>CAMZMU010000128.1:70867527-71354174 GCA_947311845.1 Poa pratensis | reverse complement strand
CACCTCGCCGTCGCCGCAGCAGCTCCTCGCCATCGCCCTCGCCTCCGCCACGCCTCCATCCACGCGCGCGCGCCTGCCAACGCGCTCGGACGGCTGAAATCGATGCCGCCGTGCGTTTCTTCCCCAACTCCGGCCGCCGCCTCGTCGAGCTCGATTCGCTCAACTCCGACCACCCCCCGACCTCGCCGAGCCCTCCATTGAATTCGTGGTGAGCTCACGGTCCTGTAGGACCCTTCCCTAGTCCTCCACGTGCCCTGGTTCAGTGGTCGTGGTCGCCGCCGTCCGCCGCCGCGGATGTGGTCACCGCCGGCGACTCCGGTGACCATTTGGTCACCGGCGCCGCCCTTTCTGCTCCATTACTCAACTTGCAACTTCCCTTCTCTGTAATTAGGGATTTTTGTGTGGAAATTAATTAGGTGTAAATATTGTGTGCAAATATTTTAGGGTGCAAATATTTTGTGGTTAAAATAGGAAATATTTGTTATGCAAATAGTTAGGAAAAAGTTAGCAAAAGTTAGAAAATTTAGTAAATGTTATTAGTTAGCAAAAGTTAGCAAAAGTTAGCAAATTTAGTAAAGATGTTAGTTTTGCTAGTGTTAGCAAATTTCATAAGTTAGCAAAAGTTAGAAAATTTAGCAATTTTTGTGTTGCAATTTTGAGATGCAAATTTAAGATGCAATTTTATAGACGCAAATTTAAGATGCAATTTTATAGATGGAATTTTTTTAGATGCAAATTTAAGATGCAAAATTTTATAGATGCAATTTTATAGATGGAATTTTATAGATGCAATTTTATAGATGGAATTTTATAGATGGAATTTTTTAGATGCAATTTTATAGATGGAATTTTTTAGATGCAAATTTAAGATGCAAAATTTTATAGATGCAATTTTATAGATGTAATTTTATAGATGCAATTTTATAGATGGAATTTTAATTATGGAGAAGGCGATAGCTCCGATGATGGAGAAGCCGGTGGACCCTTAACGAAGTCCGGCGAGGTATATATGAAGTTCGGCGATCAGTAGATGCATTACTTGAGTTGTATATATGAAGTTCGGCGATCAGTAGATGCATTACTTGAGTTGTATATATAAATTGACGAATGTTTCTTCTCTTAGGCCTCCACATCGAGCAAATTTCCAAACGAGGCCCGACCAAAAGTTGGCCCCATCTACGCATTATACATTTGAGGTCATATCCCCTACGGTGAACCGAAGGAACCCAAGAAGGCTGCCGATGTATTTAGAAAACAATGCGGAGTTCTGGTTAGGGATCACGTCCCGATCACGTTCGAGACTGGAATAAGCGCAAAGGGGCTAACGATAGTGAGTATGTCGCCGAAAGGTACAAAGAGGGTCTTTGGAATGACCTCATGGCACATTTCACCCTGCCAGAATTTGAGGATCCTGCCGACACTGCAAAATTGAGGAAGAAAGTCATGAAGTGACTCTTACGAAGATGGCCGAACTATTCCGGGTGTGGAAGAAAAAATTATGGCAAGAATATCTGAAGAAAAAGACTGCTCTGGTATTCGAAGGCTATCTAGCAAGCAGGCGAATCACTGGAACACATTTAAGGAGTACAAGGAGTCACAAGATGCCAAGGCGATATCAGTAAGGAACAAGAAAAATGCTAACAAGAAGAAATATCACCATAAATTGGGGCCAGGGGGCTACGAGACTGCCATGCCAAAGTGGGATAAAAAAGAGCAAGAGCTGCTTGCTAAAGGGATCGAACCAGAATGGATGCGCGAAGAATGGGAATTGAGGGCAAGAAATTGGTTCCTTGCGCATGGGGGTTCATACGACGAAACAACATGGGACCTTGTTTGCAGTGACGGGATTAGGATACCCAGGGAAAATTGGCTTAAAGTGGTGAAAGAAATTAAAGAGGGGAAGTTAAAGTTCCATCCCGATAGAGAGAAAGACTTGCTGACACTGGTCCTCGGGAATGACGAAAAAGGAGGACGAACACGAGGCTTTGGCCCTAAGTATCCGTGGTGGCTTGGGTTTCCCAAAGACGTAGAAACTTACAGAAGCCGAGCGAGAGCAAAGTAGCGACGGGAGGAGGAGGAGGGAGACAAGTTCAACCAGTTGCTCGCCAGAATTAACCACCACCAGCAGCAGATTGACGAACTTAGAGGAGTAGTGCGCCTGCAAGATCCTGTACTCGATATTACCGCCGGCCCATCTCAGCGGAAAAGCAGCGTGGGTGACTCGGAGGTCCCGGCTGATGATGCGCGGCGGATGATAGATGGCGGTCCCGGCTACCCCGTGGATGGAATCAAGGATTCAATATCTTGTGAGCTCCATCAGAAATTGAAGAACATATCCATGAAGGTGGCGGTCGGATATGCTTTACCTTGTCCACCTGACGCATGCTGGCAAGACCGTGAGATTCCAGCTGGCTATGCTAAAGTCGGGGTGGATGAAATCGTATCGGGGTTTCATGATATGGAGCTTGACATCCCTGGACCTGAAGATGAGAGGACACTCGGAGAAGTTGTGGGTGATATCATTCTATGGGACAAGAACTACATCAAGTTTCCAGGCTCGACGCCAAGGACAACACCGCCTCCGAGTCATCGCAGGTCATCTACACCTCCATCACCTCCAAGAAGCCCACCCCATGACTACGACCACCAGCGTGAGTCCATCTCGATCTCCGCCGCCGGACTTGGGTCGGCCGTCTTCGCCGCCGCCTTTGCCCTCTAAGGACAATAAGCGGAAGCGTGTTCCAAAACGACAAATGTCCCCTCCCAAGAGTACCTCATAAGAATCTTCCCATCAGAACTTACGATCGTACTGACGAGCAAACCGCGCGATCGCAAAGGCCAAAAAAGATGCGCATTCTGCAAAGAAAAAACCCAAGCCCGCCCCGGTATACACAGAGAAGCAAAAAGCGTGGGCACGTGATTTTCTGAACACAAAATCGCAATATGAGTTGCACCATAAGCCAGATGACTATCTACGCACACTTCGGAAGGAAGTGGAGAAGAGCAAATCAAGTAAAAGTGCAAGCGGGAGCAAATCAGGTAGCAAGTGCAGGAACAGAAGGGACGTTCCCCAGCTCGGAGAACAGGCCAAACAATCGATCCCACCCCTCAAGGTGTTATCCGAAAACGTTCCCCAGGTGCTGCAGTAGGATATGGAAGAAGCTGCGAAGTTGGCGGCCTCTATGGGTGTGACTGTTGCTGAATTGCTAGGTTCCCAAGACGACAAGTTACCCAAGGCTGATGTTGTCCCTACATATGTCCCAGGGAAGCCTTTGGTCAGCAAAGAGAAGTTGGAACAACTGCCAACACAAATGCGGAATTTGCATGAATGGTACTTGAGTGTGGTAGGGGGCAGAACAATGATCATGGCGAAAGTCCCACATGAGTACTTCTTCCGACCCGAAGAGGTCCATGTTGACTTTTCAGAACTCTTCCAGTTATACAATTTCGACGCCCTCGACAAAACTCTGATGAGTTGCTATTGTCTGTAAGTTGTTGAATTCATTGTCTACATATAAGTTGTTCAGTTTTTCAGTTGTTCAGTTCATTACATGTAATTATCCTCATTATATCCTTTTGTACTCTATTATGCAGAATGAAGATCCGGGAATGTAAAAGAAAGATCTATAGTGTTGGGTTCATTGACCCAGATAAAGTACATATGTATTCGCTAACGGCGGAAAACCTTCTAAGGTTTCTAACGGAGCAACATTTCTGTGACCACATACTGTTTCCTTACAACTTCCAGTGAGGGTCTTACTCTGTTGTACACATTCACTTTTGCTTACTCGATGTTAAGTGTAATTGATGAGTTACTGACGTTATATAAACGTGTGCAGGTTTCACTGGATTCTGCTAGACATTCAAATTGATAAGGTAAGAGTTGAAGTCATGGACCCATTAAAGAGACACCTGGAAGAGTTCCGCAACATGCAGGACATGCTCCAGAGGTAATTTTCGCGCTATATCGGTCTCCTTCGTTGATTTCATGAGATATTAGGTAATGAATAACTCATTCATTAATTCATTTTCTTTGCCGGGCAGAGTTTGGAACCTGTTCAGGAGTGTGGTGATGGGTTCCTTTAGTGAGAAGCTGACGTTTACTCCGGTCACGGTAAGTAGTACGAGATATGTCCGCGCATCTCTTTAATTCTAGTTTCAATACAATATGATGCTAGATTATTATTTTGATTGAATTATATTCTCGTAAAGTGCGCGAGGCAGCCACTGGGGACGAATCTATGTGGATACTACGTTTACGAGTTCATTCGCACGTTTACCACTGAGCACAATGATTATAGACTCGACGTAAGCAATACATTCACAACATTATTTTATTACCGTCACTTTTTGTTATAATGATTGATGTTCATATTGATCTCCTTTTCTTATATAGTTCGAGAGAATGCGGGGTCGGCTCCTACCAGAGCAACGCCTACTAGGAATTGCAGAGGAACTGGCGGGATTTTTGTTGAAAGAGATGGTAGACGACGCTGGAGAATTTAGTGTGAATAGTCGCTACTGATGATCCCGGCCGTGTAATCGAATAGACGGGATCTAGTCCCGGTAATTGTGATCTCCATAAACTATCAAAATTGTATATATTTGTATGCTCGATCGTAAGACAAGTTATCTTGTATATATGCACGAACGTGTACGGTATGTGGTAGCGTAGAAATACGAAAACTATTTTGAAGAAAGAAATAAATAAAAAGAAAACAAATAAATCCTAAACACTAAACCCTAAAGAAATAAATCGTGGCCCGTTATACGAGGCGGGACTAAAGGGTTGTCCCCCAGCGCGCTCCGCGGCGGCCACGTGGGGGCCTTTGGTCCCGGCTGGTAACTGGGCCGGGACTAAAGGTTGGGCGTTTAGCCTCGCTTGGCTTGTCCCGGTTGGCCAACCGGGACTAAAACCCCTCACGGACCGGGACAGTGGGCCCTGTCTCTGGCGTGGCGTGTGGCGACGGGGCTACCTCTTCTACGGACCGCACGGCCAGCCTAGGCAGCCATCATCTGGCAGTGCTCACCGCCCGGTGGCTCAGACCTTCTTGACGACCGGTGGTGAGTGCACCGATCTTGGTGTAGAAGGAATGCACAGGACAGGACCGTACGTGTACTAGAGACTTCCACACGACCAACCCAATAGGTGCCTTGCGGCGCAGGACGCATATACGCAGCCGGTAGCAGCAACTAGCGAGCGAAGCCAGCAATAGCTCCACTGCCGGCACATCGCGTTCTCTATGTACTCGCACATCACTGCCACCAGTTGGTACTTGTCCTCGAAACGACGGTGGCGTGGCGGCGGTCACCGTCCCGCGCACACAGCTAGCGCCGCGCGCACGACGCGGCGAGCGGTTACGAACGAACGCCAACAACCACACCGACTGACCGACCGACCTCTCCTCCTCGCGATCGATAAGCAGCCGGCCGGCTGTGACCACGCGCGCACGGCGGCGCAAACGTACGGTTCCCGTCGCCGCGCACGAGTCCATCCGACGAATTAATTAATCCATTCTGGTTAGCTGTTACGCTTCAGGTTCAGCCCAGCGCAATGATGGAGCAGCACGAGATACCCGGTTAAATCACCATGCATGCCAGTGCCATGCTAGCTCTTGGCTGGCTGGGATCACGCAACGGACGGAGAGCCACGTTTTCCTGTAAAGGAATTCCACGTTGAACAGGTAAGCCGGGGATCGCCGTCGTGCTCATTTCATTTCATTTGGCGGACGGAGACGGGCGCAAGCGCAAGGCCCCAGCGGCCGGGGCGGATGGGTTCCCGTCCCGGACAAAGAGGCAACAAAAAGGGAACGCGGGTCAAATGGTGGGACCGATCCAGCTTGGCGTGGGCGTGGGCGTCGGCGTCGGCGTCGGCATCGGCATCTCGCCGCGCGCTGGCAGGCGGCGAGCAGACGGTGGACACACCGGTCTCGTGGGTCGCCGGGGCGAAACGGTTGCCTGGATCCGGCCGTGCCTACCGCGCTTTGGGAAACCATCCCATGATCCCATCCCACCCCCTTGTATCATCACGAGCTCTTGCTCTTCGCAACGGTTCAGTCCAGATTTCAGAAGCTGCTCTCGTGCTGTATTGCTGCCTGTGGCCACCCTGGATGCATATTTTCGCTTCCACGTCTCCTGTGCTACAAGAAGATACTACTACTACTAGTAGTAATTATAATGATCCTATTTAGCCTCGTGGGGTATAAAACGTGTGAATTTAGTTGCCGTATGTGTAGTATCGTTATTCTAACAGCTGCGTCACGTCATGGCGTGAACATCCAATTGTGACTGCGCGAGTTAACGATTGGACCCGCGCAGTCTCATCCTGAGAACCTCAAGAGCGAGGTCACCGTCGCTTTCCTTTACCATAAATAGCTCCCAAAAGATCTTCACAAGCAGCTGCGTTCTGACCTCTGCGATCCGTTTGCGTTTGCATCAACAATCAGCGGGGGAATTACAGTTATCACATAACTCACATTATCGACCTTGTTGGTCAAACCTTTTGTTTTCTTTCGAATGTGTGTACGCTCTACATACAAAAATAGATAAGAGCACCAAGTAAACACTCCAAGTGCTTGTTGGAAATAATCTAAACTTACCAAAAAAAAAAGGAGACGGTAAGTTTGGGTTAGTTTCCTAGAGTCTATCGTGTGTGCGTTGAGATTAGTCCGAGTAGTACTAGTGTATATATATTAGCTAGTACGTGAGTTACAAGGTAGAAGTCCTAGTTTGATTAGGAGTTGGACTTGCATGTACGTTGGCAAGTTTGAGTCGGTTAGTTTGTTTAGTAAATATTTGTGTCCGTGTAGGTTTGGACCTTGGATTAGGTCGGTTAGCAAGTGCATATATATTGCACAGGTCGTGTAACCAGATTGTACCGAGATATATTGAGAAAATAAAGAAAAACAAAGGGCACGATACGAGCCCTTGGCGATAAGATTTTGAGTGTGTCGTGTTCGTGATATTTGGATGTGATTCGATCCGTGGGCGAAATCCAACAATTGGTATCAGAGCGAGGTCAAGGATCTGAAGCGCTTGCCCCGGGGAGGCGACCCGTAATAGCGCCTCGGGGCGGGCAATCGTCGTTCGGCGGAGCGACACGGAGGAGACGGCACGAGGTTGTCGTCGGCAAGTTGGCAGAGGTAGATGGTCGTTGGTGAGAGGTGGTGTCGAGGCGCGGTATCGGCAAATCTCGTCAAGATCATCATTGGGGGGAGTATGAAGGAGGTCGTCAAAGTGTGCGCATGAGTTCTTGTAAGATGCGTCCAAGAGCTTATGGTTGTGAGTTTTTCTGTGGCAGTTGTGTTACTGGCGGAGAAAATTGTGTGAAGGAGCAAGCGGAAAAAGGATATTGTTCGTGATCGAAGTTCCGGCGAGTTCATATGCGGAAGTTGTTTGCCCGTATATGGCGAGATGTGTTGCCGCTGGACCAGTGGAATTGTCGCAAGATCGTGCGTTCGATCTTGGGCGAAAGGTAAAAAGTTCTGGCGAGTTCATGTACGGAAAGATGTGTTGCGCGTACATGACGAGTTGTGTTGTCGCCGGACGAGAAGTGTTGTTCGGTAAGATGCGTCACGAACAAGTATAAGGTGTGAAGTTGTGTCCAAGTGCTGGTCTGTGGGAGTTTGTTGCGGCGGAAGCGTGTGCCGGTCGAGACACTCCAGTGAAGGTGTACCTCCAAGGGGCAAAGACGTGCGCGGAGACAATATGGCGGGTGGCTATCTGCGTGTCTCAACGAGAAGACAAAGATCAACGTCAAGATGGATGCGAACCGGTTAAGATGTGTTTCTTCATGAGGCTATGCGTTTAGTCTGCATGTGGCACGCTAAGATGTGACAGCGTGGGCTGGTAATCCGGAGGACACGTTGAGTTGAGTCATCGAGTTGTGAAGCTGCAGCGAATTAAGACCATGAAAAGCACGAGGAGACGACAAGTTTAGATTAGGGGGAGAATGTTGGAAATAATCTAAACTTACCAAAAAAAAAGGAGACGGTAAGTTTGGGTTAGTTTCCTAGAGTCTATCGTGTGTGCGTTGAGATTAGTCCGAGTAGTACTAGTGTATATATATTAGCTAGTACGTGAGTTACAAGGTAGAAGTCCTAGTTTGATTAGGAGTTAGACTTGCATGTACGTTGGCAAGTTTGAGTCGGTTAGTTTGTTTAGTAAATATTTGTGTCCGTGTAGGTTTGGACCTTGGATTAGGTCGGTTAGCAAGTGCATATATATTGCACAGGTCGTGTAACCAGATTGTACCGAGATATATTGAGAAAATAAAGAAAAACAAAGGGCACGATACGAGCCCTTGGCGATAAGATTTTGAGTGTGTCGTGTTCGTGATATTTGGATGTGATTCGATCCGTGGGCGAAATCCAACAATTGGTATCAGAGCGAGGTCAAGGATCTGAAGCGCTTGCCCCAGGGAGGCGACCCGTAATAGCGCCTCGGGGCGGGCAATCGTCGTTCGGCGGAGCGACACGGAGGAGACGGCACGAGGTTGTCGTCGGCAAGTTGGCAGAGGTAGATGGTCGTTGGTGAGAGGTGGTGTCGAGGCGCGGTATCGGCAAATCTCGTCAAGATCATCATTGGGGGGAGTATGAAGGAGGTCGTCAAAGTGTGCGCATGAGTTCTTGTAAGATGCGTCCAAGAGCTTATGGTTGTGAGTTTTTCTGCGGCAGTTGTGTTACTGGCGGAGAAAATTGTGTGAAGGAGCAAGCGGAAAAAGGATATTGTTCGTGATCGAAGTTCCGGCGAGTTCATATGCGGAAGTTGTTTGCCCGTATATGGCGAGATGTGTTGCCGCTGGACCAGTGGAATTGTCGCAAGATCGTGCGTTCGATCTTGGGCGAAAGGTAAAAAGTTCTGGCGAGTTCATGTACGGAAAGATGTTTTGCGCGTACATGACGAGTTGTGTTGCCGCCGGACGAGAAGTGTTGTTCGGTAAGATGCGTCACGAACAAGTATAAGGTGTGAAGTTGTGTCCAAGTGCTGGTCTGTGGGAGTTTGTTGCGGCGGAAGCGTGTGCCGGTCGAGACACTCCAGTGAAGGTGTACCTCCAAGGGGCAAAGACGTGCGCGGAGACAATATGGCGGGTGGCTATCTGCGTGTCTCAACGAGAAGACAAAGATCAACGTCAAGATGGATGCGAACCGGTTAAGATGTGTTTCTTCATGAGGCTATGCGTTTAGTCTGCATGTGGCACGCTAAGATGTGACAGCGTGGGCTGGTAATCCGGACACGTTGAGTTGAGTCATCGAGTTGTGAAGCTGCAGCGAATTAAGACCATGAAAAGCACGAGGAGACGACAAGTTTAGATTAGGGGGAGAATGTTGGAAATAATCTAAACTTACCAAAAAAAAAAGGAGACGGTAAGTTTGGGTTAGTTTCCTAGAGCCTATCGTGTGTGCGTTGAGATTAGTCCGAGTAGTACTAGTGTATATATATTAGCTAGTACGTGAGTTACAAGGTAGAAGTCCTAGTTTGATTAGGAGTTGGACTTGCATGTACGTTGGCAAGTTTGAGTCGGTTAGTTTGTTTAGTAAATATTTGTGTCCGTATAGGTTTGGACCTTCGATTAGGTCGGTTAGCAAGTGCATATATATTGCACAGGTCGTGTAACCAGATTGTACCGAGATATATTGAGAAAATAAAGAAAAACAAAGGGCACGATACGAGCCCTTGGCGATAAGATTTTGAGTGTGTCGTGTTCGTGATATTTGGATGTGATTCGATCCGTGGGCGAAATCCAACAATTGGTATCAGAGCGAGGTCAAGGATCTGAAGCGCTTGCCCCGGGGAGGCGACCCGTAATAGCGCCTCGGGCGGGGGGCAATCGTCGTTCGGCGGAGCGACACGGAGGAGATGGCACGAGGTTGTCGTCGGCAAGTTGGCAGAGGTAGATGGTCGTTGGTGAGAGGTGGTGTCGAGGCGCGGTATCGGCAAATCTCGTCAAGATCATCATTGGGGGGAGTATGAAGGAGGTCGTCAAAGTGTGCGCATGAGTTCTTGTAAGATGCGTCCAAGAGCTTATGGTTGTGAGTTTTTCTGCGGCAGTTGTGTTACTGGCGGAGAAAATTGTGTGAAGGAGCAAGCGGAAAAAGGATATTGTTCGTGATCGAAGTTCCGGCGAGTTCATATGCGGAAGTTGTTTGCCCGTATATGGCGAGATGTGTTGCCGCTGTACCAGTGGAATTGTCGCAAGATCGTGCGTTCGATCTTGGGCGAAAGGTAAAAAGTTCTTGCGAGTTCATGTACGGAAAGATGTGTTGCGCGTACATGACGAGTTGTGTTGCCGCCGGACGAGAAGTGTTGTTCGGTAAGATGCGTCACGAACAACAAGTATAAGGTGTGAAGTTGTGTCCAAGTGCTGGTATGTGGAGTTTGTTGCGGCGGAAGCGTGTGCCGGTCGAGACACTCCAGTGAAGGTGTACCTCCAAGGGGCAAAGACGTGCGCGGAGACAAGATGGCGGGTGGCTATCTGCGTGTCTCAACGAGAAGACAAAGATCAACGTGAAGATGGATGCGAACCGGTTAAGATGTGTTCCTTCATGAGGCTATGCGTTTAGTCTGCATGTGGCACGCTAAGATGTGACAGCGTGGGCTGGTAATCCGGAGGACACGTTGAGTTGAGTCATCGAGTTGTGAAGCTGCAGCGAATTAAGACCATGAAGAGCACGAGGAGACGACAAGTTTAGATTAGGGGGAGAATGTTGGAAATAATCTAAACTTACCAAAAAAAGGAGACGGTAAGTTTGGGTTAGTTTCCTAGAGTCTATCGTGTGTGCGTTGAGATTAGTCCGAGTAGTACTAGTGTATATATTAGCTAGTACGTGAGTTACAAGGTAGAAGTCCTAGTTTGATTAGGAGTTGGACTTGCATGTACGTTGGCAAGTTTGAGTCGGTTAGTTTGTTTAGTAAATATTTGTGTCCGTGTAGGTTTGGACCTTGGATTAGGTCGGTTAGCAAGTGCATATATATATTGCACAGGTCGTGTAACCAGATTGTACCGAGATATATTGAGAAAATAAAGAAAAACAAAGGGCACGATACGAGCCCTTGGCGATAAAATTTTAAGTGTGTCGTGTTTGTGATATTTGGATGTGATTCGATCCGTGGGCGAAATCCAACAGTGCTATGATATGCTGGATTATTGGTTAGAGTCCGGCCATTTCCTGCGGCAGCAGCAGGACTAGTCGTGTTTTGAACTCTACTGCAAACCTGATCAATCTGCGTCTCCCATCTGTGATCCCCTGCATTTAATTTGCAATGCGTGAACGATAAACAATAGTACCAGTCTGCGCGCCACTTCTTCGGAATGCATGATTTGTGTTTCTTTTTCAACAATGATTTTGGGGTCCTTCTTTTCTTCTTTGCGGCTCGTTTACAACCCACACGACTGTGACACGTGCGCAATTATTTAGCTGGATTATGCATGATAGCTAAGCAAGCAATCATGTGATCGATGTGTGCTGCGATCTGATCATGTATTTTGAGATCAGGCATCTAACCACGTAGTAAAAAGAAAATATGAGCTTTCTGAATGCAACTGTTCTGGACATCTGTCATATTTCCCCCACCTACCCTCGCGCGACCGTCGCCCCCCGAGGCGGCGGCGCGCCCCCTTCTCTCCCCGGCTCGGCCGCCTCCCCATCCTCAATCTCCCGTCGCCGCCGCCGGCAGGGGCAGTAGGGCAAGGCCCAGGTGGCGCCGGCGGCGGCGGTGTGCTTTTCCCCGCGACGTTGAGGCAGGGTCGGGGCTCTTCCCCTCTCGGCGGCGGTGCTCCCTGTTATTTTCTGGTGTTCCAAATTCCAGCGGTAGTACCGCTGGGTTAAGCGGTACTACCGATGATAGCTACCGCCACCGCTACCGCCTCCGCTACCGCTGAAATGGCCGTCTGACGCGCTTGTCCGGTACCGCTGAGGTGGGAAGAGACGAACCAGCCCACCCCAGCGGTAGTACCGCTGGGTTAAGCGGTACTACCGCCGAGGTGGGATTGATTCCGGGTTGGACTGCAGCCGACCTAGGGTTTGATGTTTCTATTTATTCCTCTTGTAAGCCGCCGTTTTGGGGTAAGCCACACATTGTAAACCCACGGCGTTTGTAACCTCACCCGATATAGTGAAGTATTGCTGGCTGGCGCCCGTGGTTTTTTCCTCTCCTTTGTTTGGAGAGGTTTTCCACGTTAAATCTCGTGTCCCCTTTGGTTTGATCGTTCCGCTCTTCGTCGTTTCTTTGCTATCTTTGCAACAAGTGGTATCAGAGCCCTGTTTCAGATCTGTTTTCAGATTAGGGTTTTGGATGGCATCGATGAAGTTCGATCTACCGGCGCTGGACTACAAGACGAGATTTCGCTGTGGCAGGTCAAGATGCGTGCGATCCTCGCACAGTCCAATGATCTTGACGAGGCGCTGGAGAAATTCGGCGACAAGGATGCGGCGGCATGGACCGCCGATGAGAAGCGGAAAGACCGTAAGGCTTTATCGCTTATTCAACTTCATCTATCTAATGATATTCTGCAAGAAGTACTCCAGGAGAAAACCGCAGCGGCACTGTGGGCTAAGCTGGAGTCGATCTGCATGTCCAAAGATCTCACCAGCAAGATGCATGTGAAGATGAAGTTGTTCACGCACAAGTTGCAAGAAGGTGGTTCGGTAATGAATCACTTATCGATCTTTAAGGAGATCGTTTCTGACCTAGTGTCGATGGAGGTAAAGTACGATGATGAAGATCTAGCACTTTTACTTCTATGCTCGCTGCCAAATTCCTTTGCAAATTTTCGTGATACCATACTGTTAAGCCGTGATGAACTAACCACCGCGGAAGTATATGAGGCCCTGCTTGCCAGGGAAAAGATGAAAGGTATGGTACAGAAAGAGGAGACGTCGTCCTCCAAGGGCGATGCTTTGCAGGTCCGAGGGAGGCCTGAGCAGCGAGATAACCACTACCACAACAACAACAGAGATAAGAGCAAGGGTGACAGAAGTCGCTCAAAGTCCAAAGGACGAGACAAGTTCTGCAGGTATTGTAAGAAATCTAATCATGTCATTGATGATTGTTGGAAGTTGCAGAACAAGGAGAAAAGAAAAGGTACTTACCAACCGAAAAATAATGAAGGTAATATACCGGTGAGGCTGTTGTTGATGGTAGTTCTGATGGCGATGCCTAGCTGTTTTAGCTGCATGTGTTTCTCGTCAGGATGAATGGATTCTAGATACTGCATGTTCTTTTCATATTTGCTGTAACAAAGATTGGTTCAGTTCTTATGAGTTAGTGCAGACTGGAGATTTCGTGCGTGTGGGGAACGACCAGCAATGCAACATTGTTGGCGTTGGTTCCGTTCAGGTCAAGACACATGACGGTATGACACGCACGCTGACGGGAGTGAAACACATACCAACCATGGCAAGAAATTTGATCTCGCTCAGTACCCTTGACTGTGACGGGTACAAGTACAAAGGAGGAAATAAACTCCTAAAGGTATCAAAAGGTTCTCTCATAGTTATGGTTGGTGATATGAATTCTGCTAAGTTATATGTTCTTAGAGGTAGCACGTTATCTGGTACTGTTGCTGCTGTTTCTCATGATGACGCTAGTAAAACTAACCTTTGGCATAAGCGTCTTGGACATATGAGTGAACTTGGTATGGCAGAATTGATCAAGAGAGACTTGCTGCAAGGATGCAGTTTGGGTAAGATGCAGTTCTGTGAACACTGCATTTTCGGTAAGCACACAAGAGTTAAGTTTAATGCTTCTGTTCACACCACCAAAGGTACACTTGATTATGTACATGCTGATGTTTGGGGGCCATCTCGTAAGCCCTCTTATGGTGGTGCTCGTTATATGCTTACCATTATTGATGATTACTCTAGAAGAGTTTGGCCTTATTTCATGAAAAATAAGGATGATGCGTTTGCTGCTTTTAAAGAGTGGAAAGCTATGATTGAAAGGCAAACAGAAAGGAAGGTGAAATTACTTCGTACTGACAATGGTGGCGAATTTTGTTCGAATGCCTTTAATGATTATTGCAGGAAAGAAGGCATTGTCAGGCACCTCACCATCCCGTACACGCCTCAGCAGAATGGTGTAGCGGAGCGGATGAACAGGACCATCATCTCCAAGGCTCGCTGCATGATCTCCAACGCTCGCATGAGTAAGCGTTTTTGGGCTGAGGCGGCTGCCACCGCCTGCTACTTGATAAACAGGTCACCATCTATTCCCCTCGACAAGAAAACTCCCATCGAGGTATGGTCAGTACTCCTGCTGATTATTCACAACTTAAAGTTTTCGGCTGCACTGCTTATGCTCATGTTGATAATGGAAAGTTAGAGCCGAGAGCTATTAAGTGTGTGTTCATTGGTTATGGTTCGGGTGTAAAAGGATACAAGTTGTGGAATCCCGAAACTAAAAGGCTTTTATGAGCAGGAGTGTTGTTTTCAATGAATCTGTTATGTACTTTGATAAGTTGTCCTCAGATGTTTTGCCAGATTTTTCTGAGGAGCAGGTTCGTGTCGAGGTGGAGCACTCTGTTGAAAAGGAAAATGTCACTGTTGACAATGATGGTGCTGCTACTTCAGATGATTCTGATCCTGATTCTGCTGGTTCTGATGATTCTGTTTCTTCTGATTCTGATAATGATAATGTTCAGAACTCACCCCTGTTTTGCAGCCACAACAGTCTATTGCTGCTCGTAGGAACAGGAGGAATTGTGGTCCTCGACCACGTTTAATTGAAGAGTGTAACATTGTTGATTATGCTCTGAGTTGTGCAGAACAGGTGGAGCACGGACATGAGCCGTCCACCTATACTGAAGCTATTGGTTCCGGTGACCGCGAGAAGTGGCTTGCTGCTATGCAAGAAGAAATGCAGTCACTCGATAAGAATGGCACATGGGAAGTTGTGCGCTTGCCTAAGAAAAAGAAGGCAGTCCGCTGTAAGTGGATCTTCAAGAGAAAGGAGGGTTTATCTCCTAGCGAGCCTCCGAGGTTTAAGGCAAGGTTAGTTGCAAAAGGCTTCAGTCAAATTCCAGGTGTTGATTATAATGATGTTTTCTCTCCAGTTGTTAAGCATAGTTCAATTCGTACATTCTTTGGTATTGTTGCTATGCGTGATCTTGAGCTTGAGCAGTTAGATGTAAAGACTGCGTTTCTGCATGGAGAGTTGGAGGAGGAGATATACATGGACCAGCCAGAAGGGTTCATAGTGCCGGGTAAGGAGGATCTTGTGTGTAAGTTGAAAAGGTCCTTATACGGTTTGAAACAATCTCCTCGTCAGTGGTATAAAAGGTTTGATTCTTTTATGTTGTCACATGGCTTTAAGAGGTCTGAATTTGATAGCTGTGTGTACATTAAGTTTGTTAATGGATCACCTATATACCTGTTATTATATGTTGATGATATGTTGATTGCTGCCAAGAGCAAGAAAGATATCGCTGCTCTCAAGTCACAGTTGAGTAGCGAGTTTGAGATGAAGGATCTTGGTGCTGCTAAGAAAATTCTAGGTATGGAGATTACCCGTGACAGAAATTCTGGTTTGTTGTTTCTTAGTCAGCAAAATTACATTAAGAAAGTTCTTCATCGTTTTAATATGCATGATGCAAAGTCTGTTAGTACTCCTATTGCTCCTCACTTTAAATTGTCAGCTGAACAATGTCCTAGTACGGATGAGGATTTTGAGTACATGTCTAGAGTTCCATATTCTAGTGCTGTTGGTTCTTTAATGTATGCCATGGTTTGCTCACGTCCAGATTTATCATATGCTATGAGTTTGGTTAGTAGATATATGGCTAATCCTGGTAAAGAACATTGGAAGGCTGTTCAGTGGATTTTCAGGTACCTTCGTGGCACATCCAATGCTTGCCTCAAGTTCGGCAAGACTGATGAGGGACTCGTAGGCTATGTGGATTCAGATTTTGCTGCCGATTTGGATAAGAGAGATCCCTCACAGGTTATGTGTTCACGCTTGGTGGTTGTGCCGTGAGTTGGAGGGCAACGTTACAATCTGTTGTTGCCCAGTCTACCACTGAAGCAGAGTACATGGCTGCTAGCTCTAAGTTGACGAGGGAATATTTCCCCGGCAACAGTGCCAGAAACTCTGCTTGTATGTCACACGTCAGTTGGGAACCCCAAGAGGAAGGTATGATGAGTGTAGCGGCAAGTTTTCCCTCAGTATGAAACCAAGGTTTAATCGAACTAGTAGGAAAACGAGGTTTGCTTCGAAGGTGTTGGTGAAGGAGTGTAGTGCGGCGCAATACCAGGGATTCCGGTGCCAACGTGGAACCTGCACAACACAATCAAATTACTTTGCCCCAACTTAACAGTGAGGTTGTCAATCTCACCGGCTTGCTGAAAACAAAGGGTTAAACGTATCGAATGGAAGATGATGTTTGTTTGCATAAAACAGTAGAGAACAATGATTGCAGTAGATTGTATTTCAGATGTAAAAGAATGGACCGGGGTCCACAGTTCACTAGTGGTGTCTCTCCAATAAGATAACTAACATGCTGGGTAAACAAATTACAGCTGGGCAATTGACAATTGATAAGTGCATATAACATGCATGTGTGAGCTGTGGTGTCTACTATGAGATTCATTTGGCATTACGACAAAGTACATAGACCGCTATCCAGCATGCATCTATGCCTAAATAGTCCACTTTCCGGTTAACATCCGTACCCCTTGCAGTATTAAGTTGCAAGCAACAGACAATTGCATTAAATAATGTGCGTAATGTAAACAATACATTCATCCTTGAATAAAGCATTGCTGTTTTACCCCTAGTGGCAACAACACATCTACAACCTTAGAACTTGCTGTCACTATCCCAGGTTAAATAGAGGTTGAACCCAACTATCATGCATGAATACCCCCTCTTGGAGTTACAAGTATTCACGTGGCCAAGGCTTCAACAAGTAACGGAGAGTATGCAAGATCACAAATGACATAGACATGATAATATAATATTCAGCTCCACTTAGGTATCAATATAAGTCAGATCCCAGCAAACACAACATGTAGCATTACAATAAGATGATCTTGATCATGATAGGCAGCTCACAAGATCTAAACATGATGGCACAAGTGAAGAAGACAACCATCTAGCTACTGCTATGGACCCATAGTCCAAGGATGAACTACTCACGCATCACTCCGGAGGCGGGCATGGCGATGTAGAGCCCTCGGTGATGATTCCCCTCTCCGGCAGGGTGCCGGGAAGAGCTTCAGAAACCCCCCGAGTTAGGGTTGAGGACGGCGGCGGCAGCGAATATGTTCTGGATGAAAACCTCGGTGTTTTAGGGTTTTCACGCCTCGGGGAATAAATAGGCGAAGGGGCGATGTCGGCGGACCCCCGAGGGGCCCAAACCACAGGCTGGCGCGGCTGGGCCCACTGCCGCGCCGCCAGGTGGTTTGGCCACCTCGTGGCTCTCCTTCGTCTCTCCTTCGGACTCCGTGTACGTGTTGAAAAAATAGGACTTGGCCTTTTGTTTCGTGCAATTCCGAGAATATTTCCAGAAGTAACTTTCTAAAACCAAAAACAGCAGAAAACTGGGAACTGGCACTGTGGCATCTTGTTAATAGGTTAGTCCCAGAAAATGCATAAAAGTGATACGAAGTGTATATAAAAAATGTAGCAAATGGTTTTTTTCGAAACTTAGACAATCTATTGATTAAGCCGAAAAAGAGTTGGACAGTTTATAAGGAAAACCAGCCAAAAACCGTACAACACAACGCACCACTCGCCGGCCAAACCCGGCGAAAACCAACACAACCGCTGAGCGGCACCAAAAGAGAAAACCCCACACGCCTCTCAGGAGAGGGCCTCGCCGAGACTGCATGAAGGCGTCATCACATCTCCCCTGGGGGCCATGCCGCCAACCCGAAACTCTGAGCATGCGACTCCGACTTCACCGCAGGCAGTAGCCGAGCCAACCCGCACTGTCGTGGCCGTGCGAGGCCATATGAAGATCCGTGCCACTCAGCCCCTGCGACAAGACAGCGCAGCTCCGAGTCCGAAGAAGAGCTAAGAAGAGAGAACCAGGCAGGCTGGCGCCGTGGAAACTCGCCGAAAGGAACATCTGCCGCCAGTCATCGTACACCAACACCACATCAGCTTCGACTTCTCAGCAACAAAACACGCCGAGGCAACCCCAAGGACACGCCGGAGAAGAGCCGACTACCGCAGCCACAGCCACGTCTCCGACATCGCTCATCATCATCATCGTTGCCACAGAAGCCTCAACGCGAACACCTCGGAGCAACCTTGTCGCCCACATGACACAAAGTTGGAGCACCCTCGATGTTCCAGAACTCTCGGAGCCGCCGCCCCGACATCCATCTGTCTCTCACGCCCTGCGCAAACCACCTGAACCACCTTCCGGGGCCGCCGCCCCGACATGCCACCGCTCGCACTCGAGCTGCAGCGCCGCACGACCTAGTTACCCGCAGCCCAAACTGCACAGGACAACTACCCGCAGACCACGGCCGCCACACCAAGTCCGAGGCCGCTGCCTCGACATACTGAAGATCGCCCCTCCCTGGGCGCATCGACCGAGCCGACAACCTCGCTGCCCTCACAGCTCGAGATATGCCACCCAAGCCATGACGATCTGCGGCCCTGCCTCATAGCGCCACCACTCGCGATGGACCCCGAGGCCGCCGCCTCGGCACACAAGCACAACCACTCGGGGCCGCTGCCCCGACATCCACCACACCATTGACGAGAGAGACGAGCATAGCAGCCACTTGTAGACTCCCCAAAGCGATGCCTCCAAGGAGGTAGTGACGTAACCGACACCATCGCCCTGCTTCGGCAAGCGAAAGCATGGGATTTCTCCCGGAGAGCCACAACCCACGGAGGCGAGAACGGAGCTCTACGACAACACCTCCAAGAAGGCACACGACGCCGGGGCACCGCCGTTGTCGGCCTCGACCAAAGGTCAAAGCTAGATTTTCGCCTAGAGCTCTGTCACGACCTCACGAAGAGGGCAAAAGTCCGGCGGATCAACGACACCAAAGCGTCGATGACTCCGGTACAAGCAACCAGCAGCAAAATCCTCTCCAGGATTCCTCCAAGGCTCCACCCTCCTCGCCGTGCAGCACCGGTACTAGCACCTCACGCCGCACCGAACACCACGACCCCAACAACCACCACGCTGCCATGAGCAGCACCCCTCGCCGCGGCGCCGCCGCGCCGCCGTCCCCTGCCCAAAAATTCTCCCAACCTCCACCAGCCAGCTCCTACCCGACGTGCTGCCCGTCCGCCATCCTGCAAGACGAGCCAGCCGGCCTCCTCCGCGCCGAGCACGAAGGACACGCGCCGCGGCCCAGGCCCGACGGGCCCCGAACGGCCCGCCAAGCCCATCTGGCGCCTCGCATCACCGGCGACGACGCCAACAGCCCCATGCCGCCGCCCGCCGCCTGCTCACCACCGCGTCTCCGGGGCCGCCGCCCCGGCTTGCCCTCGCCGGAGAGCCGCCGGCCTCGTTCCCAGCCGAGCCCGGCCAATCCCGACGTCGCCGCTTGAAGAGTAGAGAGGAGGAGCCTCCCCCACACCACCACTTGGCAGCGGGGGCCCGCCGCCACCGCGGCGCACGGCTGGCGGCAGCGCCGGCGAGGGGCGCCGGGAGGTGGTGGGTGGGCGGCGGCGCGAGTCTCCCCAGCGTCGCCTGGGAGCGACGGGGGAAGAGAGGAAAAAAAGCAGCGTTCCGTGGAGAAATGAAATACGTGGGTGGAGGTAGCAAATGGTATAATATAAGCATGGAACAGCAGAAATTATGGATACGTTGGAGACGTATCAAGCATCCCCAAGCTTAGTTCTACTCGTCCTCGAGTAGGTAAAACGATAACAACAAATAATTTCTGAGGAGACATGCTTTCACACAATCTTGATCAATATATTGCAAGGCTCATGTCATGAATGAAGTGACTCAAAGCAATGATCTATAGTTTGCTAACAAATAGATAAAGAGTAAACAATGAATCATATAAGCAAAAACTTTTCATGAATAGTACTTTCAAGACAAGCATCAAAAAGTTTTGCATAAGAGGTAACTCATAAAGCAATAGATTCAAAGTAAAAGGCATTGAAGCAACACAAAGGATGATTAAGTTTCAGCATTTGCTTTCAACTTGTAACATGTATATCTCATGGATAGTTGTCAACATAAAGCAATATAACAAGTGCAATAAGTAAATATGTAAGAATCAATGCACACAAAGTTGACACAAGTGTTTGCTTCTAAGATAGAAAGGAGTAGGTAAACTGACTCAACATAAAGTAAAAGATAGGCCCTTCGCAGAGGGAAGCAGGGATTAAATCATGTGCTAGAGCTTTTTAAGTTTTCGAAAGCATATAGAGAGCACAAAATAAGTATTTGAGAGGTGTTTGTTGTTGTCAACGAATGGTAGTGGGCACTCTAACCCCCTTGTCAACCAGACTTTCAAGAGCGGCTCCCATGAAGGACGTTATCTCTACCAGCAAGGTAGATCATCCCTCTTCTCTTTTGTTTACACATGTATTTTAGTTTCTTTATAGATGACACTCCTCCCAACCTTTTGCTTACACAAGCCATGGCTAACCGAATCCTCGGGTGCCTTCCAACATTCACATACCATGGAGGAGTGTCTATTGCAAAATTAAGTTGCTTACTGATAAATCAGGGCAAAACATGTGAAGAGAATTATTAATGAAAGTTGTAATTAATTGGGGCTGGGCACCCCGTTGCCAGCTCTTTTTGCAAATTATTGGATAAGCGGATGTATATGCCACTAGTCCATTGGTGAAAGTCTGTCAGAAGTAAATGACAAGATTGAAAGATAAAACACCACATACTTCCTCATGAGCTATAAAACATTGACACAAATAAGGAGTAATAAAGTTTTGAATAGTTTAAAGGTAGCACATGAAATATTTACTTGGAATGGCAGGAAATACCACATAGTAGGTAGGTATGGTGGACACAAATGGCATGGGTTTTGGCTCAAGTTTTGGATGCACGAGAAGCATTCCCTCTCAGTACAGAGTTTAGGCTAGCAAGGTTGTTTGAAGCAAACACAAGTATAAACCGGTACAGCAAGAATCACATAAAAACATATTGCAAGTATTATAAGACTCTACACTGTCTTCCTTGTTGCTCAAACATTTTACCAGAAAATATCTAGACCTTAGAGAGAACAAATATGCATCCCAAGTCTCAACAAGCTCTACGGTAGTTCTCCACTACTAGGCTTTAACTACATGATGCAAGAGCTTAAACATGATCTACTTGAGAGCTCAAAACAATTGCAAAGCATCAAATCAAAACAAGACAATGATCTACAAGAATGCATATGTCTTTTCCAATACCAACTACTACATGTAGCATTTTCTTTCTTCCAAACAAACACCAATCAATTTATTTAAACATAAACTCTCCAAATGATAATATAATGCAGCAAGAGAGTATTTATAAACAAGTGCTAACAGCTCGAAGAGATGCATGAAAAACAGGAGCTAAAAGCACTGCAGTAGCTAGTTAAGAATACTCAACAAATATAAGTGAAGAACATGAGTATTCACATGAAAAAGCGGAGCGTGTCTCTCTCCCACACAAGGATTGCTAGGATCCGAATTTATTCAAACAAAAACAAAAATAAAACACACAGACGCTCCAAGTAAAGCGCATAAGATGTGAAAGAATTAAAATATAGTTTCACTAGAGATGACCTGATAAGTTTGTTGATGAAGAAGGGGATGCCTTGGGCATCCCCAAGCTTAGACGCTTGAGTCTCTCTGAATATGGTTGGGATGAACCACGGGGGCATCCCCAAGCTTAGGCTTTTCACTCTTCTTGATCACATAATATCACCCTTCTCGCTTGATCCTTGAAAACTTCCTTCACACCAAACTCAAGACAGTTCTCATTAGAGGGTTAGTGCATAATCAAAAATTCTCATATTCTGTAATGATACAATCAATCCCAAAGCTTCTGGACATTAGCTACAGCCACCAATGCTTTGTGGAGCAAAGAAATCCACACAAACACAGTAAAAGAGCGAATGCAAAACAAAAGGCAGAATCTGTCAAAAACAGAACAGTCTGGAATGACGAATTTTTTCGAGGCACTTAAGTTGCTCAGATGGATCTGGCCTAAAATAATGAAAGTTGCGTACATATCTCAGGAATATGCGTGATTTTTTCAGAATTTTTTGAATTTTCTACAGGGAGATAAGCTCAAATCCGTGACAGCTAAAAATCTGTCACTGCGCAGAAATCCAAATCTTGCATCAACTTTCAATATAGAACTTTACTTGGCACAACATTGCGATAAAATAAAGATACAAAGGAGTTGCTACAGAAGTAACAAAACTCCTTGACTCAAAGAAAACAAAAATAACAGCAAATAAAAACGATGGGTTGTCTCCCATAAGCGCTTTTCTTTAACGCCTTTCAGCTAGGCGCAGAAAGTGAAAATCAAGTGTTATCAAGAGAAGAAGCATCAACATCATAACTTGCTCTAACAATAGAGTCAAAAGGTAACTTCATTCTCTTCCTAGGGAAGTGTTCCATACCTTTCTTGAGAGGAAATTGGTACCTTATATTACCTTCTTTCATATCAATGATGGCACCAACAGTTCGAAGAAAAGGTCTTCCCAAAACAATAGGACAAGATGCATTGCATTCAATATCCATAACAATAAAATCAACGGGACAAGGTTATTTTTACCGTAATAAAAACATCATTAACTCGCCCCAAAGGTTTCTTCATAGCATTATCAGCGAGAAAAACATCCAAATAACAATGTTCCAAAGGTGGCAAATCAAGAATATCATAAAGCTTCTTGGGCAAAACTGAAACACTTGCACCAAGATCACACAAGGCATTGCAATAAAAATCATTCACCTTTACCTTAATGATGGGTTCCCAACCATCTTCTAATTTCCTAGGAATAGAAGCTTTAAGTTTCAACTTCTCCTCCCTAGCTTGCAAAAGAGCATTTGTAATATGCTTTGTAAAAGCCAAATTAATAGTGCTAGCATTGGGACTTCTAGCTAATTTTTGCAAGAACATAATAACTTCAGAGATGTTACAATCATCAAAATCAAAATCATTATTGTCAATGGTGGTGGAACCATTGTCTCCAATAGTTTGAAAAATTTCAGCACTTTTATCAGAAAAAGTTTCAGCAGTTTTAGGCAATTTCAAACGCTTTGCAGAAGTAGTAGAGACATTACAACACCAATAACATTACCATCAATAGTAGGAGGTTACTAGCATGTGAAACATTAGCATTACTAGTGGTGGTGATAGTACAAACTCTAACTATACTATTCTCTTTTTCAAGTTCTTCCTCTTTTTCCCACCTAGCATGCAATTCAGCCAACATCCTAATATTATTATCAATTCGAACTTGGATGGCATTTGCTGTAGCAAATGACTTAGTATCTTTAACTTCATTAGGCATAACTTTCAGTTTTAGAATTTCAACATCATGAGCAAGACTATCAACTTTAGAACAAGATCATCAATTTTTTCAAACTTTTCCTCAACAGTTTTATTGAAAGCTTTTTGTGTGCTAATAAATTCTTTAAGCATAGCTTCAAGATCAGAGGACACACTTCTATTATTGATGTAGGAATCTTCTTGAGCAACCAATGAAGCTAAAGGAACATTATTAGGATCAACATGAGATCTACCATTCACAAGCATAGACATAATAGCATCAATCTTATCACTCAAAGAGGAGGTTTCTTCAACAGAATTTACAATCTTACCTTGAGGAGCTCTTTCGGTGTGCCATTCGGAATAGTTGATCATCATATCATCAAGTAGCTTTGTTGCTGCACCTAAAGTGATGGACATAAAGGTTCCTCCAGAGGCTGAATCCAATAAGTTCCTTGAGGAAAAATTTAATCCTGCATAAAAGGTTTGGATGATCATCCAAGTAGTCAGTCCATGAGTGGGACAATTCTTCACCAAAGATTTCATTCTTTCCCAAGCTTGAGCAACATGTTCATTATCAAGTTGTTTAAAATTCATAATGCTACTTCTCAAGGATATAATCTTAGCAGGAGGATAATATTTCCCAATGAAAGCATCTTTCCATTTTGTCCAAGAATCAATACTATTTCTAGGCAACCATTCTTTAGCTCTTCCTCTCAAGGAGAAAGGAAAAAGTTTAGTTTTATAATATCCCCATCCATATCCTTATACTTTTGCATTTCACAAAGTTCAACAAAGTTATTAAGGTGGGCAGCAGCATCATCAGTACTAACACCAGAAAATTGCTCTTTCATAACAAGATTTAATAGAGCAGGTTTAATTTCATAAAATTCTGCTTTAGAAGCAGGTGGAGCAATAGGAGTGCATATGAAATCATTGTTGTTTGTGCTAGTGAAGTCACACAACTTAGTGTTCTCAGGAGTACTCATTTTGAAAAACGAAATCAAACTGAATTAAACAAGTAACTAATTTTTTTGTGTTTTTGATAAAGAGAGCAAACAAGATTAAATAAAAATAAACTAAGCAAGACAAATAACAAAGTAAAGAGATTGAGTGCGAGAGACTCCCCTTGCAGAAGCAATTCGGTTTTCCCCGGCAACGGCGCCAGAAAACGTGTTGCTAGCTCTAAGTTGACGAGGGAATATTTTCCCGGCAACAGTGCCAGAAACTCTGCTTGTACGTCACACGTCAGTTGGGAACCCCAAGAAGAAGGTATGATGAGTGCAGCGGCAAGTTTTCCCTCAGTATGAAACCAAGGTTTAATCGAACCAGTAGGAAAACGAGGTTTGCTTCGAAGGTGTTGGTGGAGGAGTGTAGTGCGGCGCAACACCAGCGATTCCGGTGCCAACGTGGAACCTGCACAACACAATCAAATTACTTTGCCCCAACTTAACAGTGAGGTTGTCAATCTCACCGGCTTGCTGAAAACAAAGGGTTAAACGTATCGAATGGAAGATGATGTTTGTTTGCATAAATCAGAAGAGAACAATGATTGCAGTAGATTGTATTTCAGATGTAAAAGAATGGACCGGGGTCCACAGTTCACTAGTGGTGTCTCTCCAATAAGATAACTAACATGCTGGGTAAACAAATTACAGCTGGGCAATTGACAATTGATAAGTGCATATAACATGCATGTGTGAGCTGTGGTGTCTACTATGAGATTCATTTGGGCATTACGACAAAGTACATAGACCGCTATCCAGCATGCATCTATGCCTAAATAGTCCACTTTCCGGTTAACATCCGTAACCCTTGCAGTATTAAGTTGCAAGCAACAGACAATTGCATTAAATAATGTGCGTAATGTAAACAATACATTCATCCTTGAATAAAGCATTGTTGTTTTACCCCTAGTGGCAACAACACATCTACAACCTTAGAACTTGCTGTCACTATCCCAGGTTAAATAGAGGTTGAACCCAACTATCATGCATGAATACCCCCTCTTGGAGTTACAAGTATTCACTTGGCCAAGGCTTCAACAAGTAACGAAGAGCATGCAAGATCACAAATGACATAGACATGATAATATAATATTCAGCTCCACTTAGGTATCAATATAAGTCAGATCCCAGCAAACACAACATGTAGCATTACAATAAGATGATCTTGATCATATTAGGCAGCTCACAAGATCTAAACATGATGGCACAAGTGGAGAAGACAACCATCTAGCTACTGCTATGGACCCATAGTCCAAGGATGAACTACTCACGCATCACTCCGGAGGTGGGCATGGCGTTGTAGAGCCCTCGGGTGATGATTCCCCTCTCCGGCAGGGTGCCGGAAGAGCTTCAGAAACCCCCCGAGTTAGGGTTGAGGATGGCGGCGGCAGCGAATATGTTCTAGATGAAAGGCTCGGTGTTTTAGGGTTTTCACGCCTCGGGGAATAAATAGGCGAAGGGGCGATGTCGGCGGACCCCCGAGGGGCCCAAACCACAGGCTGGCACGGCTGGGCCCACTGCCGCGCCGCCAGGTGGTTTGGCCACCTCGTGGCTCTCCTTCGTCTCTCCTTCGGACTCCGTGTACGTGTTGGAAAAATAGGGACTTGGCCTTTTGTTTCGTGCAATTCCGAGAATATTTCCAGAAGTAACTTTCTAAAACCAAAAACAGCAGAAAACAGGGAACTGGCACTGTGGCATCTTGTTAATAGGTTAGTCCTAGAAAATGCATAAAAGTGATACGAAGTGTATATAAAACATGTAGCAAATGGTACAATATAAGCATGGAACAGCAGAAATTATGGATACGTTGGAGACGTATCAATGGCTATTGCTGAAGCATGTAAAGAATTGATTTGGCTGAAAGGTTTGTTTGCTGAGCTTTGTGGAGATGATACTTGCATTAACCTGTTTTTTGATAGTCAGAGTGCTATTTACCTTACCAAGGATCAGATGTTCCATGAGAGAACAAAGCACATTGACGTCAAATACCATTATGTGCGTGATGTTGTTGCAAAGGGTAAGCTGAAGGTATGTAAGATAAGTACTCATGATAACCCTGCTGATATGATGACAAAGCCAGTTCCTGTTACTAAGTTCGAGCTTTGCTCGGGCTTAGTTGGTATCACTGTCTAGCCCAAGAGGCTATTTGGCGCCGAAGGTGTTTCTTTGTTGTTTTCAGGATGAAGGTTCTCTTTCATGCTACAAGATGGAATTTGTCTCAAGGTGGAGTGTTATTTTCTGGTGTTCCAAATTCCAGCGGTAGTACCGCTGGGTTAAGCGTACTACCGCTGATAGCTACCGCCACCGCTACCGCTGAAATGGCCGTCTGACGCGCTTGTCCGGTACCGACTGGTACCGCTGGCGGTACCGCCGCCGGTACCGCTGAGGTGGGAAGAGACGAACCAGCCCACCCCAGCGGTAGTACCGCTGGTTAAGCGCTACTACCGCCGAGGTGGGATTGATTTCGGGTTGGACTGCAGCCGACCTAGGGTTTGATGTTTCTATTTATTCCTCTTGTAAGCCGCCGTTTTGGGGTAAGCCACACATTGTAAACCCACGGCGTTTGTAACCTCACCCGATATAGTGAAGTATTGCTGGCTGGCGCCCGTGGTTTTTTCCTCTCCTTTGTTTGGAGAGGTTTTCCACGTTAAATCTTGTGTCCCCTTTGGTTTGATCGTTCCGCTCTTCGTCATTTCTTTGCTATCTTTTGAAACACTCCCAGGGCGGCGGTGGTCCGGCGACGGTCAGGAGGTGGTGTGACGGCGGCGTCGCTCGCATGCTCGCGGGACGGCGCGGTGCAGCGGTGGCGACGAGCGGAGGAGAGGGCCGTCCAGGCCCTGTGGCCCAGATCTGGGCCCCTCGGGCCCGATCCGGGTTTGGGCGGGCTAGCCCGAGCTGAGGCTCGTTCTGCAGGTGGAGGCGACGCTGAGGATGCAGGGGACAGCGGCGACGGCGGCCGGCTTGTTGCAGCGTGGCGGCGAGCTTCACGGGCCCGATCTGGGCCCGGCCGGACCCTATCAGGACTGGTGTGCTCCGTGGGGGCTTTACAGGTCCGCTGGACCCGGCTGGACCTGACGGGGACTGGTGTGCTCTGCGGCCACGTCCGGTCGACTACCGCCCTCGGCGGTGGAGGTTGTTCCCTCCTGCGCGGTCGTGTCTCTGCTGACCACGGTTCATTCCTCAGCTCACTTCCGTCTTGTAGACCGCGTGGCGGCTACTTCGGTGAGACGACGATGGCGGCTTCGGGATCGGTGTGGCGCATGTTGGTGGGCGACTAGTTTGGTGGTGTCGAGACTCGTCCTCGCGGGGCTCCTGTGCTACGGAACGTCTGAGGTTGTGGAGGGGGTTTTTCGGGAGAAATCCTTGTCGGTTCGTCTGACACCGACGCGGTGCCGCCTCCGGGTGACATCTTTCCTTCTTGAAGGGCGCCGTGGCTACCCTTCATCCGCTTCCTCTGTACCGGGGGAAACCCTAGGACCAGTTGGTCCGGCAGCAGACTTTCCTTCTTGAAGGTGTTGCTTGGTACTCGTCGCTTCGGTGCTAGGAGTGTGGTCGTGGAGAGGGCGCAGCGGTTACGAGTCTTCGTCGTTTAGTCAATCCGCCTATGTCTCCATTTTGTTTTTCTTGTTTTTTCTCTTCCCCTTGCTTTGGGTGTATGTTTGCTGCCGCCCCAGCATGTCGAAACTGTTGGTTGTATCGGGTGGTTGCTATATTTATATAGCGGAGCTACGGCCTATTTCGTCAATGCAACTGTTCTACTATGAAGCTTAAAAACGTAGATAGACAGCTGCAAGATGCTTACTCCTATAAGAGTAGTACTAGTAAAACAGAAGCTTAAATATGTTCCTGACGGAGTAAGCGGCAACCCACGGTCCCTTTCAAGGTGAAGGAATTAGATCTGCTCTACCGCTATAAGAGTAGTACTAGTAAAACATAAGCGGTTGTTGAATGCCATGGCAAACAACAGGCTATGTATGCTTCACCCTGCAAACAATATAATTCGCGTAACATACACAGCTTTCCTGCCGACGTCACATTTAACCTGGAGTCAGAAGAATCTCCGTGCAAGAAAGAAAATGTAAGTCATGGTGAACAGTTGTTGTTAAGATAGTCTCCTCCTGTGCATTTAGAAAAGACAAAGATATATGATTAATAAAATTAATTAATACGATGGGTGATGGAAAGATAGCATATCATGGGATGGAGATAGTCATCTTATAATGTGTCATCTTTTTTGCCGAAGAGGTCCACTGATTTATTGATAATCATCAATAATAGTATAAATATCCCTAAAAGGAATAAAAAATTACAAAATAGCTCCTTGGACCATCTAGCGATGAATCAAGCCGAAAATCCCGCCGCCGTCCTTACTTCTCCCTCTTAGGTGCCGGAAAATTTTGTCGTTGTAGATCTTGTTGTAGTAAATATAAAGTAAGTCATCGTGCTAAGGCACCAAAGGGCCAGCACACCAGAGTAGCAATCATAACCAAAATATGAACCGTAAATCGAGTTAGGCCGTAACCACACCAACGAACATGAAAACATATTGAATACCTAGCGGTCCATCGGACACAAAACTCCGTGCGCCTTCCGCTAGCACTAGGCGCACCACCGCAACGGTGATAGGGTTGGAGTAGCTTATTATGACATCAGGGTCGACGGGGTGCCCCCCCCCCCCCCCCCCCCCCCCCCCCGCTTCACCACCCTAACAAAGAGACAAGATTTAATTAAAACAAGGGCAACACTAGACACAGAGGTGGGACGGACCGACAGCATCGTCGGCGAAGGGGATGGAAACCCTAGCCGCCTGGGGATTGCTTTATTTTCTCCCCTTTTGTTATCCTCGTACCGGTTCGGTAGTAAAATAGACCATCTCTTAGCTAAGAGAAGACAAACATATTTTTTGTGTATCTCTTTTACACTTCAGCAATTGTCCTATGTGGCATCACTAAGATAAACCCTATTGTATCAACCCGGCTACCCTAAAACCTTCAAGGGTGACCAATACAGGATATCGGATCCCTTCCTATTCTAAGAAGGCATGCATTAATTAATTCTAATAATTCAAATACGGGATTCTAATACAATAATATTTACATAAATCACGTCATAAGAAAAATGCATCCAAAGATGAACCCAATAGTGTCATACTTGTGTAAAATAAGATATATATTATAAGGTTACTCGTTGATCAACAACTTAAATTCATCTAGTCAAAATAGGTCTGACATGTTGCAAAGAAAAGAGCAATATACAACACTAAACAAAACAAATAAAGGAGGGACTAACATAAAGAGAATATTGCAAAATTTACTTGATATTGCAAATATTAGGTCTTTCGTAGACACAAATTGAAACAGTTATGGTATATTATTCTTAAGAAAACAAGTACCATGTCGCCTATTTAAGTGGCATGTTTTTGTTACAGTGTTTCCAAACTCACAGCATCACAACAAACCGTGTATTAATATTTAAAAATACTTATTGCTATAAGATAAACCATACTCCTATAATCGTGAGTTATTATTGTTAAAATACTGTCTTAACGAGTCAAATGAACAGCAACCACACATTTTGAAAACAGGGGAGTAGTACTTCATTTTCAATCCGGAAAATCCTGCAAGTTCCAATGAATGTGAGATTTTTGTGGGAACGTGGGCCGCTGCGCTTCCCGTCCCCACACGTCATCCTCGGGACTCCTATATGTAAACCACTACGAGCAGAGCCAGAGTACAGCAGCAGAGTAGGCACCGCTCATAAACCCAACTCCGGTGCGGCGAGCTCCTATATCAGCCACCTGCCTCTCTGCGGCGTCTCTTTTGGTCGCCTCCCACTCGTTCTCGACGTCGTGTCTGCTTCTCGTACGTACGTTGTGCCCGCGGCGGCGGGGACTAGCCGACCGGCCGCTTCTCTTGTCATCGCGCGCGGATATACTCGACGCGCGTGCAGCCACGGCGCCGGCGGCGGTGTGCGAGATGGAGGCGGCGGGGCCGATGAGAAATACGCCGTCGCACGCGTCCATGGCGGACCCGGACGACTTCGACCTGACGCGGCTGCTGAACCACCGCCCGCGGATCAACGTGAACGTGGAGCGGCAGCGCTCGTTCGACGAACGCTCGCTGGGCGACCTCTACCTCTCTGCCATGGACGGGCGCGGCGGCGGCGGGTACATGGACAGCTACGAGAGCATGTACTCGCCCGGCGGGGGCCTCCGGTCGCTGACCGGCACGCCGGCCTCCTCCGCGCGGCTCTCCTTCGACCCTCACCAGCTGGTCGGCGAGGCCTGGGAGGCTCTCCGCCGTTCGCTCGTCTGCTTCCGCGGCCAGCCCCTCGGCACCATCGCCGCCGTCGACAGCTCCTCCGGCGAAACCCTGAACTACGACCAGGTAACGACTCGGCAACATGCAGGACGCATGTGTCTGATGATTCTTTGACCAGTTCTCTCAGCAGAGCAAAGACACCTGTCTCGTGTAAAGTTGCTTCTTGGATTGTAGTACCGCTCATACTGTAGTATTTTGTCAATGATTCCAGATATTTTCTACTGAGAATCATGTCGCGCAAATAAACACTGGATTGGATTGTACCGTATAATTTGATCATGTAGTACCTGGCTTGACCTTTTTCCTCTTTGTGCAGGTGTTCGTGCGAGATTTCGTGCCGAGCGCGCTGGCGTTCCTGATGAACGGGGAGCCAGACATCGTGAAGAACTTCCTGCTGAAGACGCTGCTGCTGCAGGGATGGGAGAAGCGGATCGACCGGTTCAAGCTCGGGGAGGGCGCCATGCCGGCGAGCTTCAAGGTGCTCAAGGACCCGAAGCGCGGCGTGGACACCCTGGCGGCGGACTTCGGCGAGAGCGCCATCGGGCGCGTGGCGCCGGCCGACTCCGGGTTCTGGTGGATCATCCTGCTCCGCGCCTACACCAAGTCCACCGGCGACCTGTCCCTCGCCGAGACGCCCGAGTGCCAGAAGGGCATCCGCCTCATAATGAACCAGTGCCTCGCCGAGGGGTTCGACACCTTCCCCACGCTCCTCTGCGCCGACGGCTGTTGCATGATCGACCGCAGGATGGTATGTGCACAAAGAGCTCATCCATCATCTGTTCATGTCATTGTCGACGCAGCTAGCTGTAGCTGCACAAGAATTTGTTCGAATTAATGGGCTTCATAATGACCAGTCGCGATTGATCGATCGATGGGGAAATACAATCCTCTTGTGCAGGGCGTGTACGGGTACCCCATCGAGATCCAAGCCCTGTTCTTCATGTCGCTGCGGTGCGCGCTGCTGCTGCTGAAGCCGGACGTGGAAGGGAACAAGGACATCATGGAGCGGATCGTGACGCGGCTGCACGCACTGAGCTACCACATGCGGACCTACTTCTGGCTCGACTTCCAGCAGCTCAACGACATCTACCGCTTCAAGACGGAGGAGTACTCCCACACGGCCGTCAACAAGTTCAACGTCATCCCGGAGTCCATCCCGGACTGGCTCTTCGACTTCATGCCCTCCCGCGGCGGCTACTTCGTCGGCAACGTCAGCCCCGCCAGGATGGACTTCCGGTGGTTCGCGCTGGGCAACTGCGTCGCCATCCTCGCGTCGCTCGCCACGCCCGAGCAGGCCGACGCCATCATGGACCTCATCGAGGAGCGGTGGGACGACCTCATCGGAGAGATGCCGCTCAAGATCTGCTACCCTGCCATCGAGGGCCACGAGTGGCAGAACGTCACGGGATGCGACCCCAAGAACACCAGATGGAGCTACCACAACGGGGGATCCTGGCCAGGTAACCTAGCCACCTACTAGTGTTCTGTGTATTCTTCTTCTTCACACCCACATTACTTATACTAGTATATATATGCTCGAAGCTCAGTCGGTTCTATACCGTGATTAATTTGTTCATTCTCTGATTCGTGCAGTGCTGATCTGGCTCCTGACGGCGGCGTGCATCAAGACCGGGCGGCTCAAGATCGCGAGGCGAGCGATCGACCTGGCGGAGGCGAGGCTGGCGAGGGATGGATGGCCGGAGTACTACGACGGCAAGCTCGGCCGGTACGTAGGGAAGCAGGCGAGGAAGCACCAGACGTGGTCCATCGCGGGCTACCTGGTGGCAAAGATGATGCTGGAGGACCCGTCTCACCTGGGCATGATCTCACTCGAGGAGGACAAGGCCATGAACCCTGTGCTCAAGAGGTCTGCCTCATGGACTGTGTAAGATGATGATCGTTACCCGTCAGTCGGTGGGTACTTGATGTGAAGGTGGTCAGGGATGTAAGAAGGGGAAGAAATAAGGGCAGCGTTAAATTTTGGGTTTAGCAAGCCTGTCCTTCACATCATTCCTTTCATCGTTGGAAAGACATGTTTTGGTCCCATGTATGGAACACGGTTGTACAATGTGTGTATGCAAGCATCGAAGAAATAAGCGGCGTTGAAGAAAAACCATTTAGGCTTTTAGTCTCATTGTCAGTTCGTGACAACGCTTCATTAAATCTAGAACCATGTTTATCCATCATTTGTTCTAATTTCAACCTTGAACTTTGAATTCGGTATAGCCATGAACATTATGATAAATTTACATTAAAGATAAGAATGTTTCCATCCCTCAGTTCGCATAGTTTTCTTTTAGTTCATTAACATTTTTTGTGTATCTTTGGTCCCTTATCTTTAGTAGTAACCGTGCGCGTGCAATGCACGTGTAACACTTTTAATTGCCCAATTTGTTTCATTATAAGACAATGTAACATTTCTGAGAAAAAAGGTGACCGATCTATAAATTTATTCATCAATAGTGACATCATCTTCTGTAGAATAAAAAAGGGTGCTCAACACTGAACTACAACACATACCATATTTAAGTTTTATTCAGGTGTTGGCGCACAATATGCATGATAAAGAGGCACGCTTAGCCTGTAATTTTGGAACAAAATCCTTATAACAATAGGAATCAGAATGCCCTAATCTAACAAAGGTCACTGGATCAATATCTATAAGTGTAATACATCAGAAGAATTATGATACCACCTCGAATTTGTCATGGGCAAGATCCGATCATGCTTCCATGTACAATGAACTGCCATATTTCAATCCGTTTAATATCCTCAACCACTTTATTTCTTAAGCATTCTTATTTTTCACATTGCGCTGATGCTTGACTCGTGTTCAAGTCTTAATGAATATCAGTATTTGATTAATTTAATATATAGAAAAAATAAATCAACGAATCAGGAGCTCACCTGGGATTAGAAGTCGAACGCCAGGATTTTCAGAAATGATGCCTCCTCCCTTAGGCACATCCATGGCAAGATCATTGAGGAAGCAAGGACTTGGAAGGAGGCTGGGCGTCCCAGCGCTGGGAACCTCCTGTTGCGTCCGAGAGAGCCGGACTAGTTCATCTCTGTTCTCTGTTGTGGCGCTGGAGAAAAACTCCAGGCCTCTCTTTTTTGTTTCCTTTTCGGTCTTTTTTCGCTTTCGTTCTTTCGCCTCACGGTTTTGTACTTTTTGTACGTGTTCTCCCCATCTAAAGCAATAAGAAAAGCAGGCTAAGCTGCCTTTTCGTCAAAAAAAAAAGCATAGACATCAGATCTGACGATTTCGCCGGCCGATGTAATGTACGTACCCGGCATTTTGTAAGCACAGACTTTGTCGCCTCCGTGTTACTACTTCGCAAGTAAAGCCTGATGGATCAGCCAACATATACACGATCGACCGCACTCCCGCTTTAGTTAACCAGCCAATCGATCGATGGAAGAGGAAGGAGAACGCGCGCGCCGCATGCTAGGCCGGCGCCATGGACATGTTAAGCCGGAGCCTGCAGAGCATGGGGTGCCCGCACGTGAGCGCAGGGGCGGACCCAAGTTCAAGGTAATGGGGGCCTTGGCCCCCACTCAAAATTTCAAACCCCAATAGAATATTCTCATTTTTAGAAGAAAAATATTCGAAATATTTGAACTTAGACATGAAATGCCCCCGGTCACATAGTGTGCCCCCTCTCAAAATTTCGCCTGGGTCCGCCCCTGCGTCAGCGTCTACTTCTCGGGTGGGTCGTCGCGGCACCGAGCGATGACGAGGAGGCGCTGCGGTGGGCCGCGCTGGAGCGGCTGTCGTCAGTTCGACCGGCTGCTGCGCACGGGCATCCTCCAGTCGGAGGATTAAGCTCGTAGATGGGGATATCAGGGGCACCCCGATGTGAGAGTGACAACGGAGAAGAAGATCGCGATGAGCTCGGGGCGAAGAGCTTGAGAGCAGCAGCGGCAGGCAGGATGAGAGATCGGGAGCTTGTGCGGATGGAAAATTCCCTTCTCCCGCAGTTAAAGCGAACCAACGAAAAAAATAGCACGCTATTTCCTGGTTAATAGCACGATATAGCGTATTTGGAGAGGCTACGCTATATTTAGCCTAAAGTTGACACTACGGCGTTATTTTCGTCTTATACGCTCGAAACCACACTAAACGTGGTAACGTTATAGCTACGCTAACAAAAAGTCTGGAAATAACGTTAGGTGATGATGATGTCGGACAATCTGGTGGTTCTTCTAGTTATTCTGAAGATGATGTCAATGATTCTGATTAAAATTTAAAATATTTATATTTTAGTTTATTACTGTTTCATGGTTTTAACCCTCATATTTGTATTCGTGAAATGGATTTGGCCTTGACATTTGAATATGGTTACCTGGTTATGCATGTATTGTTTCTAGAAAAAAAATAGTGCTGAAATCGTTAATATTTGGGCTATTTCTTACAACTTTATATCACGCTATTTTATATGTAACTTCGCCATATCACGCTATATCTTGTATTGCTTTTGGAGGAGGGGCACGCTATTTTTGATAGCACGCTATTTTTTTTCCTTGAAGCGAACAGGCCGCGCACGGCGGCGGCGGCTTCCCAAGCCTCAGAGGAAAGAAGTCAAAGAGGAGGTCCTCACCTTGTGCACGCGGCTTTCGCCGTAGGTGTGGCATGATGGTACGGTTGCAGCGTTGACGACAGGAGCTCGGTCGACGACGATGCAGCAGATTGATTAAGGCCCAGTTCTTTTGCGCTTCGGCTTGTGCGTAAGCTTCGGATCTAGAGAAATAGCAGTGAAAATAAGCTCGTGAGAAAGTGCAGTTCAGTTCTTTTCGGCTTCCGGTGTCCTAGCTTATTGTCTGAGTTGTATAGTGAAAAGCCTATTATGCCCCTGAAAATAATTTGTGTTTTGACTACCTAATATTGAAAATGAAAATTACAGCACTACATCCGTGGATCTTTGAACATCATATAAATTGCTAAATATTAAAATAAAAATAAGATTCATCTTGGTAAAGAAGAAATGTACTGCTGTAGAGAGAGGATCAGAGAAAGAAGCGGTCAACGCGGGGGCTTCGTGGGGGCGCACGGCCGGAGTGCAGTAGGTCGGGGGAGGCCCTGTGGAGTGACGGCCGGGGAATTCGGGCGTCGGCTGACGGCGGAGCGCCGGTGGCTGGTCACAGTGGAGCGACGGCCGGCGACCTCGAGGTCGACGGTGGGGCAGACGAGATGGAGGCGGGTCGGCGGCGGCGCTCGCGGACGGAGCAGGGCCGGCGGCGGCGCTAGGTGATCGGGGGCGGCCGGAGTTGCTCCTGGCGGCGGCGCTAGGGGACGGAGCAGTCCCGGCGGCGCTCGGGATCTTGGGCGGCTGGCGGCGTCGGAGTTGCTCCCGGCAGCGGCGGCAGACGGGGAAGAGAGGAAATCGTCGGAGCTGCTCGTTTTCTCGGGAGAGATAAGATCGGGGAGAGAGAGAAGAGAGAGAAAGAAAAAGGCCGGTTCACCTCTGTCTGCGCGGTGGCAATGGTCCGTAATTTGCATGTCAAACAGGGGCACGTCAAAAAAACGGTTAGCTGCACTTGCGGGAAGCCACCGGTGGTTGCGGGAAGTTGGGGTACCCCAACTTTTTTCCACTGTGAAGGATTGGCTGAAGCCGGCTGTCCCAGGAAGCGGCTCAAATTCCAGTTCTTTTGGGCTTAAGCTTATTTTCACCTAGAAGCTACTGAGAAGCTCCAAAAGAACTGAGCCTAAGTCGAGGCGAAGGTAATCGGTAACAGGAACTCTACCGCGGGAGGGCCTGCATCTTGGGGTCGGGAAGGATTGAGGCCGCCGCAGTCCATATCCACCGGCCGAAAGATGTGGAAGTCGCCGGTGGCCGGATATCAAGGGAGTATATAGCCAAAAACTACCACTTTACAAACTAAATCGCAAAAAACTACTAGCCCCCAATCAACCCGGCGACCGCAAATGGGTCGGTCGATCCGGCGGCACGAACCAATTCATCTTAAGTAGTCTCTAGTAGGAAGGATTAGGCCATTTCAGGATAGGAGCCAGCTTCTTTGCATATGTAGACACCCCATGTTCACCAATGATGTACACTTTTGGTTCGCTGCTAGCAAATCTCGCCAAATCTTGGTTGAGAGCGAATTGACGCTGAAACTGACAACACAGACGCACAAGTAAGCGATGACGTGGCTGTAAGTGCATGGTGTCCCCATGTATGGTTTTGGTAATTAATGACAATCCTTATAGACTAATATTTGTGTTGAGTTATTCTTTTAGGTTTGTCCATTGGCATCGCTTGAACTCCATGTGTTGGATTCAAGGTTGTATGCCATCAAGATCATTGATTATAATGGACATATTTGATATAATCAAGAAGATGAAAAGATACAAGGTTGATCAAGACTAAGTGCAAAGAGTGGATTCAAGTTGATAAACACACAAAGCTAAATGATATACCATGTAGGATCATGTGATCCAATGGTATGGTAAGAAATTGTCCATATAGCTTTGTGAACTAACCCATTATGTTTGTGTAGCATTCCTTTGTTGGGGTTAGGTATCTCTCCATGGGCTTGCATCAAAAGGAAGATTTCTTATAGCTCATGGAGGATGACGTCAAGTGGTGATCGTCATCAAGGTTGAGATGTGCAAGTTCAAGATGGGCATCTAGAAGATAAGATATGCTTGAAGCTTGCAACCCATTTGGAGATAATGCTCAAGTGAAGATGTTCCTAAGAGAGGCACTCCCATCTTGGTGTATGGGGGAGCGATATGTGTGTCTTCATCAAGTAAAGCGCAATCAAAAAAGGTGGTCCACTTGAAGAGATCAAGATTGTCATTATGTAGCTCAAGTGGAATGCGCAAGGCAAAGGTATGATCTTGATAGAGTTTCTATTTTACCGGTCTCATGTTGTTGATGGGAGACCGGGTTATAGGATAGACGGCGTACTATCAAGAGGGGCTCTCAAGTGAGTAACTTGATCGCATCTTTGTGGAGAGCTCAAACCTTTGCATTCTTGGCATCATCATCTTTCTTGGTTCTTATTTGTTTTTTCTCCTAGTTGGGTTTTAGTGCATGTCGTGATCTTCATGACAACTCCAAGTTCTTCGAAAACGGTTTTTGTTGGGAAAACTTGTTGCGTTTTCGTGTTGCAAATATTATCGTTTATTCGTGAGAAAAGTTTCACACATTCCCATGTGTGTCAACTTAACTCTATTTATGGTTCTTAATATTTTAGGTTTGGAGTTCAAACGAGAAAGTTATCTTTCCAACAAGTTACCTTTCCAACAAAATTGGTTTCACCTGATTTGGAGTTCGAACGAGAAAGTTATTGCATTTCAGTTTTTGCTATTTTGCCTAGGCCGAAGTCTTCGGCCTCAGGGGTGCTCAGGGGCCGGAGTCTCCGGCCCATCAAGTTTTGGAGCGAAGAGCTCCACAAGTCGGCGCTCTCTGTCTTCGGTCCGGAGTTGGTCCGGAGTGACCCCGGAGTCTCCGGTTAGGGCCGGAGTCTCCGCCCCCTCGGGTCCGGAGTCTCCGCCCAGGCCGGAGTCTCCGGCCCTCCTGGACCGGAGTCTCCGGTGTAAGTTTCCTGCAACGGCTCTTTTTCCGGGGACCTATAAAAAGGCCCCCCCTTCTTTCCCAAAGAGTTAGCTCTTCCAAGCACGAAATTTCCCTCTCTCACCTCCATTATTGACCTTGGAAGGCTTGCTCCTCTCCCAATTCCTCCCATGATTCTGGCATATCTTTGAGTGATTTGAGAGAGGAGATCTAGATCTACAATTCCACCAATCCTTTCCTCCTCTAAGTGAGGGGAACCTAGTAGATCTTGATCTTGGAGTTCCATTTGTTGAGTTCTTCTTTGTTCTTCCTCTCTTCTCCCCCCACAAGCATTAGTTGCTTTTTGTGGGATTTGAGAGTGAAGTATTTGAGCACTTGTGCTCTTGCCATTGCTTTGTGCATCGGTTTGTGCTCTCCACAAGGATTCGTGGAAGTTGAAAGTTTGTGAGCTTGTTACTCTTGGGTCTTTGGACCTAGACGTCTTTGTGGTGGTTGAGACCTTTTGTGGTCACTTGTAGCTATTCAGGAGCCCCCAATTCTTTTGTGGGTTGAGCCTCGGGTTGTTGTTGTAAAGGCTCCGGATTCCACCTTGAAAGATTCCGATAGTGGAAGGTGAACAAAGCCTTTTTGTGGTGCGGTTCTGTTGGAGATATGCCCTAGAGTCAAATAAATAATAAGTATTTATCGCATTATCTCATTAAGTTTATAATTAGTTTTATACCATGCTATAACTGTATTAATAGGAATTGTTAATACATGTGTGGTATGTAAACAAACCAGAGTCCCTAGTTAAGCCTCTATATAAACTAGTCCATCAGTCAATGGATGATCGTGATTTCCCGATCATATTGATTCATAACAGTTGATGATGGAGTCATTTTATTAGTAGAATAATTTGATGGACATTACCCACCAAAGTATTGCAAGAGGATCGTATCACTAAGTTCAACACTGCAATAGGAAAGTAACGTGACAACTTATTCCTTAGACCGTGAGATTATATCAAGTCGCTGCTTCTGGAAGATATTTTGATTGCATCAAACGTCATATCTTATATAGTGTGACAATAAAGGTGACACTTTCAGGTATTGGAAAGAAGTAGTCGTGGCGAGTAATCAAGAGCGGGATTTGTTCATCCGTGTGATGGAAAGATACTCTGGGCCCACTCGGTGAGATTATATCTAAAGCTGCGCAGCGTATGACTAGGTCATTGAAAATATAATATCACGGAACGAGTTAAGTAACCCTTGTCAGTAACGAGATAAAACACAACATAGGATGTTGACGATCGTATCTCGGACTAGGGTAGTATCGAAGGACAAAAGGAATGAACATATCATGTTAACGGTTCAACGACGATTATTCTGGAATGCACAGGGACCGTCATAGGCATCCAGGTCTCCCTGACGGTCATTGGCGAGCGAGGGGTCTCGACCATGTCTGGAGTATTTCCGAACCGTAGGGTAACACACTTAAGGTCTTGACGATGCTTAGAGATCGTTTTGGAATTATCGGAATAATAGAAATAGAGAGAGAAAATGAACCGGAAAGGTTCCGGTGGAATCGGAAGGGTTCTGGGGTATATCCGAAGAAAGTTCGGTTGGTCCGAAAATTATTCCGGAGTCACAGGAGATTAAATAATATACAAATATATTAATTTAATAATAATTAAAAAAGAAAAAAAGGTGCAGCCCACACATGGGCCAAATTGGGCCCATGTGGGCACCATGCATGCACATGCATGTGGGCCAAAGGCCACCACGCACGCACGCATGGCCAGGCCGGCCGGCCGGCCGGTGCTGCTCCCCTGCTGCTTCTTTTTAGTCTCACATTGGGGAGCCAGTTGCTCTGGCAGCCTGGCTCCCCCTATTTAAGAAGGGGCATATTTATAGAAAAAAATACAGAAAAATAGAGAATAAATTTAGGATTTATTTCTATTGGCCGAGGATGCCCCTCCGCCCACTTCCACCCTCTCTCCACCTCCCGTTGTGCGCAGTCCCCTTGTAAGGACTACGCGCGCGTGAGAAATCTATACCGCAGTACGCCGTTGTGCTGCGGGATTCCACCCAAAAGTTCTACTTCCGCTATCTCGGCTGGATCGGAGAGCCCGAGAGTCGTCGTCAAGCTCCGCATGTGTGCGAGTACTCGGAGGCGCCACATTCGTGGAGCCAGGGCATCATCGTCGCGCCACCTTCGGCTTCGTCTTCGTCGCGCCAAGTTCTACGCGACCTCGAGGTCGGCTACGTCGTCTTCATCGACAACGCTTGTTGCGGGAGCGTAATCCCCGCTATCGGTCTACAAGGGTATGGTGCCGACATCTCCTCTGTTACCGCATTACTAGATAGATAGATCCTTGGCTAGTATTTCGGTGTTGCGATAGTTAGAAAAATTATTGTTTTCTGCTACGAACCCCAACAATGGTATCAGAGCCGATCTATGCGTAGTATTGCTGGTACGGTTAGAACACATGTTGAATGTGGGCATCGATTCTATAATTGTTACCCTCTCGCGTGCACTTGCTAATGTTGTCGGCATCGAGTTGATGAAGCGGCCCGGACCGACCTTACGCGTACGCTTACGCGAGACTGGTTCCGCAACAGACATATGGCTTGTACCATATATGCGGCTAGCGGGTGTCTGTTTCTCTCTCTTTAGATGGCTTAGCATTTTCAATGAAGGGCCCTGAAAAGGATGTAATAGAGACAATTATTTAATCGATGTTGTGGTTGTATATTCGTAGGTAAGAAACGGTTCTCCACGAAAGTCCTAGCAGCCACGTAAAACACGCAAAAGTAAAAGTAGAGAGCGTCTAACTTTGTTTTGCAGTGGAGCATTTTAATATGACATGGTTACGGTAAGTTTTATGCTATCGAAGGCAAAAGGTGGCACCGTAGACTCGGAGCACCGCCGGGACGCGCCATGAAGACAAAGGCGCATGGGCCATGTCATATCGCACTTCATTCATTATTTGATATTGTATTGTTGTGTGTATATCCTATTGAGTGCTTATATATTAGATATACGACGGTAGCTATATTCGGATGATCCCTAAATAAAATACCAAAGTTGTGTTCTCCCTTAGTGTGCACCACTGAAAGTTCTCCGTTACGAGGCAGGCCGTGACGATCAGGTGTCAGACGTATCTGCGTTCACATAAAGTGGGTGTAAGCCACGTTGCACATGCAATACACTAAGGTTTTAATTGGCGAGCCTAGTATGTACATACATAGCCTCGAAACACGTGAAGATTGAAAGATCGAGCATGAGTCACATGAATGTTGTGATCGACATTTCGATGTCCACCCTTGCAGCTATGCCGCCGGCCGTGACGATCGGGGGTGGTATAGTGAATTGGGATCGTGTAATCGCTGAGATGATTTTAGGGATGATTATCTTAGTGGAATATGTTTGATAATATGATTATAAACTAAGCTCATATTTTATAAACTTAGCCTTATACGTTCTTTGCGAATTATCTCTGTAGATCATGCCTTATCCTAAGGAAGAAAGTATTGAGTTCAATCATTTCATTAACAAAGAAAGTCTTCGAAACGATGGATCCAACTTCATGTAGTGGTACAGAAACCTGAAAGGAGTCCTCTATCAAAACGACATCTCTTACGTGATAGTTATAAAAAATTATTGTTTTCTGCTACGAACCCCAACAGGTTCATCGGAGAAGAAGGTGAAGCCTTTGTGACTGTTGAGCCATTGTGTTGGCTCACACCTCTTCAACGAGACGTACTCCCTTAAAAAGGAGGAACTCGGGAATACATCCTCGTCTCCGCATGTCTCGGTTATTTCTATACCCGAGCTCGTTACTTATGCACTTTACATTGTGATAGCCTTCGTGCTTGAAGTATTCTATATTGCTATCACCTTGTTGCTTGTCTTGCTTAGCATAAGTTGTTGGTGCACATAGGTGAGCCTAGTATATCTAGGTTGTTGGCTTGTTAATTTAAACACCTAGTTTTATTCCGCAATTATCAAGCCTAAACCGGAAATGTTTTAATCGCATATTCACCCCCCTCTAGGCGACATCCTTGTCCTTTCAGTGGCAATGTTGACTTTCAGCCCAATTAAAAAAATAACCTCCATCCCTGCCTCACGCGGTTCGGTCTGGAGGGTGGGTGGTGGCGGCGCCACCGCGGCCACGCCAGCGGCCAGCAGGGCCCGGCGTGCGCGCTCACGGTGAGCACGCGCCATGCGTATTGGGAGACGAGATGGACATGAGGGAGACGCCTAAGCGGGGGCGGAGCAGCTTCTCGGTTGCGGCGAGCGAGACGAGGGAACGGCGGCGAGCAGAGTACTACGGCGCGGGTCAGTGCTCGCCTGCGCACGTACAGCGGACACTTCGAAGACTTCGAGCTGGCGATTGCGTCGGGCGCGGGGGCGTGCTTGAGGAGGCGCGGAAAGAGCGGCAGGAGGTAGGCGGCGAGGTACGAGGTCTGGGCGGAGGCCTCGACGGCCGTCGCGGCGGCCAGCACGGCGGTGAGCTGCGCGCAGCGGTCCAGCTCTAGCTGCGCCCTGCCTCCAGCCGCCTAGCCACGCGGCGTGGACCATTTTTTATAGAAAATTTGACAATACAATTTTTTATTAGCTGACAAGTGGGTCCTAGTCTGTCGATTGCCACGTCATCACTTATGTGTGGACCCGCGTTGTCAGTTTCTGCGTCAGTTCGCTCTGAACCGAGATTTGGCACGATTTGCTAGCACCGAACCAAAAGTGGTAGTTTTTGGATGGTAGTTTTACGCTATATATGCATATCAAGGGGGTGGCGGCCACCGGCCAGGGACAGTTCCGTTCTGCAGTCCCTTTCCACCGGCCGGAAGATGTGGAGGTCGCCGGTGGCCGGAAATCAAGCGGGGTGGCGGCCACCGGCCAGGACGGTTCCGTTCTGGAGGACAGGACCTGGTTCGTTCAGGGGTCTTTGTGTTCGTTCTTTCTTTTTACCACGAACTGGTACCGATGACAGTTGTGCAGTATTATGTGATTTGGTGGGGGTACAAATTGGTAAAATTGTAACGTGTGTTCCGTAAAATTGATCCGATATTCAATGGCTAATATTTAATGTATCCGGACATTCTTTCTCTTTTAGTATTAGTATAGACTAGTACAGCGCCCGTGCGCTGCAACGGCAAATTCAGAAAATATAAACGCCTAGATAATAGTCTTTCTTGTTTTGTGGCTTCTGTGAGGCTGCGCATTGCCACGACCTTAATTTTTTTGTCTTTCATTGAGCGCTTTGTTTTGAACCCATACCCACAAACCTAACAATCCACCAGACCAAACTGAGTATACCCTGAGCAAACTTCTGCATGTGACCACCCCTTCCACCCGTGTGTCATCGCCCCACCCTCCACCAGCGCACAGCTCCACCACAGTTCATGTTTGCGGGCCCTCGGTTCCGTCCCTTTTCCCCACTCTTCGGCGTCGTCCTTGGAACCCCTTCCTCCTGATCTCAAGAGCCGCCCTCGCTTCCCCTTGATCAAAATCCCTTGTCGGTCCGGTCAGGGACCCGTCGGTCAACACCCTGTTTCCTATTGGCATGTCCTGGCTCGGTTTTCATGAGGCCTCCATCTGCGCGTCGCCGGTTCCACACATCTCGAGGTAGCCTCTAGCATGATCCACCGCCTGTTGGGGAGAGGGTCATGTGTCACCCAACTCTGGTGCGAGCGAGGTAGCAGGGTAGACGAAGAGGAGATGGCTAACTTCGGTGGATGATTTTTTTTGTTGGACTAACAAAGAAAGATAAATCCTTCTTTTAATTTTATTTTTCCCAAATAACTTTGAACAATAATATAGTTGAGCATGAACTGAAAGATGGTTAGCAAGAACACCTCATGTTAAGATTTCGGACTTCAGAGAAACACTCATTTATTTTTAACATAAGATTACATTTGTGTTGGCAAATATAGAAACACTCATGTTAATATGTAGTCTGCCTCTACCCGTAAAATTTTTTTGGTCTGCCTCTACAAATATCAGGTTGCGTGCTATTTTTTCTTTTCCTGTGAGCACAATGTGCAATGCAATTTATTTTTTGCTTTTTTAGCACAACATGCAATGGAGCTGATCAGCACTGGGCGATGCCTATTTACTGGGCCAACTCACACGCAAGGATCGATCGTCGGAGAAAAAAACACAAGATGTACAACATACCGACGATGGCCGATTTTCCTCGCGATGTACAAAACCAGATCGTTTCTGTATTAGCGAGGAGAGGCGATCGGTCAATGGGACGATGGCTGGGTCGGCCCACGGTCGCTAGCTTTGGGTTTTTTTACGTTCGCCACCGCCCACGTGGTCGATGGATAACCTGGTCGATGGATCTGTCCCGATACGCATAGGACACGGTCACTGGCTCACACGCCATCTTGATTGGTAGAAAGAAAACACACGAACCGTTTTTTGACTTATTGGTGGCATAGGTGGATAATTTTGTAAAACCTGAGAGATAAATCCAATGAGTACCAAACAAACCGTGGAAGTCTTGGCGCTTTTAGTATAGTGATTTTAGTATTAGGTAAAGATAAAGATAAAGATAAAGATAAAGATAGGCTGGACAACTTTGGTGCCTTCCCTAACCCTAATGGTTTACTCGACAATGTTGTTTGGGGTTTGACTCGACTTACTACATGACTCTCCCGGTTCCTAATCTACTTCGAAGTCATATCTTGATGTGTGTTTGGAATTCCATCTACTTCCGTGTGTGTTTCTTAAGTCATATCTTGACGTGTCAAGTTCATGTTTGCCTACGAGGATGGAGATGTGATAGATCGTGTGAAAAATCTGACTAAAAAGGATGCCGAGTTGGATCACACAAGGGACCACGTTTCCAGCTTATAAATATGAGGGACCAATGGTATACGAAAAATACCAAAAGTAAACTATAGGAAAGTGGATGAACACAAATATACTTTTATCCCTACTTGAACCCCTTAGCCCTATTTCAAATAGTTTCTCCCTCCGTTTTTTAATATAAGATATTTTAGGTGTTACACATATTGTATATATGCATACTAAAATGAGTGAACATACACATTAAAACGTGTCAAGATACATTTGTATACATGTGAATGTAGACAAATGCTAAAACATTGTATATTTAAAAACAGAGGGAGTATGTGCTAATGTGCATCGACTATACACGTTAGCACATTTCTCCGTCACAATTTTAGTAAGAAGATATAAAAGGTATAGAAATTGAAGCGAACATAATGAATTTTTTCTTCAAAGCCTGTTATTTTTAGGAAATTGAGGAAAACTTTTTAATTTTTTTTTTGACAGACATTACCGTAAGGGAGAACCCCTACGGTGTGGATTTTCAATTATAAGCTGCCAAAAAACACGGTGTCACCAAAGACATGGTCACCAGACGGTTACAAATAAAGGGAGTTCAGGGAGGGTCAAAGTAAAAGTAAAGATACAAAGACATTTAAGTAAAAATGTTTCTAGTCCAATCAATAAGAGGAGCAATCATATTATCCTTGACTCTATGTTGATGTAGCAGGAGGTCACTTTGAAATTTCACTCGCCAGGCACCTTGAGAAGCATCTTGATTTCTGAAAATAACTCCATTCCAAGATTTCCAGATGTTCCATGTGACACAGGCCACCACTTCCATGAAACATGGTCCTGTGAATCTCTGGCTGGCAGTCAAAATACGTTGCAACACAGGTTCATGCGCATTCCAACGAATGTGGACAGAGTTCCAACAGGCAACTGCAAAGGGACACTGGAAGAAAAGGTGGTCATTTGTTTCTCGAACAGAGTTCGCACAAAGAACACAATTCGGCCCTCCCTCAAAAGTCCAGTGTTTACGAAGCATGAGGTCCTTGGTGTTTAGTCTATCGTGAATGAGCAGCCACATGAAAATCCGCAGCTTGGGTAGGCATTTGGATCTCCACACCAGGTCAAGTGCTCTATCACCAGGCACTCGAGAGAAGATAAATTTGTAATACTTGGCCGTAGTGTAAGAAGTGTCACCCCAGGTAAATCTTCTAGTGTCAGGCACCTCTACATCCTCCAGCGCCTGCAGAACCGTCGAGGCATTGGTATATTCATCAAAGGCTTGAACAGATAATGGGAGTGCAAACAGCTCATCAGGGTTTTGTGATCTAATCATGGCAGCCACTGAGATATCTTTGTCCAGAAAAAATGAGTACAAGTGTGGATAGGAATCACATAAAAGTGAGTTCCCATGCCAGCGATCCTTCCAGAATAAGGTCGTTTCCCCATTACCAACATTAACAGAGGTGATGCTTCTGTATATATTAATCAAACTGAAGATGTCACTCCACCAGAATGAACCGCGAGGAGATTGAGCTTGGGGAGGTGAGTCACCATACAGAGACCAAACGAGTTTTACCCATGGAATATCAGCTTTACAGAAGAACTTATGCAGATGTTTCAGAAGTAGAGCAGTGTTCTGAATCTCAAGATTTTTGACCCCAAGTCCACCATGTTTCTTGGGCCTACAAACCATGTTCCATGAAGCCAATGACTGTGACGAGCCAGCATCATCTTCCTTTGCCCACAAGCAGTGTCGCCTGCCTCTATCAAATAATTTAATGATCGACTTGTGGACCTTTAGGGAGCACATATAATGAGTGGGGAGAGATGATAAAACCGAGTTCACAAAGGTAACACGACCACCATAATCCAAGAATCTAGCACTGGCATTCAATCTTCTCTCAAGCTGATCCACAATGGGCGTCAGATCATTGACAGATGGCCTAGTAGTTCCAAGTGGAAGCCCAAGATAGGGAAAGGGCATTGAGCCCACCGAGCAGCCAAAAACCCCAGCAAGAAAAGCTAGCCGTTGTGAACAAATGTTGATAGGCACCATACATGTCTTGTTGTAGTTTACATGCAGTCCAGTAGCAGAAGCAAATTGCTGTATAATAAGTTTGAGAGCGGAAAGCTGTGTAGGGCAGGCTTGAACAATAATGAGAGTGTCATCGGCGTATTGAACAATTGGAAAATCAGTATCTGGTAGAGGAATGGGAGCCACAAGCGTCCCTTGTTGAGCAAGCATATTTACCATGGTCTGAAGTAAGTCAGCACCTTCAACAAACAAAATTGGAGATAACGGATCCCCTTGTCGGACCCCACGTCGGCAGGGGAATTTTCTCCCAGGTACACCATTAAGGAGAACCGAAGAGAAGCCAGTAGAGAAGATTGCTTTCATCCAATTGATCCACCGATTATCATATCCTTTACAGCGTAGAATTTGTAACAGAGCTTGATGACCTATTGTATCAAAAGCCTTTGCAAAGTCTATTTTCAGAATCACTGCCTCTGTACCAGAGTTAGCACATTGATGGATATATTCATATGCCCAAGCCACGCAATCTTGGATCGTGCGAGTTTTCATAAAACCATATTGATTCACATGAACTAAGCTTAGAATTTTAGTTTGCAGACCGTTAGCCAGGAGCTTGGTGATCAGTTTAAAGCAAGTATTAAGCAATGAGATCGGCATGTAGTCATTTGGTCCCTCTGGAGCAATATTTTTGGGAATCAAAGTGATCAAAGCGTCATTTATACTCTGCAAGTTGACTGAACCTTCCCAAAATTCCTGGATTAATCGACATAAATCATATTTGATAATTGGCCAGCAATTCTTGATGAAGAGACCATTAAAACCATCAGGTCCTGGGGCTTTGTCTCTCGGTAATTCAGCCACTGCGTTATCAATCTCTTCAAGAGAAAAGGGAACAGAAAGGGACTCAATTCCTTGCACCGGATGGATGAATGCAGAGAAGTCAAAACTGGGATCCAAGTCTACAACTGTACCAAGCCGCCCCATAAAAGTACTGCGTAAAACACCTGCTTTCTCATGGTGTTCCTAGTCTGCAACTTTTTTAATTTTGACTTGTATCTTTTTGTCATGTTGATTACTTGAAAAGATTTTTATGAAACTCGGGAATATTTTTAAACCCTCAATTAAACAACTTCTTATGAAAGCATAATATTTAAGATTTCATGTTTTATTAAGATTTCCTTGTAAACATGTTCAACATTGTCTTTATTCTAATTGATAATAGTGGTGCCCTGACTCGGTAGAAACCCACTTGAGATAGTACCATTGGGGAAAATAATAATAAATTAAGTTATAACAACCGGTTTATACTTAAGAGTCGAAAGTTGAAAAGTTAATTTCTACAACAATTCAAGATTGAAAACAGACTTCTTTGTAGACTTGTTTTACAATACCTTTTACTACCTCTGGTTAGTAGTATGAATTCAAACCTGGCCATTGGTTTACAGGGGCAGTGTGGACTTAATTAGGAAATCATTTATTCAAGCAGCAATCCCACTAAATATCCCGTTAATTTAGCCTAAAATCTTAGCTACCAGTATCTAAATAAGAATAAGCGACTAAAGGTTTTTCTCTCAACATGCAAACTGTACACATCATCAATCATCTAATTGGTCCACACCATCAGATCATCCCACTACCATTTATGCCACGTCATCTTACCTTTTTTTACTCTTTTTTTTTTGCGAAACACAGTACAACGCAGACGCTCACATACATGTACACACTCACCCCTATGAACGCACGCACGCACACCCTACCCCTATGAGCACCTCCTAATTAATGTGTCTGCACGGTTGGCCATCAAGTTTGTCTCCTCCTATTCATTTGATGCAACACATGTATCCTCCTCCTCTCCCACCAGTTCATTATTAATCAATTTTACCTGAGCGGCCCACTAAAATATTTCTCTGAGCATGTAGCTATGCCACCTCATATGTGTGCCGCCTCGTTTTTTTTTTTTTTTTGCCATCACAGCTTGCCGGTTCAGCATTTTTTTTTTACACCACTATATTTTTCAAGAACACGTTGCCTAATTCAGTTCAGGTTCCGCTGATTTCTGCACATGTACAAACAAAAGGTGGCCCATCCCGTAACGTTTCCCTATATATCTAAAAAAGTTGATAACAATAGTGCTCTCTTCATCTTCTCTGTACCCTTTCTCTCTTGCCTTCAGTCAATGTAGTTTCAGATTTTTCACAAAAAATAAAATGGAGTTTCAGTTACCTGCTTTGGCAACAGTGAGCTCATATGTTTCTTCTTTTCCACGGGGTTGGCCGACCTCCATTTCGTGCAACGATTCAAACTTTCCATTCCATTGTTGCCTACTCATCGAGAGAGGTATTTTGGCTTCCGGGTATATATATGCTCCTGTTATATGTTTTTTTCATTACTTCAATTTTTTTGTGCGAATAGTTTTTTTCATTACTTATTACTTACATATCAAGGCCCCCTAAAAAAGCTACTATATCAAGGAGATAAGTGAAATGGGGCTGGTGGGAGAGATCACGCCCGAAAAAGGATCTAGAGAATGCAACGCATAATGGACATTCTTTTCAGTCGTTTGGATTCATCTAAATAACTCACCCGTTGATTTTTTCGATCTCCACAAGCTTTGATTTCGGCTAGAACTGAGTCTTGTTCGCATCTCCAACTAAATTCTATTTCTCCATGTGATTTGTGTCATGCGCGAGTCGTGCGCCTCTTCCAAGAACAAGAGCTAGAGACGACCCATTGTAAGCCCTCAACATCAGATGTCGACCACCGCAAAGACGCGTTTCCATGTAGAGGAGGGCACTCTATGATATCGCGGTTCTAGGTAGAGTCGATGTCATAGTAGGTAAGACTGATATTAGAATTTTTCAAAACATTATGTATAAATAGTTTGATATGAACATTTTTTGTGTATACATTTTAAATAATTTACATGTATCATTATCATTTTAATGGGTATAGGGGGCCCTGAAATCTGGTTTCGCCCCGGGCCCTGAAAATCTCAGGACCGGCCCTGGTTCTTCCTTAAGTATGGCTGTCTTTTCTCCTTCCAATCACCCTTATGCCCGCCCTCCATTGCCTCCGCATTGTCTTTCCCTTGGCTAACGACTGAGAGTGAACACTCGGAATTAACCAGCTTCAATTTGTGACATGTTTTCCCTCGAGGCTCTCTCATCGAGCCAAACAGACGTCCAGCTACATTGCAGCAAGAACTGCGACAATATGAGGTATCATGCATGGTCATGGAATTTTTCATCATTTTTTTTCGACCGCCGCGAGCCCACGACAACGATGGTTTTTTCTGGCCGTCGCCTATAGCAAGAACTCTCGGCTCCTTATCTTTCTTCCCCACCTGGTAGCCTGCACGAACTTTTTTGTTTAGCCGTGGCACCTCAAGTGTTTGCTGATTTTTCTCCTTTTTCAGATTTTCTCCTTCCCTACAACAAATACAGTACATGTACGTACTCTGCTTAGTTCACTAATTATTATACTACACGAGGAGACAACAATGTAAGGGCACTCGGGTAATCTTTTAGTTTTTGAAACCGCATCTACCTTTGCCATCAAGGTTTTATTTTGAGTAAATGGCACTGGCGGTCAAACAACTCGTTCGTCATGTGCAGTTAAGTCACACTTCTCCAAAACTGAATTTTTTAGTCACGCAACTGAACATGTGTGTGCATTTTAGTCAAAACCAGGACACGTTATCCGGTTTTGGATGAAACTTCTCAGAAAACCCCCTCGTATAGTATTAGGAGGGCCGTATTGCAAAAATCGCAGAAGCTTCTCAGAAGTGCGCGGGAGCACCCGGGTGGAGCTCGGCCGCGAGCGCGGCGAGCAGGGGCGTGGAGGCGGCGCTCGGCCGCGAGCTCGGAGAGCAGGGTCGCGGCGGCGGCTCCCGGCCCGAGCACGGGCACGGGCGCGGGGCGGCGCCTGGCGCGAGCACACAGCCGCGAGCGCGGCGCGGAGGCGGCACCCGGCCGGAGCAAGGGCGAGCACGGGCACGGGGCGGCGCCCGGCGCGAGCACGGCCGCGAGCGCGGCATGGCGGCGGCGGCGGCGGCGCCCGGCCGAAGAACGGGCGAGCACGGGCGTGGGGGCGTCGCCCGACGAGAGCACGGCCGCGAGCGCGGCGCGACGGCGGCGCCCGGCTGGAACTCGCATGCCAGCACGGGCGCGCTCGGCCGCGAGCACGAGCAGGGGCGCGGCGCCGGCGCCCGGCCGGAGCTCGGCCGCGAGCGAGGCACGCAGGGGCGCGGTGGCGGTGCACGGCCGGAGATCGGCACGACCACGGGTGAGGCCATGAGCGCGGCGGCGGCGCCCGACCGGAGCTCGGCAAGCAGGGGCGCGGAGGCGGCGCTCGGCCGTGAGCACGGGCGCGCCGGCATTTCGTCGAACACGTGCATGACGCACACACACCTGTGATTTTTGCAATACGACCCTCCTAGTATTGCACGAGGGGGTTTTCTGAGAAGTTTTCAACCAAAACCAGATGACGTGTCCTAGTTTTGACTAAAATGCACATACATGTTCAGTTGTGTGACCAAAAAATCCAGTTTTAGAGAAGTGTGACTTAACTGCACATGATGGACGAGTTGTGTGACCGCCACTGCCATTTACTCTTTTATTTTTTATATGACCTTCAGTATATTTACTAGAGCTTTTGGCGGTGCACTTGCACAGGTGATAGGTTGCACATTCTGCAACTTTGTAAGTGCTTCCTCGATTAGTGCTATGTTGTGTTATTAGTTATGGGATTTTTTCGGTGTTGTGTTGTGTTGTTAATTATAAGATTTTGTCAGGCTTCTAAGACGATTCAGTATATGTACAATGTTTTTTGTGCATTATATCATAACTGGTTCCCCATTTCTCATCTCCATACAACTTGTCACAAAACTAATTATTTTGACAATTTTACTAATTTTGTAGCAAATTGAGCTAAATCACATGGGCGATTTATTTATTTGCACCAATATTGTGGTGTCATATTGGCAATGATGAATCAACGATAAGATGGTGTACCTTATCAAATGTATAAGGTAAGGTAACACTTATAAGTTATTTGCATGTGCAAGAAGGAGCCGAAAGTATCACCTTGAAGTTGAAGGTCTGAAGATCTTCTCCCGGAAAAGAAGGGAGTGAGCTATATGATGTGGCGATGTGCTTGCTGCTCATAGCTAGTATCAACATGGAAGCATCTTATGATTTCACTTTCTTTTGCTGAGATCTTATCACTTGAACTGCACAGCACTCTGGACCACGAGTACTACCTCTGACAGTAAAATTGCACTTACCATTTGAATTTTACCAAATAGTTGCAACCCAGAATTTTCTTTATCTTTCTTACTCTTTTACCATATTCAGGTTATTTAATGGCATCATCACCTCCCACATAATATTCCAGCACAAGCCATTTTGTATTCCATTACATATATTGTCATAGTTTTTTGTGTATGCAGAAACAATACTCATGTTGTCCAAATTCTGCATAAATATATGCTCCTTTTTGTATAGAATACTTAGGATTACTTAATTATGTCGTCAGCAACGTTAACGCTCATATTGTTATAAACTTCAAGTATAGTGTATCCTTAGGATTCCATAATTATGCCCGCAGCAAGCACGTATCATCATCCAGTTTTCTTCAACTACAGGAACAATTTCAACGACATGACGTACCAAACCACGGAAGACTTAACACACTTTTATTATTATTAGCTAAAGATTACATAATAGACTAATGAAACATGATTATCTAACATTCCTTGTTCATGTAAATTCCGTTGCCGATTCAAACTAGCAGTTGGGGTGGCAGGATGGGCAATGTGCCTGGCATTCCTTTAGGGATTGCCAACACGGTTCGTCTGGCAATGTGGCACAGCAGATGCAATCTAATATCCAGCCATCAGCTTTGTCCTTGCAATCCCTCTCGGCACAAAATTTGAAGGCAAGTTTGGTCTCATCTAACGATGAGTAGACGGCAGTAGCATTAGCAATTGTGTCAGCATGACTGTGCTGGTAGTTTCTTGTAGCCTCAGGACGACCTGTTACATATATACGAAATATTTACTACAATTTTTTTAGACAATATATAAAAGATGCACGAATATATACACGACAATGAGGATATGCTTACATTGTCCAACCACAACGAGGCATCCGATGAACAAAAGAGTAATCACGTACACCAGGCTGCTCCTTTTCCTGTTTGGTCTTGAGCTTCTGAACAATCTAATGAAGCCTACGACATAAGGTTTTTTCAATGAACTACAAGAGAGACTTAGACGCAAGCCTAAGGCAATGGCCACGACCCCCTCTCGCCTCAATATATAGAGAGAAAGTATGATTTGCAGATCGCACAATTATGATAGTTTAAGTACCTGATCGCACAATTGTAATGAGTATCAAACAATTATAGTAGGACACAAATATGCATTATGTGAGATAATCCTCATCGAGATCGATGAGGAGATTGGAACTTGGGAATGGCTCTCCCACCCACCTCCCCCCCCCCCCCCCCCCCCCCCTCCGTCGTCCATGGTGATCTCGCCGCCTCCTAGGCCATGGAGGGCCTCCTTCACTGGGATTTCTCCCCGGGCATCGCGCTCGCGGCTCAGGTTCGTCGCCGTTTCCATTCTACGGTCCATTTCTCTCCTTCCTCCACGACCAAGGAATTCTTCTTGGTGGTTTCGTTCTCCTTTGCCTCCTTCCCGCTCTCGGAGGAGTCTGTTGGTTTGGCCTTACAATGCTGCCTTGGTGGTGATCTCTCGGGCTTTCGAGTGTTCAAACTTTCTGATCGGCGGTTTCGGTTTTCGGTTGCTTCTAACCGTGTTGGACATTTTATCTATGGCCTTCGTGAGAGAGTTTGGCCAGACTTTGTCTGTTATTTTCATCTGTACCGTGGAAAGGTTTCATCCCTGGTCGATTCTGCTGCTGCTGCGTGGCTTGATACTCATCCTGGCCCTTCTAGACCTGCTCAACGTTCAATTGCGGTTCGTACTTCATTGGATTTTCTTAAGAACTCCTCGAACTATCATGCCTCTGCCTTAGGGAAGAACATGGGCGCTCCTGTGATGCTCAATAATCAGAGTTTGAAATTCGGATCCTTCGAACCAATTGCGTCTCAAAATGCTCGGCATTCAGATCCGGAAGTCTCGGAAATTATTATTGGTGATTACACTTTCCCTTTACAGCGAGCTGCCGTTTCTGGCCAATGTTTCTTTGGTAAACAATTCAAGGCTGATTACTTACTTGCCTTGTCAAAGGGAAGAAATTTGTTCCACCGTATTTTGGATGCGAGATTTGCGGGCTATGATGACGCCGGAATTATGCACTCTTTGAATATCTGTTGGGTCCCTTCGGACGAGGAGATTTATGCTTACATGGGCCGCTGTTCCAACTGCCGCTGTTTGGGCCATCTCGCGGCGGGCTGCACCTCTGCTCCTCCTGATTTCTCTAAGCCATCATCTGATTGGCAAACATGCACTTGCTGCCTTCGTAAGGGACATGACTCGCACCACTGCCCGGGTCGTATTCGCTGCTCTGTTTGTGGGCTTTGTGGTCACTTGGGCTCGGTTTGTGACCCAGATAACAAATCCTTGGCTCGTGCTCAATGGCTTCCTCTGCTAGTCCCTTCGCCTCCCATACAGGATCGTGTCAGAACGGCTATGCTGCGACCGGAATCTCCTCCCTCCCGCTCCCCTGATACGACTGACGATTACTTTCCGCAGACAGAATCAGCTCCTGGGTTGGTTTTTCCGGTTGCTCATCTCGGTATATCTTCTACTTCTCCTGTGATACTCCTGCCAAACTCTGTTGTTGCACAAAACTCGGATCAGTTAGCTGCTGTGGGTCATGGCTTCATTCAGACGCCAGTTGCTATTGTTGTTGTGGAACCCGACGGCAACATCTCTGATGACAGCTTTGAGGCTTGGAATGCTGAAGTGGACGAGGTTGAATCTGCTGCTGAACGTATCATTGCTAGCTACCCTGTTTTCACCTATCTGGTGCCTGCTCCTTCATCTGTCAGTGCTATGGCATCAGTGTTTGATTTCATCTGGCCCTCTTTTCTGCATTTTCTTGGCTGGATGGCGTGCAAGATTGCTATTCGCACCATTCTGCCACCTGCTAACTCTGTTGGGACTATAGCTGCAGCAGGAATACCGTTCCCCTTGTCTGTTAGACAGTTACAGAATTTCATTCAGAACCTACAGCGTGCTGTTATGGTGGAGCTGACACTGCATCTGAGGCCCATGTATGCTGATTTGTGGGGTAATCTCATGCTTATTTTTGATGTCCCACGCTACCAGTTACTAGAGGACTCTCCTTCACCTGTTTATGCTAGCACTGATTCAGCTGATGCTATGGCACCTGTGGAGCTTGGGCGCTCACTTTCATCCGATTTTGAGCTTGCTGCGGACATGTTGGCACATTCTGAACTTACTGACCCACCTCTTTATGCTGTGTCTGTTTCGGATCTTATACTGGATTCTGCTATTACTTCTTCCTCTAGTGGTTGCCGCCGATCGTGCCAGGCCGCCACTCAGACAGTGAGTACTGAAGCTCGCCGCTCGCCAAGACTGGCCAATAAAGGTTTCAAGCGTGATGCTCCGCCTGTTAGTGGTGTCCGTCGCAAGGCCTCCCAAGTCCCCAATGCTGTTCTACCTGAAGTGCTGCAAGTTGCTGAAATGCAACGTCTGGGTATTGAAGAGTGCGGAATTGATCCCGCTGAGCTGACTCCTGAGCAGCTCATGAAGGGCCGTGACGAGTAAACCTTGCCTCTATCAGTGAGTTTTATTTCTGAACTCCTTGTGAGCTTTTGTCAGTTTGCACTCGCTTATTTTGTTGAACTATGCCTCGGGCACGTCTTAATCGTCTACAAGTAATTTGGCACATCTTATGCTGGAACGTTAGAGGTTTTAATAGCCGGGATAAATGGCCAATGGTGAGAGATAAAGTGGATGAAAGTGCAGCGTCTATTCTGTGTTTCCAGGAAACTAAGCGTTCTCATATCGATAGTAAGTTTATCCGTTCGTTCGCGCCTAAACGCTTTGATCAGTTTGTGTATACTCCATCTGATGGGGCTTCGGGTGGATTGCTTGTTGTTTGGGTCGGAAACAAATTTGTAGGCCAAGTAATTCTGCAGGAGAGTTTCGCCATCGCAGTTAGTTTCACCTCGACTAGCTCAGCTGAACACTTTATCCTAGTGAATGTTTATGGGCCGTGTGAAGGAATCGAGCGGGAAAATTTTGTAGCCTGGCTGTTTCATTTGGATATCGATAACGACACCCTCTGGATACTTTTAGGTGACTTCAACTTCTACCGTTACTCCGATAGTCGTAATCGTCCGGGTGCCAATCTTGAAGATATGGCCACATTCAACGAGATCATTAGCTATCTCGGTCTGATCGAGCTCCCGATTAAAGGCCGGTGTTTTACGTGGAGTAACATGCAGGCTGATCCTCTCTTGGTTCAGTTAGACTGGTTTTTTACCTCCCCCGCTTGGACTCTGAAATTCCCGGACACCATGGTTAGACCTCTTGCTAGACCAACTTCTGATCACACTCCTTGCGTTGTCTCTATTGGCACGGCGATCCCTAAGGCTGCTATCTTCCGTTTTGAGAATCATTGGGTCAAAATGCCGGGCTTCATGGACGTGGTGAAAAGGATTTGGGATATCCATTGTCCAGGAGATGCAGCTAAATGCCTCTCGGCTAAGCTAAAATTGCTGCGCAAAGCACTCCGCTTATGGAGCACTAGCATCTCGGTTATCTCTTGTCTGATTGATAATTGCAACACCACTATCCTCCTCCTGGATGAGTTCGAAGAGCAGCGCCCTCTCCATATTACAGAATGGAATTTTCGCAACATTGTCAAACAAAAACTGAAAACACTTCTTGACTACAAGCAAGAGTATTGGAAAAAACGCTGCACAACTCGCTGGGCTAAATTTGGGGGGGAGAACACAAAGTATTTTCACTCCATGGCTACAATTCGGTACAGACACAATTGCATTTCTTCTTTGGCTAGGCCGGATGGATCAATGGCTTCAGATCATGAGGAAAAAGCCGTCATTTTATGGAGTTCTTTTAAAGAGAGACTTGGGGTCTCCACTCCCATTGACCAAAGTTTTGATTTCTCGGCATACATACATCCTAAAGAGGGTTTAGATGCTCTCTCGGTCCCTTTTTCTCATGCAGAAATCGATGAAATTATTGCAGATTGCCCAAGTGATAAATCTCCGGGTCCTGATGGCTTCTCTGGTCTGTTCTTTAAAGTTTGCTGGCCGGTTATTCGTTTCGATTTTTATCGTCTTTGCGAGGAATTCTGGGATAGGAAAATAAACCTACAGAGCATAAATGATGCGTATATCACGCTCATCCCCAAGGTCCAATCCCCTACTGATCCTAATGATTTCCGGCCGATATCGCTGCTCAACTCTTGCCTGAAATTTCTGACGAAGCTCCTTGCTAACCGCTTACAAACACGCATCCTTGATCTGATCCATGTTAATCAGTACGGTTTTCTCAAGACTCGGACTATTCAGGATTGTGTGGGCTGGGCGTATGAGTACATCCATCAATGTAAGCAAGCTAAGAAAGAGGTGGTGATTCTGAAACTTGATTTCGCGAAAGCCTTTGACACCATTGAACACGAAGCAATCATCAAGATTTTACAATGCTGGGGCTTCGATGATCGCTGGCTCTTTTGGGTCCGTAGCATCTTCTCCTCCGGCACATCCTCGGTGTTGCTGAATGGTGTCCCTGGGAAAAAATTCCTTGCAAACGCGGTGTGCGACAAGGCGATCCGTTCTCGCCCGTGCTCTTTGTTGCTGGAGCTGACCTCTTACAGTCCATGGTGAATGATCTAGTTCGAACAGCACAGCTACGCCCACCTCTTCCGATCCCAGGTACAGATTTCCCTATAGCACAATACGCGGATGATACGCTGCTTATTCTTCAGGCCTGCCCCGACCAGCTTCTTACCCTGAAAAATCTGCTGCACACTTTCTCGCAAGCTACTGGTCTGCGGGTCAATTACTCCAAGTCTTGTCTCATGCCTGTAAACATCGATGCTGATCGCCTTGCTGAACTTGCTGCGGTGTTCGGTTGTGCAACTGGTTCTCTGCCCTTCACCTATCTTGGCCTCCCTCTTGGTACGACTAGGCCCTCTATTCAGGATCTATCCCCGGTTGTTGATCATATTGAACGCCGGCTGAACGCTAGTGTGCGGTTTCTAGACTATGGCAACCGTTTGACTTTCATCAACTCGGTGCTCTCCTCCTTGCCATTACACTTCCTTTGCTCTCTCAAGCTTCACAAGGGAATCATCAAGCTCTTTGATCGATCACGGAGACACTGTCTTTGGGCTAAGGAAGAGGACTCCACATCTGTTAACTCTCTTGCAGCATGGTCTCTAGTTTGTCGACCCAAGAAGTATGGCGGCCTAGGTGTGCTGAACTTGGAACTTCAGAACAACGCTTTGCTGCTCAAGCAACTTCACAAATTCTTCTGTAGAGCTGATACTCCGTGGGTTAAACTTGTTTGGTCCCTTTATGATTTGGAGGCGCCTCCGCAAGCTCAATCCGTCAGAGGGTCTTTTTGGTGGAGAGACATCTTCAAGTTAATCGACACCTACAGGAGCATAACTCGCTCTACCATCTCCAATGGACGGTCCACTCTCTTCTGGAAGGACTTCTGGCATGGTCCGAATCTCCTATGTGACACTCATCCGCGGTTGTTCTCCTATGTGCTGCACGAAGACGCTTCGGTCTTTAAAATGTCTCGGCTCGACGATCTTCCCGCTCTATTTGCGCTGCCACTATCACCTGAAGCATACATGGAACTGCAGGACATACGCACCTTCGTCGATGAACTTCAGCTAAGTCCAGCCGTGCCAGACATCAAGAGCTTTCCTTGGGGTAACTCCACTTATACATCGGCGAAATTCTATAATTTTCTGTTCTCTCACTTAGTGGTCGACCCAGCCCTTCAGGAGATTTGGAGCTCTAAACTAATGCCGAAGTTGAGAGTATTTGCTTGGCTGCTCCAAAAAGACAGATTAAACACTAAAGATCTCATGCTTCGCAAGCATTGGCAGTTTGAAGGAGGGCCGAATTGTGTACTGTGTGCAGCTCCTGCTCTTGAAGATCGAGATCACCTTTTTTTCACATGCCACTTTGCACAAGTATGCTGGGATTTTATTGGGGTGGATTGGGACTGCTCCCTGCCGATTTCGCGGCGTCTTATCAGAGCTAAAAAATCATTTGAAGGTCCTTGCTTTATGGAGATTATCACATGCGCTATGTGGAACTTGTGGAGGAGCCGAAATGATATTATCTTCAATCAGCTTCAGCCCTCCTTGGCTCGGTGGAAAGTTCATTTCCAAGCTGATCTCCTGCTGCACCAACATAGAATCAAGCGTTCGCTAGTTCAGCATTTACTTGCTTGGGTGTTAGAAACTTTCATTTAGATGGCTCACTTGTACTCTCTTTTATTGTTTGATTTCTTTCCTCCCTAGGGTACACCCCAATTTTTTGAAGCTGTAAGAAAAACTGCTGGTTTTTCTATATATATAAAATCTTTACCGTAGGGGTTTTCCCCTACGGTCTCCGCTTCAAAAAAAGATAATCCTCATCATGAATGCGTTTAGAGCGTACATGGCAAGATTTATGGGAAACTATTCTAATCAGTCATCTGATATGTTTGTTCTGTCAGACCTTGCAAGCATCATTGATTCGGTTCCATCTCACGACCGAGAAAGTCTGCAGAAATCACTTTAAGTACCTCGCTAATTGCAATCCCCCACACCTCCCCCAAATCTCTCGTTCTTCTTATTGTTTTCTCCTCACGATCTTCTCACCTCCTGAACAACCGTGTCCCACTACCAGAAAATTCATCTTTGCCGAGTGTCCAGGCCTTTGCCGAGTGCAAAATCACGGGACACTCGGCAAAGATCCTCTATGCCGAGAGAAGGAAAACAAACACTCGGCAAAGTTATGCCCACTCGGCAAAGAGCATCTTTGCCTAGTGTCCCCTGATTAGGCACTCGGCAAAGAGTGTTTTGTCGGCAAATACACGAAATTGCACTCGGCGAATCTTTTGTCTCGGCAAAAGGACTCACCACGTGGCACTTGACGACCGGATCGACGGCGCCGTGACGGAGAAAGATCTTCGTCGAGTGCCCCTCTTGGCAAAGATATCTTCGCCGAGTGCCCCTCTCGGCAAAGGTGTATTTTTTCAATTTCTAATTCCAAAATGACTTTTTTTGTAGCAAGTACAAAAAATATGGTGAAAAATGGCACACATCAAATTTCCACACAAAGTAGTCCATATATGATGGATACTCCAAAATAATTAGGAATTTTCTCGCTTTCTACATATTTTCGCTTATTTAAATGGCATTATACCAATTTTTCGAAAGTAATTCAAATTTGAACTACAACTATGTGATAGTTTGCTCTTAATTTTTTTAAATCATTTTAAGATACACAAGTAGTGGTTATATCACAAAACTATCGATAGTTTTAAAAAATTCGACCCCTTTCGATGAAAAGTTATGGTGGCCATTTTGATCATTTCTTAAAAAAATAAAAAAAGTGAAAAAATAATCAAAATTGAAATCATTTGGCATGGAGTCCATTTATGTGTACTAGTTGATACAAAAAAAAAATGATAAACTTGAGTTTTGACATACTTTCCAAAAAATTACTTCACAAATAGTTGTATCATCTATAAACATGTATAGGTTTCAACCCAAATGACCATGATATGGTTATTCTCGTGCCATAGTTTGTTATAAAATGCCCATATTCGACACATAGGTGTATGTTGGTATGGGAAACAATGTTTCCAAACTAGGTTTCTAAATTCTTTTTTAAAATATCATTTTCCATTTTATAAGTGTCAAAAATGACTTTTTTGTGAAGTAAGTACAAAAAATATGGTGCAAAATTGAACCAATACAATTATCACACAAATTAGCCTATATTTGATGGACAACTCACAAATATTAGGATTTTTTTCTCTTTCTCTCTAATTTTTCCTATTTAAATGACTTTATGCCGATTTCTCGAAATTAATTCAAATTTGAGTTACAAGTATGTGATAGTTTGCTCTGATTTTTGCAAAAAAAATCATTTTAAGGTACACAAGTAGTGATTATATCACAGAACCGTCGATGGTTTTGAAAAATGTGACCCCTTTCAATGAATATCCATGGTGGCCATTTTGGCCATTTTTCAAAAAAGTCAAATAAAGTGAAACAATAATCAAAAAAAGGAATCCTTTGTCATGGAGTCCTTTTATGTGTACTAGTTGCTAGGATAAATGATAAACTTGAGTTTTAACAAAATTTTCAAAAAACATCCTTCACAAAAAGGTCTATTGTCTATAAACATGTATAGGTTTCAAGCCAAATGACCAAGTTTTTGCCATAGTTTGTGGTAAAGTATCCTTATTTGACACATAGGTGTATCTTGTTATGGGAAACAACGTTGTCAAACTGAGTTTCTAAATTCTTTTTTAAAATACAATTTTCCATTTTCTAAGTGTCAAAATGACTTTTTTTTTGTGAAGCAACTACAAAAAATATGGTGCAAAATTGAACCAATACAATTATCACACAAAGTAGTCTATATTTGATGGATAATTCACAAATCTTAGGAATTTTCTCTCTTTCTATCTAATTTCGCCTATTTAAATTACTTTATGCCTATTTTCCGAAAGTAATTCAAATTTGAACTACATGTGTGTGATAGTTTGCTCTTTTTTTTACAAAAATCATTTTAAGGTACGCAAGTAGTGATTATATCACAGAACTGTTGATAGTTTTGAAAAATTCGACCACTTTGAATGAAAAGTCGTTGTGCCTATTTTGACCTTTTTTCAAAAAAGTCAAAGAAAGTGAAAAATACTCAAAAAAAAGAAGTCCTTCGGCATGAAGTTCTTTTATGTGTACTAGGTGACAACAAAAATGATAAACTTAAGTTTTGACAAACTTTTGCAAAAAAAACCTTCACAAAACGTATTTATAAGACACTAGCCAAACCACTACGTCCTGATTGGTCCAACTACCAAACTCATGGATCGATGATGTGGCAGGCAATCAGCCTCACATCACAACCACACACGTCCTGTCACACAAAGCACACACTCACGAGTACACCATCGTGGCCACTCATTCACAGCACTCACGCACGGCCACACACACCTCATCTCCTCTATCCTCTCTCTCACACACACGCCACATGCACATGAGGACTTGAGCAGTAGTAGCAGCACATCGTCGAGCAGCAGCAGCTCGAACGGCGCAGCCCCACGGTCGACCGGGCGTGGACCGGAGCAGCTCTTCCGGCGGCTCGTTCCTTCACCGACGGAGCAGCTCGTCTCGGTGCGGTGCGGCCAGAGGCGACCGGCCGGGCGGCGAGGCTGCGGGGACACAGCGATAGCTGGCCACCGAGGCACAGGCGTCGGGGCGGCAGCGGCGCACCACGCGTTGGGGACGCAGGCGATGACGGCCACCGCGGCTGGCGCGGCGAGGCTGCGACGGCAGATCACCGCGGCTCCGGCGTCGGGGCGGCGGCGGCGCACCACGTGTCAGAACGCAGGCGACGACGGTCACTGCGGCTGGCACGGCGATGCTGCGGGGCGACGGCGGGCCACCGCGGCTCCGGCGTCGGGACGGCGGCGGCGCACCACGTGTCGGGGACGCATGCGACGACGGCCACCACGGCTACGGCGGCGCGGCGAGGCTGCGGGGACGCAGCTGACGGCGGGCCACTGCGGCTACGGCGTCGGGCGGCGGCGCACCACGCGTCAAGGACGCAGGTGACGCCGGCGACCGTAGCCAGCAGAACGAGTGATACTTCGCCGTCGCCGTTCTCCGGCCGCCGACGTCAATTTTTTTTAATTCCATTTTAAGCTGTTTGCCGAGTGGTCGGGCAACACTCGGCAAAGATGTAACAACACTCAAGCGGACGGGACGGCCGTCATCTGCTTTTCTTTGCCGGGTATAGGTAAACGACACTCGGCGAACTCTTTGCCGAGTATCCGAGAAAAAGCACTCGGCGAAGTGGCGTCGCCGAGGCGATCGTCGCTGAGTATTCTCCGCCGAGGGCCTTTCTCGGCGAACTGTTCGCCGAGGTAGATTCCGGCCTTCGCCGTGTGTTTTGACCACACGGCGAAGAGTGATTTTCCAGTAGTGTCTGATCCGTGTTTGTTCCGTCTGATATGGAGTATTGATATCGTCAGTTTTCAATCCACATAAATGTTTTTTGGCGAAATTATGGAATATGAGATGCTCCTCGTCATGAATGCCTACACGGCAAGATATATTGACATCGTCAGGTTACAATCCGTGGGATTTTCGCCATCGCAGTTAGTTTCACCTCGACTAGCTTAGCTGAACACTTTATCCTAGTGAATGTTTATGGGCCGTGTGAAGGAATCGAGCGGGAAAATTTTGTAGCCTGGCTGTTTCATTTGGATATCGATAACGACACTCTCTGGATACTTTTAGGTGACTTCAACTTCTACCGTTACTCTGATAGTTGTAATCGTCCGGGTGCCAATCTTGAAGATATGGCCACATTCAACGAGATCATTAGCTATCTCGGTCTGATCGAGCTCCCGATTAAAGGCCGGTGTTTTACGTGGAGTAACATGCAGGCTGATCCTCTCTTGGTTCAGTTAGACTGGTTTTTTACCTCCCCCGCTTGGACTCTGAAATTCCCGGACACCATGGTTAGACCTCTTGCTAGACCAACTTCTGATCACACTCCTTGCATTGTCTCTATTGGCACGGCGATCCCTAAGGCTGCTATCTTCCGTTTTGAGAATCATTGGGTCAAAATGCCGGGCTTCATGGACGTGGTGAAAAGGATTTGGGATATCCATTGTCCAGGAGATGCAGCTAAATGCCTCTCGGCTAAGCTAAAATTGCTGCGCAAAGCACTCCGCTTATGGAGCACTAGCATCTCGGTTATCTCTTGTCTGATTGATAATTGCAACACCACTATCCTCCTCCTGGATGAGTTCGAAGAGCAGCGCCCTCTCCATATTACAGAATGGAATTTTCGCAACATTGTCAAACAAAAACTGAAAACACTTCTTGACTACAAGCAAGAGTATTGGAAAAAAACGCTGCACAACTCGCTGGGCTAAATTTGGGGGGGGGGGGGGGGGGGAGAACACAAAGTATTTTCACTCCATGGCCACAATTCGGTACAGACACAATTGCATTTCTTCTTTGGCTAGGCCGGATGGATCAATGGCACCAGATCATGAGGAAAAAGCCGTCATTTTATGGAGTTCTTTTTAAGAGAGACTTGGGGTCTCCACTCCCATTGACCAAAGTTTTGATTTCTCGGCATACATACATCCTAAAGAGGGTTTAGATGCTCTCTCGGTCCCTTTTTCTCATGCAGAAATCGATGAAATTATTGCAGATTGCCCAAGTGATAAATCTCCGGGTCCTGATGGCTTCTCTTGTCTGTTCTTTAAAGTTTGCTGGCCGGTTATTCGTTTCGATTTTTATCGTCTTTGCGAGGAATTCTGGGATAGGAAAATAAACCTACAGAGCATAAATGATGCGTATATCACGCTCATCCCCAAGGTCCAATCCCCTACTGATCCTAATGATTTCCGGCCGATATCGCTGCTCAACTCTTGCCTGAAATTTCTGACGAAGCTCCTTGCTAACCGCTTACAAACACGCATCCTTGATCTGATCCATGTTAATCAGTACGGTTTTCTCAAGACTCGGACTATTCAGGATTGTGTGGGCTGGGCGTATGAGTACATCCATCAATGTAAGCAAGCTAAGAAAGAGGTGGTGATTCTGAAACTTGATTTCGCGAAAGCCTTTGACACCATTGAACACGAAGCAATCATCAAGATTTTACAATGCTGGGGCTTCGATGATCGCTGGCTCTTTTGGGTCCGTAGCATCTTCTCCTCCGGCACATCCTCGGTGTTGCTGAATGGTGTCCCTGGGAAAAAATTCCTTGCAAACGCGGTGTGCGACAAGGCGATCCGTTCTCGCCCGTGCTCTTTGTTGCTGGAGCTGACCTCTTACAGTCCATGGTGAATGATCTAGTTCGAACAGCACAGCTACGCCCACCTCTTTCGATCCCAGGTACAGATTTCCCTATAGCACAATACGCGGATGATACGCTGCTTATTCTTCAGGCCTACCCGACCAGCTTCTTACCCTGAAAAATCTGCTGCACACTTTCTCGCAAGCTACTGGTCTGCGGGTCAATTACTCCAAGTCTTGTCTCATGCCTGTAAACATCAATGCTGATCGCCTTGCTGAACTTGCTGCGGTGTTCGGTTGTGCAACTGGTTCTCTGCCCTTCACCTATCTTGGCCTCCTCTTGGTACGACTAGGCCCACTATTCAGGATCTATCCCTGGTTGTTGATCATATTAAACGCCGGCTGAACGCTAGTGTGCGGTTTCTAGACTATGGCAACCGTTTGACTTTCATCAACTCGGTGCTCTCCTCCTTGCCATTACACTTCCTTTGCTCTCTCAAGCTTCACAAGGGAATCATCAAGCTCTTTGATCGATCACGGAGACACTGTCTTTGGGCTAAGGAAGAGGACTCCACATCTGTTAACTCTCTTGCAGCATGGTCTCTAGTTTGTCGACCCAAGAAGTATGGCGGCCTAGGTGTGCTGAACTTGGAACTTCAGAACAACGCTTTGCTGCTCAAGCAACTTCACAAATTCTTCTGTAGAGCTGATACTCCGTGGGTTAAACTTGTTTGGTCCCTTTATGATTTGGAGGCTCCTCCGCAAGCTCAATCCGTCAGAGGGTCTTTTTGGTGGAGAGACATCTTCAAGTTAATCGACACCTACAGGAGCATAACTCGCTCTACCATCTCCAATGGACGGTCCACTCTCTTCTGGAAGGACTTCTGGCATGGTCCGATTCTCCTATGTGACACTCATCCGCGGTTGTTCTCCTATGTGCTGCACGAAGACGCTTCGGTCTTTAAAATGTCTCGGCTCGACGATCTTCCCGCTCTATTTGCGCTGCCACTATCACCTGAAGCATACATGGAACTGCAGGACATACGCACCTTCGTCGATGAACTTCAGCTAAGTCCAGCCGTGCCAGACATCAAGAGCTTTCCTTGGGGTAACTCCACTTATACATCGGCGAAATTCTATAATTTTCTGTTCTCGCACTTAGTGGTCGACCCAGCCCTTCAGGAGATTTGGAGCTCTAAACTAATGCCGAAGTTGAGAGTATTTGCTTGGCTGCTCCAAAAAGACAGATTAAACACTAAAGATCTCATGCTTCGCAAGCATTGGCAGTTTGAAGGAGGGCCGAATTGTGTACTGTGTGCAGCTCCTGCTCTTGAAGATCGAGATCACCTTTTTCACATGCCACTTTGCACAAGTATGCTGGGATTTTATTGGGGTGGATTGGGACTGCTCCCTGCCGATTTCGCGGCGTCTTATCAGAGCTAAAAAATCATTTGAAGGTCCTTGCTTTATGGAGATTATCACATGCGCTATGTGGAACTTGTGGAGGAGCCGAAATGATATTATCTTCAATTAGCTTCAGCCCTCCTTGGCTCGGTGGAAAGTTCATTTCCAAGCTGATCTCCTGCTGCACCAACATAGAATCAAGCGTTCGCTAGTTCAGCATTTACTTGCTTGGGTGTTAGAAACTTTCATTTAGATGGCTCACTTGTACTCTCTTTTATTGTTTGATTTCTTTCCTCCCTAGGGTTCACCCCAATTTTTTGAAGCTGTAAGAAAAACTGCTGGTTTTTCTATATATATAAATCTTTACCGTAGGGGTTTTCCCCTACGGTCTCCGCTTCAAAAAAAGATAATCCTCATCATGAATGCGTTTAGAGCGTACATGGCAAGATTTATGGGAAACTATTCTAATCAGTCGTCTGATATGTTTGTTCTGTCAGACCTTGCAAGCATCGTTGATTCGGTTCCATCTCATGACCGAGAAAGTCTGCAGAAATCACTTTAAGTACCTCGCTAATTGCAATCCCCCACACCTCCCCCAAATCTCTCGTTCTTCTTATTGTTTTCTCCTCACGATCTTCTCACCTCCTGAACAACCGTGTCCCACTACCAGAAAATTCATCTTTGCCGAGTGTCCAGGCCTTTGCCGAGTGCAAAATCACGGGACACTCGGCAAAGATCCTCTATGCCGAGAGAAGGAAAACAAACACTCGGCAAAGTTATGCCCACTCGGCAAAGAGCATCTTTGCCTAGTGTCCCCTGATTAGGCACTCGGCAAAGAGTGTTTTGTCGGCAAATACACGAAATTGCACTCGGCGAATCTTTTGTCTCGGCAAAAGGACTCACCACGTGGCACTTGACGACCGGATCGACGGCGCCGTGACGGAGAAAGATCTTCGTCGAGTGCCCCTCTTGGCAAAGATATCTTCGCCGAGTGCCCCTCTCGGCAAAGGTGTATTTTTCAATTTCTAATTCCAAAATGACTTTTTTTGTAGCAAGTACAAAAAATATGGTGAAAAATGGCACACATCAAATTTCCACACAAAGTAGTCCATATATGATGGATACTCCAAAATAATTAGGAATTTTCTCGCTTTCTACATATTTTCGCTTATTTAAATGGCTTTATACCAATTTTTCGAAAGTAATTCAAATTTGAACTACAACTATGTGATAGTTTGCTCTTAATTTTTTTTAAATCATTTTAAGATACACAAGTAGTGGTTATATCACAAAACTATCGATAGTTTTAAAAAATTCGACCCCTTTAGATGAAAAGTTATGGTGGCCATTTTGATCATTTCTTAAAAAAAATCAAAAAAGTGAAAAAATAATCAAAATTGAAATCATTTGGCATGGAGTCCATTTATGTGTACTAGTTGATACAAAAAAAATGATAAACTTGAGTTTTGACATACTTTCCAAAAAATTACTTCACAAATAGTTGTATCATCTATAAACATGTATAGGTTTCAACCCAAATGACCATGATATGGTTATTCTCATGCCATAGTTTGTTATAAAATGCCCATATTCGACACATAGGTGTATGTTTGTATGGGAAACAATGTTTCCAAACTAGGTTTCTAAATTCTTTTTTAAAATATCATTTTCCATTTTCTAAGTGTCAAAAATGACTTTTTTGTGAAGCAAGTACAAAAAATATGGTGCAAAATTGAACCAATACAATTATCACACAAATTAGCCTATATTTGATGGTCAACTCACAAATATTAGGAATTTTTTCTCTTTCTCTCTAATTTTTCCTATTTAAATGACTTTATGCCGATTTCTCGAAATTAATTCAAATTTGAGTTACAAGTATGTGATAGTTTGCTCTGATTTTTGCAAAAAAATCATTTTAAGGTACACAAGTAGTGATTATATCACAGAACCGTCGATGGTTTTGAAAAATGTGACCCCTTTCAATGAATATCCATGGTGGCCATTTTGGCCATTTTTCAAAAAAGTCAAATAAAGTGAAACAATAATCAAAAAAGGGAATCCTTTGTCATGGAGTCCTTTTATGTGTACTAGTTGCTAGGATAAATGATAAACTTGAGTTTTAACAAAATTTTCAAAAAACATCCTTCACAAAAAGGTCTATTGTCTATAAACATGTATAGGTTTCAAGCCAAATGACCAAGTTTTTGCCATAGTTTGTGGTAAAGTATCCTTATTTGACACATAGGTGTATCTTGTTATGGGAAACAACGTTGTCAAACTGAGTTTCTAAATTCTTTTTTAAAATACAATTTTCCATTTTCTAAGTGTCAAAATGACTTTTTTTTTGTGAAGCAACTACAAAAAATATGGTGCAAAATTGAACCAATACAATTATCACACAAAGTAGTCTATATTTGATGGATAATTCACAAATCTTAGGAATTTTCTCTCTTTCTATCTAATTTCGCCTATTTAAATTACTTTATGCCTATTTTCCGAAAGTAATTCAAATTTGAACTACATGTGTGTGATAGTTTGCTCTCGTTTTTTACAAAAATCATTTTAAGGTACGCAAGTAGTGATTATATCACAGAACCGTTGATAGTTTTGAAAAATTCGACCACTTTGAATGAAAAGTCGTTGTGCCTATTTTGACCTTTTTTCAAAAAAGTCAAAGAAAGTGAAAAATACTCAAAAAAAGAAGTCCTTCGGCATGAAGTTCTTTTATGTGTACTAGGTGACAACAAAAATGATAAACTTAAGTTTTGACAAACTTTTGCAAAAAAAACCTTCACAAAACGTATTTATAAGACACTAGCCAAACCACTGCGTCCTGATTGGTCCAACTACCAAACTCATGGATCGATGATGTGGCAGGCAATCAGCCTCACATCACAACCACACACGTCCTGTCACACAAAGCACACACTCACGAGTACACCATCGTGGCCACTCATTCACAGCACTCACGCACGGCCACACACACCTCATCTCCTCTATCCTCTCTCTCACACACACGCCACATGCACATGAGGACTTGAGCAGTAGTAGCAGCACATCGTCGAGCAGCAGCAGCTCGAACGGCGCAGCCCCACGGTCGACCGGGCGTGGCAGCTCCTCCGGCGACCGGAGCAGCTCGAACGGCGCAGCCCCACGGTCGACCGGGCGTGGACCGGAGCAGCTCTTCCGGCGGCTCGTTCCTTCACCGACGGAGCAGCTCGTCTCGGTGCGGTGCGGCCAGAGGCGACCGGCCGGGCGGCGAGGCTGCGGGGACACAGCGATAGCTGGCCACCGAGGCACAGGCGTCGGGGCGGCAGCGGCGCACCACGCGTTGGGGACGCAGGCGATGACGGCCACCGCGGCTGGCGCGGCGAGGCTGCGACGGCAGATCACCGCGGCTCCGGCGTCGGGGCGGCGGCGGCGCACCACGTGTCAGAACGCAGGCGACGACGGTCACTGCGGCTGGCACGGCGATGCTGCGGGGCGACGGCGGGCCACCGCGGCTCCGGCGTCGGGACGGCGGCGGCGCACCACGTGTCGGGGACGCATGCGACGACGGCCACCATGGCTACGGCGGCGCGGCGAGGCTGCGGGGACGCAGCTGACGGCGGGCCACTGCGGCTACGGCGTCGGGCGGCGGCGCACCACGCGTCAAGGACGCAGGTGACGCCGGCGACCGTAGCCAGCAGAACGAGTGATACTTCGCCGTCGCCGTTCTCCGGCCGCCGACGTCAATTTTTTTAAATTCCATTTTAAGCTGTTTGCCGAGTGGTCGGGCAACACTCGGCAAAGATGTAACAACACTCAAGCGGACGGGACGGCCGTCATCTGCTTTTCTTTGCCGGGTATAGGTAAACGACACTCGGTGAACTCTTTGCCGAGTATCCGAGAAAAAGCACTCGGCGAAGTGGCGTCGCCGAGGCGATCGTCGCTGAGTATTCTCCGCCGAGGGCCTTTCTCGGCGAACTGTTCGCCGAGGTAGATTCCGGCCTTCGCCGTGTGTTTTGACCACACGGCGAAGAGTGATTTTCCAGTAGTGTCTGATCCGTGTTTGTTCCGTCGGATATGGAGTATTGATATCGTCAGTTTTCAATCCACATAAATGTTTTTTGGCGAAATTATGGAATATGAGATGCTCCTCGTCATGAATGCCTACACGGCAAGATATATTGACATCGTCAGGTTACAATCCGTGGGATTTTATTTACCCGCGAGGTTAATTAAAATCTATCGATCAACCGACGTGATTTTTCTGAGTTTCGGCTCACTCAAATTTTAACTATACGTGTATGATAGTTTTGTCCAGAAAATTGGCAAAAACCGTTCTAAGATAATCTAGTACGACAAATGCGGTCGAAAAAAAAAATTTGCGGTCGAAACAATAAAAGCTCAAATATTCAACCTCTCTATGAATGGTCATGCCGACAATTTGGACGACACTTTGGAAACAATCAAAGAATTGAAAAAAGAAATGGAAACTTGTGTAAAGAGAAATTTTATGTGACATGGTTTTCAGGAAAAATACCAAACTGTTAAAGAGCTATCATGCATGACTAATCTTGGCCTTTCAACCAAAATGACCAAGGTGGTCAGGGGCGGAGCCAGGATCGAGCCACACCCCGGGCAAAGCCTGTCAAAACAGTGCCGAACGGTGATAAATTGCTACAGTAATGAACAGTGCTCAAAAGAATTAGGCATCACGCCCAGGGCCATGGCCAGGGTGGCCTGGGGCCTGGCTCCGCCCCTGAAGGTGGTGGCCATATCCATGCCATACTTGAAGATAATATGTCCATATTTGGCACAAACATGTGCATCTTGGCATCGCTGAAAAAAGCCACAACTAAGGGTTCGAACTCAAAAACAAATATTATCCATTTAATGAGACCTTGTTGGAAAACAATTAGACCTTGTAGGATGGCTAAGTACGAGATATGATGAATTTGCTTATTTTGTAGATACTTTAGATTTGTTTATTAGTTTCGGCCGATTTTTCAAAATTCAGTCAAATTAGAACTACTAGTGTGTGATAGTTTGGTCAAGAAATTTGGCAAGAATCATAGTAAGGGTAAGTATGTGATGTTGCTACTAAGGATAAAATAGCGATTTTTATTTCTTCATGTTATGAGTGTTGCTTACATCATGTACGGTGCTTAAGTCCATGCTCTGCTTAATATTTGGAGTTGCAAGCATAGAAGCACACCTGAATTGGAGTATTAGTTATACTAGATTTAGGGGTGCGACTTGCCACACGACCCCCCCGAGCCCTATGCTGATAACACGTAATACACAATGAGGTTAGAAATTATAGGCCGAATGCATGGAAGCTTCGAGAAATCTTTCTAGACGATGTCAAGGAGAAAATATGTCACGAGATGTGTTTGGATACTCATGAAACTTGTGTAGGGCTTGCTCCATGACATTTTGGTTGTTTCTACCATTTTTCTTGTGTTTTTGGTTTGGATGTGGGCCATGATTGGCCTATATATTTTTTGTTTTGCACTATATGTGTTTATAGTGTTTTATTTGTTTAAAAGTTAAGCTAGGATAAATTAAACACTTATATGAACTAGTAATCCCCCTTGCACTGCAACAACACCACAATAACGCTCATTGAATACATTCGTTGTACATTTTCAACTTCACTCCTATACCTGCGCATTCTTACAAACAAACAAACAAAAAATCCTCTCATGTCATTTGGGGTAATAGTGTAATTTTTTAGTGCACGTCTATTCTTTTGCAACCGCAGACGGCTGTAAGATACTTCAATGTGAAACACGACGTCGCTCTTTCGTACATGTAGCTATTTTTCTACCATTGAATTTCATTGTGTGACCTATAATTGATTATAATCCAAAAACATGTGAACTATGAACTATGTTGCACAAACTGCTGCCACTGGATTTGTATACAGAATCTCATTAATAATGTAGTTTTATCAATGTTACCTAATTCCTAAGAAATTTTATACACAGCTTATTCGAAACGGAGGTAGTATGGTAGCATTTTTTTGCGAAACACAGTATAACGCAGACGCTCACATACACGTGCACACATTCACCCCTATAAACGCACGTACGCACACCCTACCCCTATGAGCACCTTCGAAAGACTGAGCCGGTGGTCGGGTCTTGAGATTGCCGAGTCACCACATGCGTCTCGCTGTCGATGGGAACGTACCCCCATTGAAGAATATTCGACTAAATGAGAAACATCAATGTCAAATCTAGGATTATTTGAACTCTGATGAGCTGGAGTAGTAAATTTAAAGATCAGATTTGGCCAGTGAAGGGTTTGAAAGCCTCCCAAGCCCAAAGACCAAAGCAGTCTTCCCCAGTAACCCCCCAAAAAAAAACAGCTCCTAGCCGATTCCCCCCACGAGCCTCCGTCAGTGTCCCGCTATTCAGGAACCCCATAGCCCAGCACGCCGTCGCCGGAGACGATCAGGCGACACAGCAACCGAACGGCCGAACCCCGCGCGAGGCCAAATGGCGCTAAGAAGAAGCAGCCAGTCCCGAAGCAGAAGCACAAGCCCAAACCCTCCGCACCTTCCTCCTCATCCGCCGCGCCGCGCCTCGAGATCTCGTCGGAGAACGAGCGCCGCCTCCGACGCCTCCTCCTGGACTCCTCCGCAGCCGCCGACCCCTCCCCGGCGCCCCTAGATGGTCCGGCGGCGCGTTCCGAATCGAGGGAGCAGAAGGGGCGGCGGCTGCGCGGTGTCTACGACAAGCTGGCCCTCGAGGGCTTCTCCTCGGTGCAAATCGAGCAGGCCCTCTCCGCTATACCAGTTCGTATCCCCAAATACGTGTGGAACACCCTTGTGTTGTTGAATTGGCTGTTTGTTGATGATTTTTTACTATTGGTAGGATACGGCCACGTTTGAGTCGGCGTTGGATTGGCTGTGCTTTAATCTGCCCGGCGACGAGCTCCCCCTCAAGTTCGCCAGCGGCGCTGCTTCCACTTCCCGTGCAGGTATGGGATTGAAGGGTTTAGGGTTTAGTGCTTTCAAGCGGCGGCTAGTGCATAAGCAGGCACATTTGTGAGTGAATTACCATGCGCGCGTCTGCAGCATTGTATGCACGTCCGTGCATCAGCCTCACCCATATGCATGTAGTCGCACTTCAGTTTTCGTGCATTTGCAGTTGTGCACATACCTGTTTGCCTGCATTTCTATGCTTTCTGGTTTAAGTGGGAAGACCGGATTTATTGGAGCATGTGTGTTTGCACTTATCTGCATTCTGTGTTCTGCCTGTCAGCACAGGCCAAAAACCCTGCACCTTAGGGGTGCTGCATTTATGTTATGTTTGCTTAAATCATGCGTTGATTACTTTTGTGTGCATTTGTAGGATTAGAGGGTTCAGTTAAGGTACTATCAGCAGCGAAGGAAAATTGGGTGCCGCAGAGTCGTGGGCCTGTGGAGGCGAAGGAAAGCACTGAGGGGTTAGAAATTAAAATTGCAAGAAGGCAAGAAGAGGATGTCAAATTGGATGATGGGCGGTCATCGCAAGCTGCATGGATCCTGCAGTACATGGAACAACAAGAGGAGGTATAGATATGCAAACATGTGATTGCTGCATCAAATCTTAATGCTCTTTGAAAAAAAGTTGTTCATTAATCATATATTGTTTAGTTTATCTGCTAAGTGCTCATGCAGCTCTGTTTTTTACTCTGAAATACTATGATGTTCTTAGTATTTTCTTGAGTTCATTGCACACTCTTTGGGATTTAGTGCCTCTACATCATACCTGTTAACATGCAAATATGCAATCTAGATTTTAGGGAAATCTTTTCATTTCCTTGACATTTTTGTGTTAATTTAAGCCACTTCCTGAAAAGGATTTTCGTTGTTTGAACAGAAATTATTTATACAAGATAATAACTAATCCTCCAGGACCCTCTTCACACCAATTTAATCTTCTCTGTTAAGCCCATGATTCTATATGTTTCACAATATGTTAATTATGCTGTCTGTTACTGAGCACAAGATGTTATTTTGGAAACTGACATAGTTTGGAAATTTGCATTTATTTTAACGTGGTCAACCTGCATATTAGTCATTTCAGATTGAAAAGTTTAAAATATTTTTGTTCTTAAAAAATCTACTACTGTAGACAACAATGCTGATTGATAAATGTACACAACTACTAATGCAGTAAGGCATATTGATGCACTATGGTTTGAACAATTTTATGCCTCTTGTTCCATCTTCCATCCTAAGCTTTTAACATTATGTCATTTTCCCTCTCATATTCTTTCTTCCTTCCCTTTTTTCATGTCCTGTTTCATTGTATATTTGTTACAATTTCTGCCACTGATGTTAGGAGGAGGAAGCAAATTCTCATGATTCCTCCACATGGGAAGATCACTACGCTGCAAGTTTTGAAGTCGCTGAAACAAAGCCAAGTAGGCGAAAGAAAAAGGGTAAGTACAACCATTGTATTATTGATAGAAAGCTATATCAAATACTTCTGTGTTCTTGAGTAGTTTCTACTTGTCTCTTAGTTTCCAAAGTTCTCGTGGTTTAAGGAATTTGATCTCATGAATGTTTGTTTCCAGGTAAAAAAGAGAAATCCAAAAATGGAAACACAGAGGAACATATAAGCCAGTCTGTACCTGACATGTTTCCTAATTCGGAAATCGCAAATGCTGAGGATGGTCAGGTTGGCTTGGGTGCAAGTGTGAGCATATCTGACAGTCTTGTCCATATTGATGAAGGATCCAATTTACAGAAGGAGATTTCTAAAGATGTTGGTGAAACTTGTACTAAGGAGGTTGCAGAAGAGGAAGTTGAGCTTGATAACTTGTTTTTTGAAGACTCGTCTGCTTGGGAGGGTGTGGCTCCAGAACTCTTGAAACAGCAAAAAATAGAGAAATTGTCACATGACGGTTACGGCCATCTCCTCGGAAACATAGATGATGTTTGGAAAAAGGTCAGGGGCTCTTGCAATATCTTAATGTAGGAACCATCCGCTGTTGCTCTTTACTGTGATGATTATAACACTCCTTGTCATATTTATAATTCTGGGGCTGTTGCCTGACTTGGCTCTAGATATATAGGCTGGACCTGGACATGTCAAGTCAAATACAATTGCCTTCACCTCCTTGCTTCTCTAAGGTTGTTTGGACCTTCCTATTTTGATTAGGAAAGTCGGAGAACCCTATTGTGCTCCATGGGCCCATGCTTCAGTTGTTAAAGGCTGTAGTAAGCTGCAACAGCTTTACCATTCAAGATTAATATTAGACTATTCTAGTTTCAGTGAAAAGTGACAAGAGAACATATCCCACATAACTCGCCATATGAATGCTTCCTTACTCCATAATTTCGTTGGTTGGATATTAATCCTAAGGTCCATTTGGCGGCGGCGGCGAGAGACTGCTATCTCCCATGCAACTTTGCACAAGATCCCCTATGAGTCATTAAGCTTACCTCCATTCCATTTATCGAATGAAAACATATACCTGTTCCAGGAATATCATGCACATTATTTAAAATATTTAGTTTGCCGGTAAACTACATTTGTGTATTGCTATTGGAGGTTTTGCCATATGGACGGCCTGTCTGGGACCAAGGATTACGAGTCGACCTGTCGCAACTTGTCGCTCGGGTACCGACAAGTAGACAAGTCGCGCGACAAGTCGTGACTTGTCGCAACTTGTCGCAACTTGTCGAGGTTTTGAACTTGTCGCTGGGGTACCGACAAGTAGACAAGTCGTGCGACTTGTCGCGACTTGTCGAGCGACACTTAATCCTTGTCTGGGACTCAGGAGTGTTGCAGGAAATGATATGATCCCCACGTTCCAAACAAGGCCTTAGTTTTTTTTGGAAATACCGCAGGGGAGGGCTGTAACAGGAGGATTGCCAGAAAACATTCAAGGATGTATGGGACAAAGTAGGATGTACGTTGTACGCTAATTTGTACTATCCCACTTGTCCCACTTTCGCATCCCTAACTATGGGATGAAAAAATATCGAGTAGGGCAGCTAAGTGGACAAATTGAGCTGACACAAGCTGTAAGGGATCTCTTATTACTTATTTTCCTGTGAATCAAGACTGATGTTGAGCAGATTATGTGTCAGCGGCAAGTCTGTTGCAAATTGTCCCATGAGGCCCAACAATTAATTATTACCACATGAGGAAGTTTCATAACTTCAGTCCTGTGGAGAATCGTTGTGGGCAATGAACACATCTTTAAAATCCAAAACATTGTAAGGGCCTCCTTGTTTGAAAGGATATTTGGAGGACTGTAATCCTTAGGAATTTTCCTATGTCGGTTGTTTGATTCTTAGGTTTGCAAACATAGCATGTTTCCTAATGATTCCTTTGAGAGGAGAGAACTGGGTGCTAACCTAGTGGCAGAGGCTGCGAGTGCGCGCCTAGCCGGCCCGGGTTCGAGTCCCAGCTGCGCCTAAATGGCTGCGCCGAGGCTTACTCGAATAAGCCAGGCATCTCACCTACCTAACAACGTAAAGTCAAGGGAGGGATCATTCCCCCGTTGACCACGTTTTTTGATTCCTTTGAGAGGAAAAATTCTATTTCCTCAAATCTATCGGAATGACTCATAATCTCATATTCTGTTCTATGGTGTGTGCTATCAAACATCCTTTCAATCATTTAGGATACATGATGTCATGACATTGCAACCCTACTTTTTTTGTGAATAGAAGAGGCCCAGATAATTTATCAACTGCCACGGCTATTTCCTTGTTGTTTTGTCCTGTTATGAATTTGTTTCTAACTTTTCTTTACTTATTATGGTGTTCTATAGGGAGATTCTGGTAAAATGCCAAAAGCTATCCTACAGAAGTTCTGTCAGAAACTTGGTTGGGAAGCGCCGAAGTATAGTAAAACATCAGAGAAAGATGGTAAATTTATATATGCTGTTAATGTATTGCGTGGCTCTACTGGTCGTGGTAAAAGTCGGAAGGCTGGAGGTTTGACAAAAATCGAGTTATCTGAACAAGACGAAGAATATGTATCTGTACAGGTTAGTGTTCAGTAACTGTAAAATATGTATCTCATAATATTTCATAAAAAGCAATCCTTGTCTGGATTGGTAACAGTGAACATCTGCTGAATTTGTCACCAGGAAGCACAAAGTAGAGTGGCGACTTTTGCTCTGTATCAGTTGTTTGCTGATCTTCCACTACGTCAATTGCTTATTGAACCATATTCATCACTTGTTTTAAGATGGCAAGAAGGTAAGAGCAATTATCACACAATCTTCTGGTAACTTATAGTTCGTTTGGGTGTTTCTGCTAAATATTGCATATCTTGAAAAAAATAGGTGAACTAGAATTGTCATCAACATCAAGGGTGCTGGACACTGAGGACAGTCGAAGAGCTGGGTTTGTGGATATGTTATTGGATATGGACACACAAAATACTCTTCCCTACCAAATCGGAGATGCTCCTGATGGTGGTGTATTCATTGAATCTCGGAACAATGAGGAAGACAATTCTGTCTATGAGAAGAAAGAGACAACTTTGCTGAATCGTGCAGGTATTTTTTTAATAAGATCATCACTCCAGTTTTTATGTCGAACTATTTTTCTGAACAACGTCACAGGCAATCATGATTGTGGATGGCTATTTTTTTCCTCCTTCCAAGAACTCCTAGGGTGTCACTGGGTGCAGATGCCTGTGATGTATAGTGTATTTAACGATGACCCCTGCCTTCTCTATATTTCCTGAACTTCGTGTTACCAATATGGTTACTTCTATATTGAATCTGTTTCTGTGGTACTTTTCGAGTGAACCATATTATATTCTGGATTGTCTATCTTGCTTGCAATATGCATGCCTTGTATTTACTTAACACTATTTTCACTGTGATATTGCTACTGTATCCCACTCTTTATTCGTACTTGAATGAATCAGTGACTGGAATCTATCTCGTATTCTTCTAATTCCCCTTCGCATATGTGTTAACTAATAAAGTGCAACTATATGTGTTAATAAACCAAGTGGAACTATTAATTCTATCAGGATATCTAATGTGGCCTTTCTGTTATTAGGATCGAGACCACCAGAGCAAGCAGAGAGCACAGCTTTGAGAAAGCAGTTGGACCAGAAAAGGAAGCTGCCCAAGTATCTGGTATGGAGTGAATGTTGCAGTATGCTACAAGTGTTCTCCAATTTTTTTTCTTGGCCTCTGTTCTAATGGTTCTTCTGTTCACCTTGAATTCAGAAAATGCTGGAAGCAAGAGCTTCTCTACCAATTGCTCGACTGAAAAAACATTTCCTGCAGTTACTGAAAGAGAATGATGTAATTGTTGTTAGTGGAGAAACTGGATGTGGGAAAACAACTCAGGTACCCGTGCTATCTTCTCATCCAAACTCCTCTGTTTTCTACTACTCATCCAAACTGGAGTATTATTTCCAGAAGCATGGAATCTCATGATTATTTTCCCCCACTTGCAGGTGCCACAGTTTATTTTGGATGATATGATTGAGTCTGAGCTTGGTGGTAATTGCAATATAATTTGCACACAACCCCGGAGGATAGCGGTATAATCACTTTTTAGAACTTCTATTCCCCATTTTCTTTCAGTCCAACATAATAAGACTATATTTTTGTTTTTGATATACGAAAAAATGCATGTGCTATTAATGAAAACCACTTCCAACCATGTAGTGACTATCTTTCATAATAATGCTGCATTATTATGTGATCATTTGATAGGGTATTTGCTCTTGTCCTTTCTATTTACTTTTAAAGCACCAATCTTGGTGTTGCCGTAGATGATCATCCATATCTTCTGTTTGATTGAACTGACCTAGATTGTTGAATATAACTTGGATATATCTTGTATTAATAGGCCATTTCAGTAGCAGAAAGAGTGTCTGATGAAAGGTGTGAATCTTCACCTGGCTCTAAAGATTCCTTGGTTGGATATCAAGTTCGTCTCGACAGCGCTCGGTACTTGTTCTATCTTTCTCATTTATGATATACTTACAAATTTAGTATAAATCTCCATGATGTTTTCCAGATTTGTTTGTGATAATTTTTTACTTGTCAACTGTCTTAGGAATGAGAGAACAAAGCTGCTGTTCTGTACAACTGGTATCCTTCTTAGAAAGTTATCTGTAAGTAGTGCTCTCATATGTATCATTGTTTAGGCTTCATGTAATGTTTTGATCGCACATGATAACATCCTGCTACTTAGATAGTTGTGTTTTCATTTGGTCTGTGAATTTATTTGAATGTTGATCCTATTTTTGAGTCTTTCTGTTTCAGCTAATAAAAAAACACTGATCTATACTTCTTATAAAGCAAAACCCGACTAAGTGCAATTAATATTTTTCTATCTTAACATGCAAGCCATCCACATCACTTTCTCTATTAGCCAATCAATTGTCCACATCATCCCACTAACATCATTACTTATTGTCTACATCTACATGCAAGCATCCACACCATCCTTTTCTTTGGCCATCAAGTTGTCTACATCATATCATCTTTTTTTACCGTTTGAACGAGAAAATCGCAACATCCGGATATGCAATTCCATAATTAAATAATGTGCAAGTGGAACACCGAAATCAATTATGACAATCAAGTGATTTTTTTCCAAGATTTTCAATAATGAAAATCATAGAAGTATTATTTGATATTATGTGCTCTTCTACATGTAACCGATCAAAAAGTTTTTAGACACATTATGCGGCGATTTGCATGGCATCTTCATGCAAGCCATCCACATCATCACTTTTCTTCAACTCGCTAATTTCACTTTATCTACATCAATCAGCATCAACCAGGCACACCCCTGAATCATAAAGAACTTTAAAATATGAAATACTCATACATTCGATGTCTATTAAATTAAATTTAGCCTCTCAACTGTTATGATCAACTAAATTTTGCATTTGTATAGTCAACTTCAGGATTTTATATGTTTTACTAGGTTTCTTAAGAGATACCCGCTGCAACGCGCGGGGTATCGTTCTAGTTTTTTCTACTCCCTCCGGTCCACTATAAGTGTCGTGAGAAAACAACTAAACAGGCACAAACTGGTAGCATAAGTGGCGACAGTTTTTAAGGATCAGAGAGAGTATATTTTTTTTGTTGTTTCATTTCTTATTAGTTGGTAAGAATGCTTTCTTCACATCACATATTTCAGGGAAACAAAGACTTAAGTGATGTTACTCATGTTGTAGTGGATGAAGTTCACGAACGTACTATTTTGGTATGTACTTGTTTCTGTTTCTTTGCTCTATAGTATGTCTTGTTTGTTCCTATGTTAGGTGAAGTACATGATTAATCTTGATTTCCCCTTTCAGAGTGACTTCTTGCTGATTGTGCTTAAGAGTCTTGTTGAAAAACGCTCCAATCAACCAGGAAGAAAACTGAAAGTGATTCTCATGTAATGTCCATTCTCTTATTTTATTTTCATCATGTTTTTTAACACTTGCAGTTTGTTGCATCGATTATTTTGAGATTCACATATATATTCTATGTTCTTTAACTGCAGGTCTGCAACTGTTGATTCAAGCCTGTTTGCACGATACTTTGGAGATTGTCCTGTGATTAGTGTTGAAGGAAGAACACACCCAGTTTCAACTCACTTCCTTGAAGATGTTTATGAGAAAATGGAGTACTGTCTTGCTTTGGATTCTCCTGCATCAGGAGCATACTTTGCACAGCATGGAGAAAAGGTTTTCATTTTCTCAGTTCTCATTCTCAGTGGAGTGCATATCTATCAAACATTGTTGCCCTTTATTGCTGCTCTGTCTCAATTATTATATCTTGTAAATATGCCCTTTTTCTGTTATATATTATATCTTGTAAATATCCCCATCATTTCATTATATGAGATTATTAGCACATAACGTGTCCTTTTTTCTTTTCTGTTGGATATGTTTTTCTGGATCTGTGTTTGATTACAGTGGTTTGAAGAATCATAGATGGCATACAACTAATTTTCCGTGTATTACCAGTCCAACATGACGCATGGATATCCCACCTATGCTAGCATTCCCTGTTTGAAACTTGAAAATTGAATTGTTTTATATGCATGCTTAAGTCGTATGGTATACAGCTAGTCACATGCCCAGTATCTGCATATTCAAATCCTCAAAGCTAACCGGTGCAGAAGTTTATAGGCATGATACTTGCATTTGATTGTTTTTCATCAATGTGTGCTAAACTAATGCCTGGATCTTTTTTCATTTTGCTCCAGTGGAAGCATGCCAGTAGCTCTGTGAATAACCGTAGAGGAATGAAGAACCTTGTCTTATCCTCATGGGGGGACGAGTCCATGCTTTCTGAAAATTATGTCAATCCTCATTATACATCGACTTCTATCAGTCATACAGTGAAAGGACTAACCAAAATCTGGTGAGTTTGTACCCTGAACAATTGCATTGCACCTTTTTGAATATGTTTCAGTTCTTACTGAAGATATTCCATTGCAAACTCAGAAACGCTTAAACGAAGATGTCATTGATTTTGATCTGCTGGAAGATTTGATATGCTATATCGATGAGGAGTGCCCCCCAGGCGCCGTTCTAGTTTTTCTTCCTGTAAGTTTAAGGCATTGTGTCATCTTAATGCTCTGCTTTCGACTGCATACATTTCTTATCATATGGAGCATTCATTTGTCGTTGATGATACTACAGGGAGTTGCAGAGATTGAAATGCTGATTGATAGATTATCTGCTTCAGTTAGATTCAAAGGGGCATCATCTGATTGGATCCTCCCTTTGCATTCAATGCTTTCACCCACTGATCAAAGGAAGGTGTTCCAGTCTCCACAAGAAAACATTCGCAAGGTCAGTACTCTGTCTCTTTAAAACCAGCAAGCACCTAGTTACTTAGTCGTTGGTACTTACGACATAGTATTGCAGGTTATTCTTGCCACGGACATAGCAGAGACCAGCATTACAATTGACGATGTTGTATATGTAGTTGATACTGGAAAGCACAAAGAGAATCGTTATAATCCACAGAAGGTTACATTCTCTCGTTTATAGCTGTAAATTTGAACAAAATACATACCTAACATTTGCATCATCCTTATTTAATATTTTTGTCTTATTAACTGGATAATGCACTTTAGATGCCTTGAGAAGGCTCCTAGGAAAAGTTATACTTGGTGAACTTGTGCTTGTGGTTGGCATAGTGTACTTATCTTTGTAGGATCTAAGATCTTACGGTTATAATCTTTTTGGCCTTTGTCCTTCAGTCGAATTAGAAAAAAACACTAATAGGTTCTTCTTATATAGTACTGCCACAAATATTTTTCTCAGGTCACTTCATCACTGGTTCACCGAGGCGTATTACCTGCTGGGTGTAACACTGTTGCATTTTTATTGTTAGATGATTTTCCTTACGATAATCTAGTTATGCTGATGCTTTTTGGACTTGCAAATAGTGATTATTTAGTTGTTTATCTGAATTTGTGGCCATTAATTTCTGCGTGAAGTACCTTCTAATAGTTAGAATAATCCCATTGTAGAAAAATAAACAAATGAAGTAATGGACACATGAACTAATGCTTGATGGTGGACTGGTCATATGTGCATCATTTGTAGGCTTCTACAAGGTCACATTGTGTTAAGCCCATGATGTGGACTTGTAGCCCATGAATCCCACAGTAGCAAGGCACATGATGTGATCTAAAGAGCACACACGTGTGGAACACAACAATGACTGTTAGGCGGCTTAAATCTTGTTGTGTAACCCATGAGCTCATCATAGCATCTTTCTAATGCATGCTTTGACATAATGAAATCGTAATAAACAGTATCATGTAACAGTGTCATATATTTATGACGATGATTAAGTTGAGACATAGTATTTCAATTAAATGACACTTCTAACTGTTCTGTCGTATAATTTTGCAGAAAATGTCGAGCATAGTTGAAGATTGGATTTCTCGTGCTAATGCGAAACAGAGACGGGGACGGGCTGGTCGTGTGAGGCCTGGGTTGTGTTTCTGCTTGTATACCCACCACCGTTTTGAAAAATTGATGCGACCATTTCAGGTTATTGCATGCCATACTCCCTTTATTTTTAAAATAACCTTTATCTCTAAGATACATCAGTTAGAGTCTGTAGGGTTTAACGACCTTTTCTGATATTCCTTGTTTGGTGATCATGCCTCATAAAACCCTACCCATCTGCAGTTAATTAAAGAAGTTATAAATCCAAATTCTGCACAAGAGATTCTATATTCAATATCTGCAAAAGATGAATTGTCTTGGCACAAGTGGGCTATATTTGCATTATATTAGCAAAGAAAATCTCAATTATCCTAGATAACATATGTAACAATTTTGCATTGATATTTCTTTTACTTTGCTTGTAACTGTAAGGTGCCTGAGATGCTGCGGATGCCGTTGACTGAGCTGTGTTTGCAAATAAAATCACTTAATCTGGGTGACATAAAATCATTCCTGCTAAAGGTAGCTCTTCTGGATCTCTTTCGGTACTGTTATTTGTTTATGCAGTTTTGCCAGCTACTTTGCTGTTTTATGTCAGCTGTGTGGCATTGTGATGCAGAGTGCTCACATTTCACATCATAATGTTGCAGGCTGTAGAGCCCCCAAAAGAAGAAGCCATCTCCTCTGCAGTTGACTTGTTATATAAGGTTTTTTCTGCTTTCTACCATGTAAAACCTGTACCCCTGTAATCACCTCCTAGGAGGAATGTAACAAACTCTGCCTTTTCAATGAAAAGAAACGCAAGTCTTTTGCGTTTTCTCGACAAACCTATACACATGCATGCAGTGTGCTGAACATAATAAGTAGATAAATATTCACATTTCTTTTTGTAGTTAATCATCAAACTATTCTCTCTTTTTGTTGTCTTGACTAGGTTGGAGCCTTTGAAGGGCATGAGGAGTTATCACCTCTTGGCTATCATTTAGCAAAACTGCCTGTTGATGTTTTGATTGGCAAGGTGCGGTTTGAATTTATTTTTAGTGGTGCATTTATCATATGTAATACTATATGCATTCCAAAATAGGCGAGTTTCTAGAAAGCGTACAGTACTTCTCTAACTTCATTAGCAAATGAAAATTATATTATATATCATAATCTTGTTATTTTGTAATTTTGTTCTAACGTAGTCATATAAGAAATACCGGTTGGAGTAATTCTAACTTCATTCTGGAGATCTAAATCATCATGTATTTTGGAACGAAGGGAGTAATTCTTCGATGCATACTGTTTCAGCTAAGTAAACCTGGTAGACAGCTGGTATACCTTGGCTAATTAGCATCTCATCTGTGCTGGCTACCATAAGAAAATCTCACTTTCTGTTGTAATGCTGATTCTTTTTGGTAGTACTGCATGCGAGGAAAGATGTGACCATCTTATTTGTTATCTTATCCGTTTGTACATGCAAAGGTCTCTAAAAATTGAAACCCTTTGACTACCACTAACATTGGTAGTCTTTAGTCTTTACTACACTGCCCTACTAACAAAATCCTTCTGGTTCCACCCTGGAGGCGTATTCTGCTTTCAAGGCAAGATGGAAAAAGAGATTCAGTGAACTTACCCTATTATGTTCTTCATGTAGCTTGAAATTCTTGCATGTTGCGTCTTCTTTTCCCATTTCTGTACTAGTGTCTATTGTACATGAATTTACATTGATCCATGTGCATATGTATTGCTCCTTTTCATACCTTGCGGATATACACGTTTTGCCACATTCTTCTATCTAGTGGCCCTTTGAGCACCTCCAATGGTTCATTAAAATTAATTGAACCTTTTCTTACCTGTTTTGATATTCTGATTAATTATGCCTATTATACTGCAGATGATGCTTTATGGGGCTATCTTTGGTTGCTTATCACCAGTTCTTTCTGTTGCTGCTTTTCTGAGTTATAAATCCCCTTTCATCTCTCCAAAAGATGAGGTATTATGTACATATCATGATCAATTGTTTCTGCAATCTGGATATGCTCTGACATTTGTGACTTCGTAATACAGAAGCAAAACGTAGAGAAAGCAAAAGCTGCATTGTTGAATGAAAACCTTGACGGGTCTACTTCAGTAGTAGATAACAAACAATCAGATCATTTGTTAATGGTTATTGCATACAACAAGTGGTCCTGGATACTGCAAGAGGTAACTGTTTCCTTTTGTTATGGAATACAATTTTCCATTATTTGATAGACATGCATGCATGCTTAGCAGTTAGCACCATCTATTACCTTCATCTTAGAATTTGCAAATGGCATGGTTTGTGCTGTACATACTGGACGCTGAAAGGAGTTTTACATCTATAAGGATTTCTAATAAGATGATTTTGAATCGCAGCATGGAACTAGATCTGCTCACCAGTTTTGCCGTTCATTCTACTTGAACAGCACAGTGATGTATATGATCAGGTTGGATTTCTTATAGTTTTTAATCTTCTTGAGATTCTGGTTATTAATTAATGAACTACTCACTATCACCTTTTGGGGGATAAAATACCAAAACATGCCCAAATAAGTCAAATTTCTCATTTTATCTGCAATCGCACAATCATCTTAATATGAGCATGCGCCCTGTAGCGATGCAAGTTTAGGGTTTAAGGTGAACCTAGCAAAACTCAAGTATAGATTGGCAACTTGCAGCTATCCTTTATACCTGTGTGGCTGCGTTATTGCAAGAACATGTCTTCTCTAGTCACTACTAATTGTATAAGCTACTTTAACCTGTTTTTTTTCTCGCCTTCTTCAAATTGTTTATCGTGTAATATAGTGTCAATTTAGCAATTATAATTTTGAAGTAACCATCAATTGCAAACCATCTAATTTGATTTTTTCCTTCAGGGACATGCGTCTACAGTATGGGTCACTGTTAGCGGACATTGGACTCGTGGATCTTCCTAAGGATAGCCTGGTATGTCTTGCAGAGTTGCATCAGTGGTCCGTAAACTAAAAATTAAACCGATAATTCTTTAGTCTAACTTTGTATAGCGTTTCACATCATTTTGTCCTTTTATTTGGTTATAAATTGTGTGCTGAAATCACAAAGCTGTTATAAATTGTGATCCTGGCGATTTTTGTGTAACATGATGGTTCAAGTTAACTCTGCGGCTCCAGTGCACTTCTACCTCAGGGTTATAGTGAACAAGTCGTAAAAACACCTATATCATTATATTTGGAACTAGGGTTTCACAGTGACGCCTATTGTCGGGTCTTTCTTCATCTCCATGGGAGTTTCTATCTCTCAAAGGGAAAGGAGGTGCCTTTAATCTCAGATGATACATACGTTCGTACTTAAATAAAAAATGAACCAAACTAGCTGAAAACTTCTAGTTTTCAGATAATATAAATTACAGGCTTAGAAGTACTGACTTGGTAAGTTCATTTTTCCAAGTTTAGGCACTTAAGTTGCAGTTGAGACATTGTTTCACGTTTAGAGACCTTCATGGTATGAGGAAATATGGAACTTGTATTTTTATATACACGTACATGTTTGGTAAATATGTCGAAAGATGTTTATACAGTGGGGATATTACACAACTAAGACTTGGAAACTATATAAACTCTAACAACACGCCCCAATTCATGGTGGATCAACAACACTGAGTTTGGAGAGGTAAAAGTTGTGTGGTGCTCCAGTCTGGGCCTTCGTGAAGAAATCCACAAGTGAAGCTCGGTGAAGAGCAATCACCTGATCCTGCACATGGGCCTTCTCTGTTTCTGCTTTGAATGGAGATAAACATCAAAATCGATCTTCTAATGTCAATTAATGTTACCTTTTTTTGCAGAGGCCAATGAATGGGAATAGGAAAACCAATCTTGAGAGTTGGTTTTCCAATATGTCTCTTCCGTTCAACTTATACGCTCGCTACACCTCAGTTATAAAGGTACTAGCATGCTTTTTCCACTCTTTGGCAGTTTATTGATGTGCAACAAAGTCTTAAATAGACATGACATGCTTATAAAATGATCTTGTACTGTTGCTTGTTCAAATTCGTATATCGTATCATGTTTATTTTTCAGAAGTTGAATATGATGCTAACATGTTGCTTTTATAAAATGCTTATGTGGCGTTTGTAGTCGGTCATAAGTGCAGGTCTATACCCTAATGTTGCAGCAACTCCAGAGGGTGTTGATCCGGGAGCTCTAGGTGGCAGAAAGCCAACTGATGTTCTTTTTGGTAAGGACCGCCCTCGATGGTATGATGGAAGACGAGAAGTTCATATACACCCATCATCTGTAAACCACAGCTTGAAGTCAGTGCAGTATCCATTTTTGGTGTTCCTTGAAAAGGTTTGTTTTTCACTTGTACTGGTGTACATGACTGGAAGAGTATCACTGTCAGCTTGTTGCATAAAATATGTTGTTTTCTTCATAAGGTTGATGTTCTTCTGGTTGGTTAGTTTTTGTATGAGATGTTGGTGTTAGATAGTGTACATGTCACTACTACCTCTGCTTCCAAATTATACAGATCCAGAAAAAATTGCATTTACTATTTTACCTATTTGGATTCCTATCTTCTTTAAGTAGTGCTCGGTATTGGTGTGATATAATGAAGTACTCCAGGCACACCATCTGTGAAAACAAATGCGAGCTCTGAATCTCTCATAGAGTCATATTCTTATAGTCTCCCCTCCCTATTTTTCAGGTCGAGACTAGTAAGGTGTTTCTACGTGATACTAGTGTCATTTCCCCCTACTCACTCCTCCTGTTTGGTGGTTCAATGGTAATTCAACACCAGGTATGATCACCCTCACCCCTACCCCATAATGATAGACTATTGGGGAAAAACATTTGAACACCATCCTTTTTAAATGTAGTATATGGATTTTGGTTTGGCCCAATGGTTCCTTAACTCCCTTGTAGATTTTTATTACTCCATTGCTACTGGAATAAGATTCACTATTGTGATTAATTTGTCATTGGGATGCACTTGAGCTAACATGATATTAATTTTGTAATTCTTCAACTAAGATTTTGTTCTTGTGTCTTTCCTGGTGTTGGCATGCTGCATGATGGCACTTGTAGATAAAAGGACAGAGAGTATCTTATAGACAATTTATAATCTTTTGTGTGAATAATATATATAATGCGGAATTGCATTGAGGGGAAGATGATCTGTTGGATCCAACATGCACTCTGCAGATCAAAACTCAGAAGAACCATTAATCCACCCGTTCTGAGAAACATTTCACTAAATGCTATCGTGAACCTATTGATGCTGAGAAAATGGCAATGGCTTTCTTTCCAGGCAGGAGTGGTTGTTATAGATGGGTGGTTAAGGTTAACTGCTGCTGCACAGACTGCTGTTTTATTCAAGCAACTTCGCATAACACTTGATGCTGTTCTGAAAGAATTGACAAGAAAGCCTGAGGTATGGTGTCTCCTTTTTGTTTAATATAAAGAATTGACAAGAAAACAAACCCATCTCTGCGTACAGGTGCTTAGTATCACTTTACCGTTTGTATAATCGTATTACCTACTTTGAACAAAAGGCTACTTAACAGAGTTTTATGCAGGATAGTATTCACACCATATGCTGTAAGTTGCTTTTTCTAATTAGCTGATCTGAATGTTTAATTTCAGATGGCAACTTTTGTTGACAATGAAGTGGTCAGATCCATCATTCACTTACTACTAGAAGAAGACAAGGCCCAACAAGCATGAAGTGTGGTAAATCTCTTCATACTAATTTTTTTCTTGTAACATGATCTTATTGGGAGAATGAGCAAACAGTGTCAAGTATGATCTGTACAGATGCAACAGACCAACAATCATAACCTGTTAATTTGCCAACCATTAGATTTTCCATGCAAATTATTGTACTCAATTTTTGATATTACATGGTAAACTTATTAAGTTTTAGCTTTGGGATGCCATTGATTCAACTTTAGGTTGTAGTTTTGTGGTTAACGTTTTGATTACATGTAGCACTTCTTTCAAAGATTCAAGTAATTATGTCTTAGAAGGTGGGTTCCTGCTCTGCAACAACTAATTTCTGTAACTTTCGTTAGGTCAGACGAATTAATACAGATAATGGTGGAGCCATGCCAGAATCAACCTCAGAACATGTCTTCTTAGCAGGTGCCCGGATTTAAACTTCACATGACTTGGTACATTTCAGAATTTTTTTTTTTTGACATCGGACATTTCAGAATGTTTGTGTTGGTAACTAAGTAATCTTTTGCTGACACCTGTATGCTTGAATCATGTTACTGCATTTCGCACTAGTAAAAAAAGTTGGATTTAGCGGTTTTCGGTATCCTAATTAATTTCATCTGTCTCCAATATATGCCTCGTAACTGGTCAAGGAGTACCAACTTTGTATACCTTTTTATGGCTCTCTATATCAATGTTTGATCTTATGATTTCATCTCACAAGAAATTACGTATGTCCCACCTTGTCCATTCCATTTGTCATGTTGGTTAGCAGAAGTGCCATGCACGTCTTAGTGGGGTCACTAGTAAGAGCATTACTACCCACCTGGCCACCTGTTTGTCATCAAAAGGTTGACAGATCTTCAACAATGATAAAAGGAGCATGTAATTTGAAACTATCATGCTTTATCACGTTGAGCTAATTTTTTTTGATATGCAGACAGTGACAATGCATATTAATGTATTCTGCAGCAATTGGTCTTTCTGGAGCATAGAGCTTTCTCCAGATACTGGGCTTTCATGCTAAATAATTAATGCTATAAAGTAGCCGTGAGGGATAATTCTCAGGGGGCCTCGGTCTATTGATATTTTGATGTGTTTCCCGCTGCCTTGCACGCTCCATTCTGATTCTGATACACTTGCAAAGTTGTCTTACTGTGTTGGTGACTGGCGATGGAGAGGCTTCGGAGTGGCCATATTGCACTACTCGACTTCTTTACAGAATGTAAGTGCACAAATTTGTAGAATGCTCATATCACAATGCTTATATGCTACAGTCGGGAAATTCTAAGTTTCTTTATATCCTGATATATGTATAGCAAGCCACTTGAGCCGCCAAAACTTGAAAGTCATACCCGTATGAACTTCTACCATAGTAAATTGGTGATTATAATTGCATTGGAAATGGAGCCAGCTTCAGCAAAATGTATGGTCTGGAAATCTTCAAAAAATATCATTGACATGTGTTGAATTTATATTTGCCTTTCCTGTACCAAGAGGAAATTGGTCGATGGTTGTGACAATGTTACTAGTGTTGGAAGTTGTTTATCAGCTTTAGTGTCATCTATACGTTTTCTCCCGAACAAGGGTAGTCGTGGGTGACAACAAAAACATGTTATTATATGTCTAGATGTGATAATATGTTATGTACCGAAAAATATCTAATTATGTCTTGTATGTTTGGAGGTAACTGAAGGGGGAGAATAAGAATTTAGGGGTTATGGGATAAGACATGGATTTGGAGAAAATGGAAATTCAGGAGGGATTTTTTAATTGAGAACATCTTAACCCTCATCTCCCTGATTTCTCACTAATCAAACGAGGGAAGAATCTTCTCTCAAACTTCCACACATAATTCACGCTAGATATCACATAGAGGACCGGGTCTACAATGACACATCTAATCTTTAGAACTCTCTCTGCGTAAACTCTCATTTTCCTTCCAAGTAGTTGCCAAACATGTTCATAGTATGTCTAGACTTATCCTGCTACAATAGGTCATGTCATCTAGTGCAACGGAGAAAAAAAAGTGCCATGTCCCAGCAAGAGATCATTCGTAGTTGAGAGGATGTCATGTCTCGTTAAGAAATCATATCACAGTTGAGAGTAGAGTGACACCTTTGTTAATGAATTGTTTCTCTCACTCAAAGTCTGCAATTATCCTGCACGGTTTTGTTAATGAATTTTCTTCTTCTCTTCTAAATCGGCAATTATCTTACATATATTTGTTAAGACAAGGTTTATACCATCCCTATTATGCATTTCCCTAAATAGCATCAGACGTGCCAAGACTGGAGCACAACTCCAGAGAATGTAATCTTTGACAATTTTCAACATCTCCAATATTGGAGTGTTCATAGAGACAGAGAAAGTAGAATGGAATCATCCAACTGTCTGCTTTCTGTAGGACCATTGTTTCTAGAACGGAGGGCAGCGCGACAAGAGGCTGTCTTCAGGGGTAGCACTAGCAGTAGGGCCACGGTCTCACCAGCAGCAACGGTCGTTGATGCCCTTTTTTCCTGGCCAAATCTTCTCTGGTGGCTCCTCCTCTGCGAATGGAATGGTCCACTCCTCTTCCTTCCTTCCCTTCGTCGCATCTTCATACTCTCTCCCTGTCCCTGGCTCCTTACCCACTTTTGGCTTTTGCCCCCAACCACCCTGCTCCCTTTTCCACAAATTTTACATCGGTTCCACTGCTTTTACCGGTTCCATGTCCAACGGGGTCAAGTCCACACAACGTATGCCCCAAACCGCGCGCATTGACGTATACGATGCTCTCGATCCAGTCAAATGTTACCTCCCGCACGGATCTTCCAAGAGAATCACATGCAAGTTTGAATGCTTAAACTAGAGCTCAACTTGGGTACTACCTAACCGTACGTTTAAAAATGGTGCCGATCGAGGTTTGTCATAGGCTCATAGTAGCCATGTGTATAGTACTACTATGTATTGTATGCGTCTTGGTTGGCCATACAGATACATTGTAAAAGCGGATCTTGTAGTGTGGACTATGGAACCAGATACCTTTGAAACGCCATTGTATATTCACCACAATTAAGCCACTAGTCCACCCTGTAATCTTCTGTCATAGTACATTGTTGAGACTAATCAAGAGATTCCGAACAATGTTTAGTTAGAGATCCACCTAGACCAAGAGAGGTCGAGTCTTACTCTTAGCAGTGGGCTAGCAGCTATAGCAGCCGGTAGATGATAGGTTTGGCGGTTGACAGATCCTCGCGCAAAAAACAAGGGAGGAAGAAGGTAGCTTGACGGGCATATCCTATCCTTGGGATCCAAGGGCAGCGCGTCCAGGAACCGGCCAAAATTAACGGGAGCAGCATCATCTCTCGCAGCATTTCTTGCAACCAAAGCTACACACGGAGGATCTAGATTCCGTTTGGTCGCTTATATATAGCCATCGGCGTTACCCGTTCGTTCCTCCCTCCCGGTCGGTACGCCTCCTCGCCGCCGATCTCGGTTTGTAGGAAGAAAGGCTGAGGAGGGTAGCTTGGTACGTGTAGAGAGATGAACCTGACTTTGAGTCTAGGCGTCGATGGTGGTGCCACGGCCAAGAAGCGCAAGGTGAGGGACGGCGTTGTCGAAGTCGACGACGAGGAATGCGCCAGGGTCATGAGGCTGCTCCAGGCGAGAGATCGCGTGGCGAAGGTCGAGCTTTATGATCACCACGTCGACGAAGATGGCGGTGCCGAAGGTGGCCTCCGGCTGATTCGCCTGCTGCTCTCCTCGGCGGCAGCCGGGGAGGTCGGTGACACGCACGCGGCGGCCGTGGCCTTGCGGGAAGTCTACCGGCACGCGTCCTTCCGCGGGGGCGAACCCGTCCAGCGGGTGGCGGCCTACTACGCCGACGCGCTGGCGACCAGGCTCCTTCTGCCGTCGGCGGTTCTGCCGTCGGCGCCTCCGCCAACTGCGACAACGACGCGCGCCGAGCAGTTCCTGGCCATCACCATGTTCTACCAGACGTCCCCGATGTACCAGTTCGCGCACTTCACGGCGAACCAGGCCATCGTGGAGGCCTTCGAGGCCGGCGGCCGGCGGCGCCTCCATGTCATCGACTTCGACGTCTCCTTCGGCTTCCAGTGGCCGTCCCTCATCCAGTCGCTGTCCGACGCCGCCACGAGCAGCGACAGCGGCGACTACTGGGACGCCGAGCCCGTGTCTCTGCGCATCACCGGATTCGGCACGAGCGCCGACGAGCTGCGGGACACGGAGGCCCGGCTAACGCGGTTCGCGGACGGCTGTCCCAACCTCCCGTTCGAGTTCGAAGGCGTCGTGAACGACGGGCCGGAAGACGCCCGACATGACCGCGTCATCAAGGTCGACCCCGCCGCGACGGTTGTCGTCAACCTGGTGTTCCCGGCGGCCGCGAGCTCGAGGGAATCGCGCAGCACATTGGGTTTCATCCGCTCTCTGGACCCGTCCTTGGTGTTCCTGATCGACAAGGCTGACGAAGGCAACGTCGTCAATGGCGCCACGAGATCCAGGAACAGCGCGAGCCTGCTCCCGCGGTTCGCGGCCAGCCTCCGGTACTACGCCGCCGTGTTCGAGTCGCTGCACGAGTGCCTCCCGGCCGACAGCGCCGAGAGGCTCGCCATCGAGAGGGACCACCTCGGTGTCGAGATCAGCGACGCCATGGCCGCCTTCCCGAGCGATCATCGAGCGGTGGACTGGACGGAGACTTTGGAGAGGGCCGGGTTCGAGGGCGCGCGGCTGACGTCGAGGACGGTGAGCCAGGCGAAGCTGCTGCTCAAGATGAAGAGCGGCGGGTGCGGCGGCGGGTTCCGGGTGATCGAGGACGGTGGCGACAACAAGGCCATGTCGCTGGGGTGGCGAGACAGGGCTCTCGTCACGGCGAGCGCGTGGCGGCCATGCCGGCGATCGGCCGGCAAGAGCGATCTCTGACACATGCGTCCATTCATTCAGTACATAGGCCATGCACATGCATGGGGTTCAGCTTAGCCGATTCTTCTTCCTCCTCCTGGTTTCTTCGTTGGTTCTCTATCCACATGGAGAGTTTGTTTCTTAATTAGTTTTATTTTTGTCTTGAGTCTCTGAGTGATACATGTATACTACAGCAGTTACCATAGATACTATATACATTGATACATACATATACCATAGTTTAAAATAACCGGCTATTGTATTTAACCGCGGCAATTAGCGACTACTATCACTTTAGCCTGTGAAGGTCATAGCTGTAGCGCGAAGTCTTTGGAATGGCTATAGCTAGCTATTTAAAATTGTAGTATACACAATTGTGATACGGCTCACAATTTATGACATCTCGAGCTTAACTAGCACGATCGACTAGTTGACTAATCGATAACAATATCCTGCAAACATTTATGACATCGAGTCGATCGAGTTCCAGTTGACATTTTCCCTAACTCCAGCACAGGATACGCACAGGACAGTCAGAGACAACACGCAGGCAGGAGTGGTTCACCAAACCGTTAAAGCTCTACACGTAATGGTGATCTGCAGCTGGACAGATATCATTGTTGAAATGCATCATGCTGCCATTTGTGTCTTGCAGGCCTCGACCACGAGCAAATTAACTAATCAGATGATCGTCATCTACAGTGAAGACCGATCCGGGGAGATCATCACAGATAAGATCGAGTGGCCAAGCTGTCATCTACCCGACCGGTGGCCCAGTGCATGCAGGTCATCTGATTCGAATGGAGCCGGAATACAAAACCCGATTTTTTCATACACCAGATTTTTTCACTTTTGTGTACCCCCGGAATACAAAACCCTAGTCTTCTTGATCGGCTAACGCTTGCAGAAAGAAGGTGTGAAAACCCGGTAGCTTGGAGCCAAGGCGGGGCCGATGCGAATATGTTTCCTGACGCGTTGAAGATGTTCGAAATCCATATCTTGTCATGAAGGAGAGTATTATAGATCGACAGATAGATACTTGTTTCTCCGAAAAAAGAAAGATGCCTTGGAGTTTGGCCTGTACACAGAGACTCTTCCTCGGGGAAGCAGGTACAGTACAGATCGAGCATCAAAACGACTTCCGTGGCAGGACGTTAGTTGGGCAGGCAAGGCGGATGCTAGTTGGTTACCCCCGGCGGCTGAGCCAAATATTCCGTTGGGTCCTGATCCAATTCCATCGCCACCGAACACCGCTTACTTTCCGCAAGCTTTCCAGGTCAACATCTCCAAGCAAGGAAGGAAGGTGGACAAAGCTCGGGTCACGATCGCTGCTGCGGAGTCCCTCATCTCGTCGGCGGCAGATTCCATTTTGGCAGCAGCTGTCAAGGGCGATGAGCATATTGTACTATATCTGGTCTCGCCGGCTATCTTTAGCTTCCCTCGATCGGCCTCGCTCGTGTTATGCGAGCGAATAAACCGGCTTTGTCCCCGGCCGTCGTGCGTGAGGCTTTCTTTCTTGATTGGCCTGTCGTCGTGTTTGCCTCGGTTTAGCTTGGCGTCACGGAGGGATTTCGCGGAATATCCGACTCCAGATAACCGCGAGAACGACGGGCGGCTGCGTGATCTGGATATTTGATAGATGGTAGTGCTGGCTGTACTGCCTGTGTTCCTGTAAACTCCGTGGCATCAACTAAGTTGTGTCGGTTTCACGGTTATGATTCCATTCGAAGCTTAGGTACGCTAAACTCGTGAGAACCTAGATTGAAGAATGAACCATGCAGCAACATATCATGCACTTTGGACAGCCGTCGCCTCTCCTAAGTAAGCCCTAACTCACGCCTCCCTGTCGGTCGACGGGTCCCTGTCTCCCCTGCTCGCATCTCCAACGACGAGAGGGGATGGGGATCCTGGACCTGCGCTCGGCGCTGTAACAAGAACCTTAATCTTAGATCTTTGTGGTGTCGCGGTGGTGCTATCAAGGCTAAGTCGAATAACGGTAACCCAACTTTAATCCCAACTCGGCAGCGTGGTTCACGGCCTCGAGGAGGGTGTCGTCGAGCTTATTCGTTGTGTGTGCAGTTGACCCCACCCACAAAAATATGTGGGTTAAGCCATCGCCTCCCACCGACGAGCCTAGCCTGACCGTCAACACAGACACTGGCTCCACCACCTCGTCGAAGGAGTTTGCGGAGTGATGGTCCGCAATCGAGAACGGCATCGTCGTTATTCCAGACGACGGCGGGGAGGAGGACGCCGTGCCACCGCCGCCGGAGGTGACGCTGAGGTCAAGGAGGAGCCGGAGGAGGTGTTGCAGCAGGCCGCCGCGTTTGACGTCGAGGCCGCGGTCCAAGCGTTCAACTGGGACCGGTTCTAGACCGGTCTCTAGGTTTAGGTTTAGGTCAATATAGTTAAAATTTCCATCAAAATATGTAAAATATATGAAATATGAATGAAATATCGTCGTTTAAATTTCTTTTTTAATATGTTCGCTAATGGGAGCGGGCTGGTTGGGGGAGCCGCTCCCAATAATGCGGTAACCTGTGACAACGCTCTCAATTATCCAGCACACTCTCGCCAAAACGCTTGATTCCTTTAGAGCATCTCCACCGGGGCCTGCAAATGACCCTCCAAAGCACATTTAGAGTGTGGCGGACACAAAAAAAACCCACAGCGGCACCCTCCAAACGCTAATTGTGTCCGGCAAAATGTCCGGAATCCCCGAAAGGGCCCCCAAGTTTAGAGCATCTCCACTCGCGCCCCCCAAAACATGTCCGGATTTGAGCTGGCGCAAGTGCTTTGGGGGCGCGTCCGGACCAAATGGCGCGTTTGGGGGCGCCCTCACCCCACTCGCCGCCCCCAAACACGTTTAAAAAAATTCGAATTCTAAACTAAAACGGCATACATTCATACTTTTTAGGGAAATTTAAAACATTCGAACGAAATTTAAAACAAACTAAACTAAAACTGCTGGTAGAAGACGTCGTAGTCCTCCTCCTTCACGCCGCCGCTGGGCCCTGCCTCGCCGTCATTGGCGCCGGGAGCGAAGCCGTCGTCGTCGAGGATCGGCGTCCCGGTGAGCTCGGCGTGGTCAACGAACCACCACGCGCAGGCCTTCTTGAGCGGCATGGGCGGGACGTCGTTCTTCGACGCCTCGTAGGCGGCGGCGATGCCTTCGGGGTCGTCGGGGTTGGCGAGTTGGAGCTGCGCCGCCTGAAGCTCCTCCAGCAGCGACGGGCGCGCCTCCGTCTTCACCTTCTTGGGCGGTGGTGGGCGGCGGCGAGACGCGGAGCGGGCGTCATCGCCGATGACGAGGGCGCGTGAGCCCGGCTCCGGCTTTGGAACGCGCAACGGCGACGAGCGGAACGACGAGCCGCGCGACAAGGGCGACGTGGCGCGCGAGAATGGCGACGCCGAGCGGGATGACGAGCCCGAGCGTGAAGAAGACGACGTCGTCCTCCTCGGCTCCTAGATGGGTACTCGTCCTCGGGCGCCTCCAGCGGCGGCTCGTCGCCGGCGGCAATGTGGGCGAGGACGGCGTCCAGAGTGTGGCCCCGTATGCCCCAAAAGGCGTACCGCCCCTCCGCGTTCTTCTTGTCGCGCGGCTCCGGCCCGGGGCCGTCCCACCGCGCCATGCACTCGGCATGGATCCGCCGGAACTCCGCCTCATAGCGGTCGGTGTTTGACGGATCCCAGAGGGGGTCGCGGCGCTGCTCGGCGGTGAGCTCGTGCCAGAAGTGGCGTCGCACCTGGGTGTTCCAATCCCGCTCGCGCGGCCGCGGCGGGTCGGGAATGGGCACACCGTTGATGCCGATCGATCAGCGGTTCCTGGCGCGCATGTCCAGCGGGCACGGGTACCTCGCTCGGAACAGCGCCTCGGCCTCGTGCTTGAGCAGCGACCTCAGGCCGAAGCCGTTCGTGGCGGCGCCGCTGCACCTCTTGTTCAAGCCCATTGTGGCGGCGCCGATTGAGATGGTGGCGGCGGCAGAAAGAGGGAGAGAGAGGCTAGGGTTTAGAGTGCGGCGAGTGCGAGGGGTGGAACACCTTTTTAACAGCGGCGGCGAGGTAGCTGAGCTACCTCGTCGGTGGCTCGCATTTACGTCGGCGCGTGGGGAGTTACTGCGGCGCCGCGTGGCCGACGGGACGGCACACTGCGGCTTCAGGCGGCGCGCCACAGCGGCGACCAGGACGAAGACCCGGCGCGTTGCCTTCCTCTCTCTATGACAGGGCGGCCCCACGGCGTGTTTCATTTCGTCCGGCGCTACCACCACGACCCCCAGAGAAGAAGGTTTGGCCGGTAGCGCCGGACGAAATTTGGGGCGCACCCGGACGAAATGGGCCTTTGGGTGGCGCGAGTGGAAGACATTTTTGGCTCGGCGCGCTTGCGCCGTGTGGCCGACGGGACGGCACACTGTGGCTTCGGGCGGCGCGCCACAGCGGCGACCAGGACGAAGACCCGGCGCGTTGCCTTCCTCTCTCTATGACAGGGCGGCCCCACGGCGCGTTTTATTTCGTCCGGCGCTACCACCACGAACTCCAGAGAAGAGGGTTCGGCCCGTAGCGCCGGACGAAATTTGGGGCGCGCCCGGACGAAATGGGCCTTTGGGGGCGCGAGTGGAAGCCGTTTTTGGCTCGGCGCGCTCCAAAGGCCTTGGGGGGCTTTGAGGACGACGAGTGGAGATGCTCTTAGAGGCCCTCTCGGGGTGCGAGACACGTGTGAACACAGCCGCATGCATGCAGCCCCACCCTGGCAGCCTGTCTTCTCATCTTCCTCTCTTTCTTTCATATCTCGCGTGCATGCACCGAGCGGCACACCCAACTCCGGCCATCTCCCGCTCGTCCTCCGCGCCAGGGGCACCGCACCGTCGACCTCCTTCGTCTCCTGCAGTCAAGACACCCGGAGGAGCACAGAAGCAGCCGCGACGACCTCGTCTTCAACCTATGGTCGGGCGCACGGTTTCATCGTCCGCGCTTCTCCAAGCCAAGCCGTCATGTCCTGCAGGTGCGGTGTCGTCGATTATGTCAGGAACCGGAAGGATTCGAGCTGGAACGCAAGGGATCATCACCGACAAGGTCGTCTTCCTCCTACGGCTGGGCGCGCGGTGTCGTCGTTCCCGTTAGCGCGCGCTTATCCAAGCCAGTCCGTCATGTCCTGGAGGTTCGTCGTCGTCGGCAATGTCTGGAACCAGAAGTATTCGAGCTGGAACGAATCAGAGGAGCCACAACACTGCTGCTCCCGTGCTGCTCCATGAGTACTAGGTAGCTGATTGTGTGTGAGTACTACCTAGTAGCCATTGCCGGAGCGTCGTTGTGGCGAAAGTGGGCTACGACCCCCCTTCCAAAGTGCAATTCCGTTCTTACTATGTATATTCACCGCTCGTGGCTCAGCTCATCGGCAGATCACATGCCTTTTTCTATTTCGAACAGTCAGAGACGTCCTCATCCAGTCTACCGCGAACCGACCGCCTGCAGCACTAGGTCTCCCTCCGTTGTTGGATTACTCCTTCTCGACGAAATCCTTGATCTGTCGCTCGGCCCCTTTGCCCTATTCGTCAATCCCCATTTTTTTTTATACACCCCCAGTGCACCAGCTTTGAACTGGGATATGCCGACGCCGGCACGCAGTCGGACGGCACCCAGCAAAATCCTCAGCTATGGGATATTTAAGGATGTCTCCAACAGGGCGACCCATCGAGTCCGCGCGGAGCGCGGAGCCGCGCGAGCCAAAAACACGGCCCAACGGGGCGATCCATCCGGACCGCGGTCCATTTTTTGGTCCGCCGCGACCCATTCCTGGCCCAAATTTGGGCCAGGTTTGTGTCGGCGCGGACGTGCTGCGGACTGACCGCGTGTCCGTGTGCTCACGCGTGGCGTCCTCCCCAGGCCCACATGGCAGTGACACGGGGACGGTCAGCCTCCCCTGGCCCAGTCCTTTTTAATGCCAGGGGATAGGGACGGCCAGCCCCCACCCAGCCCCACTCCACTGCCCCACTACCGTTCCCTCTCCGGCGACCAAACCCTAGCTGTAATGCCGCTCCGATAGCCAGGGTTCGGCAAGGCCAAGAATGACGACGAGGCCGGGTCGTCATCTGGCCGCTGCCGCCGCTACCGCGCTCCCTCCCCGACGCCATCATCTTCCCCGGAGCCGAAGCCGCTACCCGCCGTCTTCGAGCTCGAGCCGCCGGGCGCCGAGATTGCGCGGCGCGACCGCGTCTACGTGCGCAAGGAGGACTGCCAGTGGTACTGGGACCACGCAGTCCCGTTGCCGTGGCCAGATGTCAAGCTCCCCGAGCATTGGCATCTGAACCCGCGGTGCATCCCGGTGCCCCTGATGCCGGCGAGCAAGCGGGCACGGGATCTGAAGGTTGAGCGCCGCCGCTCGCGCCTCCCGGACTCCCTCCTCAACGACCCCGCCTATGCGGCTAGGTCCCCGAACTGGGATGCCTGGTTCAGCGGCGAGCACAGCCTGCGGTGGCAATCCCTGTACACGCGGCCACCGACGCCGCCAGCTGGCCGTTGGTCACCGCCGCCGCACACGCGGCGGAGGGACGCCCCACCAGTGCCAAGAGGCACACGCGGCGGAGGAGCGCTGCGGATTGGGTCGCCTCCGCCGCCACAACGCGTGAAGACGGAGGTCGACATGGACGACGACGAGGCGCTCGAGGCCGCGAAGGAGGCCTCGCGCAAGCAGATGGCCGAGGACGAGACCAAGCGCTGGGCCATTGTCCTCACCGACGTCGCCCGGGAGCAGGAGGCGGTCCTGCAGGCGCAGCAGGCGGCGGTCCTGGAGGAACCACAGCCATGGTGGCAGGCCATGGACGTGGACCTGCCACCGGCGCCTCCGCTACCAGAAGGCCTGCTAGGGCAGTGCTGGGTCTTCAATGGCGGCGACTGGGAGGTCCCAGAGCAGGCGCAGGAGCAGGTGCAGGAGCAGCCGCCCACGCCGCCGGCCGTCGCCCCACCGCGAGGCGGACCACCGGCGCACCTCTGGAAGCAGCCGGACTATGTCATCCTCGATGGGGATGACGAAGAGGAGTAGAAGCCCGCGAAGGGCAAATTTTCTAGTTTTTATATATTTTTGTTTTTAAAAATATTATGTAAAAAAGGCCGTTTGTGGTCCTTCCCCCTATATATTACTACAAAAGACCCATATATGGCCTGTTTAGCTAAAAAAAAATCTCGGTCGGACTCAATGCGTCGGGCCGTTGGGCGCACTGCCACCAACGACGGACAGGGGCGGACTGGGCCTGTCCGTTTACCGACGCAAACGGACCAAACACGGACCAAACGTGCGTCCGTTTGCGTCGGCCCGTTGGAGTCATCCTAACGCATCAGAGCCAATTCACCGCAATGCGCTGCGTGCACCGCTACACCCCACCGCCCAGGCACCCAGCGCACCAGTCCAGCGGGCTGCCTGGCCAGTTAGGTAAGTCCATTTTCTGATTACTTCATCAAGGATTTGAGCAATTGATACCCCTACCCAGATTATGTAATTTAGATGTGTTGGTACAAATTTTGATTTTCTAATTTGGCCAATTTTTTCATGAAAAAAACAGTATATCATCATAACACTGCATCAAATTTGGCCGAATTTTTTTCAATCATATTGGTGTTTGCCATAGTATTGGCCCCCTCTTGTTATTCGTTCACGCTCCGCCACTGCTAGTAGCTAGCTAAATGTGTGCCTTTTCTTGCCCGGCTCCTCGATCACGCTAATGTGTGCGCCTAGCTGAATGTGTGTAGCTGCTGTCCATGCGCCGAGGTCCTCTGCTCTGCACATTCGCGCGGACGTCGTCGAGGTCCTCTGCTCTGCTCATCCAGGACACACACGCAAGCCAGCAACTGCACCGCACCTACAGCTAGCCAACTCCAATCATTCAGAACGGGAGTACGTCGATCAGGCCTACTGGTGCACGTGTTGTTCATCGATTCAGCAGCTTGGGTGCTTGCTTAGCTGATTAGCTCAATGGTTGTTGGATGTGTGTATGTCTGCAGCGTGGCGACGAGGAAGAAGGGAGAGCTTGGAGGTCGGCGGGAGCGCCGAGTGGCGGAGGATGTGGAGGCGGACGGGGAGCGGCGGCGGCAGCGGCGCGGGCGGGATGTGGAGGAGACCGCACGCAGGAGGTGGGGGAAGGCGGCGTGTGGAGCCGCACGGGGCCGGCACCGGCGTGGTCCGCTGCGAGGTGGCCAGCTCTGGCCGTGCTCCTCCTGCGAGCAGCTGGACGACGGCCACGCAGTGCGCAACTTTCCTTGACGACAACGACGCCCACAACCTGTGTCAATGCTAAAATATTTGGAGGGTCTATTTGGGATGTGCCGCTGTGCGCACTACCAAAATTTCGTCCAGACACATGTCTGACACCCTAAAGAGAACTCAATGGGAGAGTGCCGAACACATATTTGAAAGCCCGTAGAGATGCTCTTAGCGGAATCGCACGGAGTATGTGTCGTGCCTGTAGACAAAGGTTTGGGCAACGGAACGAGCACGTGTGGCTTGGGTGGGTACCACGGGTGCCAGTGCCACTGCGTGCATCGGTTCAAGGCCTTTTTTTGTTTTGTTTTGGAGGGGAGGTGGCTTTTGTATCCAGTCCCATCATGGTTCAAGGCCAATGACGGAGCGGCAAAGATACCGGCCTACCCACTTCCTCGGGAGCGCCTACTTACCGACCGGCAAATTCTATACGCCGCCCGTTAGCGGCGCGAATCGGCCACACCGCTAACGGGGAGCTTTTGGTGGGCCGGCCCATCTGGCAGCTTTCCTTTTTTTCTTTCGTTTTTTTTCTTTTTCGTTTCTGTTTTTCGTTTTCATTTCTTTTTCTGTTTTGTTTTTGTTTTCTTTTTTCTTTTCTTATTGTTTTTCTTTTTATTTTTTTTTAATTGTTTACTTTTTGAAAATAATTCCATTTCGAAAATGTTTTCAAATTTAAAATGGTTTTGAATTTAAAATGGTTCCAAATTTAAAAATTGGTTCATTTTGAAAATGGTTTCAAATTTTAAAATTGTTTCATATTTAAAAATGGTTCCGAATTAAAAATGGTTCCAAACTTGAAAATTGTTCATTTTGAAAATGGTTCCAAATATAAAAATGTTTCTGAATTTAAAATGGTTCCAAATTTGAAAATAGTGCCATTTTAAAAATGGTTCCAAATTTAAAATTGTTCATTTTTTAAAATGGTTCTAAATTTAAAAATGGTTCCGAATTTAAAATGGTTCCAAATTAAAAAATGGTTCCAAATAAAAAAATGGTTCCAAATTTGAAAAAATTTCATTTGCGAAAATCGTTCCAAATTAAAAAATTGGAACTATTTTCAAATTTTCTGGAATATTTTTTGAAATTCTGTTTAAAAAATACGAATATATTCAAAAAATTATATTTAAATTAAAAATTGTCCAAATTTTAGAAAAGTTCAAATTTAAAAAATGTTCGGCTTGATATTATTGTTCACGAAATTTTTCAAATTTAATAATTTTAATCAAACGCTACCGAATTTTGAAATCACAGCAAAGAAACAGCAAACGATCAAGCGCATGATGAAAAAGCGAACCATCAAGCGGAAGCTGAAACATATGGGCCGAGCCCAAAAACGTTTCGTGTAGGCGGCGCGGCTTGAAGTTGCCGCCTGAAAGTGGTATATATCAGCTCCCTTAGCGACCGACGCGTTATTGGGCCGGCCCGCATTGGGCTCTGGCTCGTTTCCGTGCGTTCAACTTTTTTTTAAATAAAAAATCTACCACACATATATTAGGTCGGCAAGCCGTCTCATTAAAAATCTTCCAGTCCCTTTCGGTACCCTGGTAAGGAAAAGAGCGCGTCTGAAACTTGCTGCCTCTCAATGTTTAAACATAGTTACATCGTTCATTACATCAAGAATAATAAAACTAGGAGGATCGCAGTCCCAAAAGACAGATTGATTTGAATCATAACCATATTGAGCTAACTTGTGCGCCACCGAATTAGCCTCCCTATTGCAGTGTGTAACCTGAATAGAACCAGTCCTAGAAGCACGCAAAAAAAAGTCCACCAATATTGCTGAGTATGGGCTCCATATTTCAACTTTACCATTATAAGCTTGGACCAATTCCAGGGAATCCGTTTCGATGATGACGGGTACACATCCGAGTTGCTCAATCAAGATCATGCCTTTTTGCAACGCTAAAGCTTGCGCAGTAGCAGCATCTAGAATATGCGCCGTGGGCCAACATCCACTAGCAAGAGCATCGCCTTTGTGGTTTTGAAGTACAGCACATGCCGCACCAGTTCCATTAGGAAAGAAAGCTGCATCGATATTTAACTTATAGGTACCCACGGGTGGCTTGGACCACGTCATTTCATGTGGTTAAACACTATGTTTTGCCCCCTGATAATTGGTTGTCAGTGCTAGAATAGCAAAGGCAGATCGGGCTGGTGAAAAAACCTTCTCTCCTTTAACCGCCTCCCGACGCTGCCACCAGATGTACCATGATCCCACAACAACAGCTTCTTTAAATCCTATTTTTCCCAAAGACGGGACCTTCGGGTTATAGTTTCTCAGAATTTCCTCCAGAGCACCTGAACCTGATCTGTCGATTGGAAGTACAGCTTCAATTACACCCAAAAGTCCCAACGATCTCCAGACTTGGCGGGCTCAAAGGCAAGTAAACATCAGATGCTTGATATCTTTCGCTCCATCCTTACAGATAGGACATTGCGCTGAAGTTTTAATATGTATGTTCGCAAGAATTGCTAACCTGGGAATAGTTCCATGGAGGGCTTTCCAAATGAAGATTTTAACTTTTGAAGGGACTTGTAGCTTCTACACAATTTCCCACACTGGATTTTGACCTACATGACCTTGACCATCAGCCCTGTTCGTGTTCCGTCTGAAATTTGCTTCCCATTGGGTGTGGTATGCCGATCTAACAAAGAAAGAGTAGGACTTAGTTAGATGCCACACAATGAAATCCTCGGTCATTGCCTCATTCAGTTGAATGCAGAGGATCCGTTGGACATCAATTGGATTAAAATTTTCTGTCAGAACGCGTTCATTCCAAGTGTGACTAGCAGGATCAATCAGCTCATCCACCGCTTTCAAAATTGACTGTCCTCGTGGAGTTAGCACCATCCGCGAGGGGCTGCTAGGAACCCAGTGATCCTCCCAAATATTGATCGACACACCTGATCCAAGTCTCCAAATATGTCCTTTCTTGAAAGTTTTGAGACCAGCAAATATGCTTTGCCAAGTGAACGAAGAACCTTTTGTCGGGCTAGCTTTAAGGATATCTCCATGGGGGTAATATTTTGCACGTAAAACTCTAGCACATAGGGAGTCTGGCTTGGTGATTAGCCTCCACGTTTGCTTAGCCAACATCGCCAAATTAAAAGAGTATAGGTCACGGAAGCCCATCCCTCCATCTCTTTTTGGAATGCACATCCTCCACCAGGCCATCCAATGCATCCTACGTTGATCATCTGTATCACCCCACCAAAAACTTGACATTGCATCTATCATCTCTTTCAATAATTTTTTGGGAATCTGAAACACAGACATAGCAAAAACTGGAATAGATTGAATAACAGCCTTCAAAAGAATTTCTTTACCTCCCGGCGACAAGAACTTTTCATTCCAAACTGCAAGACGCTTTATGATCCTCTCCAGAAGATGTATAAAACTGTCGGTCCTATCTAGTCCCACCATAGCCGATAATCCAAGGTATTTGTCTAAGATAGCTTCTGTCATGATGTCCAATTCTAGACAAATTTAAGCCTTCAGGTTGACATCAACATTAGGGCTGAAAAACACACTGCATTTCGCTTCACTCACCAACTGTCCTGAACTTGAATAGTATTGATCAAGTACCTATCTCAACGAGGTTGCATTAGTCATGTCTGCTCTCATAAGAATTAGGGAGTCATCGGCAAATAATAGATGTGAAACAGATGGTGCATTCCTGCACACCGTAATGGCCTAACCCCTTCAATGCCACGAACCTCCTCTCTATGAGCCAAAAGACTTGACAAACCTTCTGCACAAATTAGAAACAAATAGGGAGACAAAGGGTCCCCTTGGCGCAACCCCCTGCTTAGAACAAAAGGGCTAGTATCTTGGTTATTGAATCTAATTCTGTAGGTCACCGATCTGACACACGCCATGAGCAACTCCACAAAACCCGAATTAAACCCCAACCACAGCAACATTTTCTCCAGAAAGCACCACTCAACTCGATCGTAGGCTTTGTGTATATCGAGCTTAATCGCACCGTAGCCCCATTTGCCCTTGTTCTTGTTCTTTATGGTGTGCATACTCTCATACGCCAGCAGTATGTTATCCGTTATAAGTCTCCCCGGGACAAAAGCACTTTGAACCGGAGATATGATGTAATCTAGCACATGCTTAAGATGGAGCGCAATCATCTTAGAAATTACCTTGTACAACACATTACATTGGCTGATTGGTCAGTACTGAGTGATCAAATCCGGGCTCTCCACTTTTGGGATCAGAACAATAACTGTGTCATTCCATCCATCCGGGATCACTTTATTATTCACTGCATTAAAAACCTCCGCTGTCAGCTCATCACCAACTATATTCCAGCACTTTTTGAAAAAATAGCGTGCAGTCCATCCGACCCAGGTGCTTTCATATCCCCTATCGAAAACAACGCCTTTTTAACCTCCTCAGCCGTATACGGTTTCATCAGATTCTCATTCATAAGATCAGTAACACGTGGGTTCACCCTTGCAAGCCCGGTCAAGGCGTTATCTAATGCCTCCCCTGTACCAAGTGAACTTGTCACCCACATATCCACAATCAGAGAGCCCACAATCTTCTATAGCTGTTCTAAAGTTTTGCATCCGTTGGTTAGGTCTAGGATTACCTCCTTCCTTTTCGAACTGATAAAGAATCTCGTTCATATCTCCCATAACCAGCCAGGGCAGGTTTGCAACAGCCGCATGAACCTCCCTCAATCTCTCCTAAGTTTTGTACTTGTCCTGCCCTCGTGGTTCTCCATACATGACGGTAAACCGCCAGATGTTACTCTGGTTATCACCGACAAAAACATCAATGTAGTTGCTCATTTTATACCGTAGTGATACAGTTACCTCTCTTTTCCAAAGCAATAAGAGGCCACCGCTCCTACTATCACTTCTCACCACTTTAAAATCGAAACCCAAGCTACGCCGTAAACACTCCGCCGGCCACTCATCGAGATGGGTTTCCGACAGAAACACAATGTCCGATACATGCCGCTTAACCAAGTTCAGCAGCGCCCCGGTAGCTGTGGCTTTATTCAAGCCACGACTATTGTATCCTAATATTTTCATTGCATCCGGTCAACCTCCTCATCGGAGGTTGCTGATATCTGATTTTGGTTGAGATCATCATTCCTCTTCATTCTTTTTGGTTGCTGCACCTTCTCCGGAGTGGAAGTCACCTTATCTCCCTCTTCGGGCAACTTGCCATCATGTTCATTATCAGCAATTGCTAAAACATTCTGCTTGGCCGCCCTCTCCTCTAGAGAGTTCCCAGATGGGCTAAAGTTAAGCCTTTTCCTCGGTACCCTTTCCTTCTCCAGCAGATCATCTTTCTCCTTGTTCCGAGCCTGCCAGGTAGTTCTCACAGAATCATTATCCTCATAGTCCTCCTGATCGAAGCTCGATCTACCTCTTCCCCTGCCCATAAAAGGAACACGGCCACCCATGTTACCATGACTTGGACCTCGTCCACGGCCGCCCCCCTGCCTCCATCAACAAGGATAAAGTTACCCCATTCCATCTTCCTCAGATCGTGCTCCCCAGACCCACATTCTTCATGCCAATGGCCCAGGAGCCCGCACAGATTACAGAAAATAGGCAGCTTCTCGTATTGAATTTGATAGAACTCCTTTTCTGATTCTTGGTTATTGATACAAACTGAACTCTGATTTTTGTTGACATCAATCTGAACTCTGATCCTTGCAAACTCACCTGCGAAACCCGTCGGCAATTTAATCTGAACTTCCTTCACCACTCCCACTGTTCTACACATACCTTTAATAACTACTTCCTTGAGATAATTGTCCGGCAGTTTCAACACCCGAGCCCATACCTCCAGTTTATCAAGCACCACCTCTCGTGGATTCATGAACCCATCATATTCTTCAATCATTAACCCTTGGTTGCGGAATAGCTAAGGACCTTGTTTCATTGCCTTATTCTAGTCTGCTAAACACCCAAATTGTATAGTAAGCAGATTATCCTCGATTCTTCTCCAGATTACCTCTTTTGCAGGGTTCCAAGCCCATCGCATATCGGCAAACAACGCGCTAGGCTAAAACCCCTTGTAGTATGTACTTTGGCGATCGCGACCCACTTCGCCGGCTCCGATGTATCTTCCACCTCCTCCTCCCAAACGAAATCGTCCTGCTCGTCCACCAACAGATTCAGCCTTCCCAACAGTTCTTCAACCGGCACCGATCTTGGTTTTTCTTGTTGGAGATATGCCCTAGAGGCAATTAATAAATAGATTTTATTGTCATATCTCAATAAGTTCATAATAAGTTTTAATACCATGCTATAACTGTATTACTCGGAAACATAATACACGTGTGGTATAGAAACAACCAGGTCCCTAGTAGCCTCTACTTGACTAGTCCGTTGTGTAACAGATGATCAAGGTTTCCTGATCATGGGCATTAACCGGTTAACAACAGAGTCATATCATTGGGTGAATGATTTGATGGACATACCCAAAATATAGAAACGTAGTTCATACCTTGGACCGTGAGATTATATCAAGTCGCTGCTTCTGAAAGATATGGCTGATCGCATCAAACGTCATGCCTCATAAGCTGACAATAAAGATGACACTTTCGGGTATCGGAAGGTAGTAGTCGGGGCGAGTGATCAATAGCGGGAATTGCCAATCCACATAGCAGGATAGATACTCTGGGCCCACTCGGTGAGATTACATCAAAGAGCTTGCAAGCATATGACTAGTCCGACTTGATCACAGGGATGTAATGTCATAGACGAGTAAAGATAGATTGTCGAGGATGAGGTCAAGCTCGGTAAAATGTGATATCGGAGAACGACGCTCGACAATCTTAGTATCGCCAGGCAAGAGGATGAAACTGGACGTCTAAATGTTCAAACGAATAAAGAGACATTCGTGGACACACAGGGGCTATCACGGATATCCAGATCCCGCTGTTAGTCGATTGATCGGAGAGAGAGTCTCGATCATGTCTGGAGTGATCCCGAACCGTGGGGTAACACACTTAAGGGTGGGTGACGATTAGATTGGATTTAGAGAGAATGAGAAATAGGAACTCCGGAAGTGTTCTGGAGCTCCGGAAGTGTTCCGGTAATTGTCCGATGATTGATCGGAGGCCACGAAATATGTTTTGGGGTCCGAATGAATTAAATAATATGTATCTAATATTAATAAGTGTTATTAATGGTTAAATACATTTTTATTTAATTAATTTCGAATTTAAAAGGCATTAAAAGTTAAATGGGCCTTAGAGGCCCATTAGGGGAAAAGAAAAGAAAAGAAAAAGGAAAAAGGGGGCTGCCACCTTCGTGGGCCACATGGGGCCCACCAAGGCAGCCGCACCCCCCATGCAGCCGCACCCCCATGTGGGTTTAGTCCCACATGGGGGAGCTAAGGAGGTTGGCACTCCTTTTTCTCCAATAAATATAGGTGCCCCTTTGCCTTGAAAAGACACACAATTTCCTCCTTCCTTCTCTCCTACCTTGAACGGGGTTTTGATTCTGGAACTTCGTACGGGGAGAGAAGTCTCTCTATAGTTTGCACACTGCCGTGCTGCTAGATCCACTCTTCCACTTCCGCTGCTGGATCTGGAGCCCGGAGGTCGTCATCCACACCGTACGTGTGTGGAACCACGAGGCGCCATCGTTTGGCGCTGGGAGCTGTCTACTTCCGCTACACGACCTTGAGGTCGGCTACGTCGTCTTCATCGTCAACGTTTGTGCGGGAACGTAATCCCGCTTTCGGTCTACAAGGGTATGTATTCCGTTCCCCTCCGTATAGTATATCTGCATAGTATAGATCCTGGCTAGTTTATGGTTATCGTTGTTAGGAATTTTTTTGTTTTCTGCCTACGATTCCCAACATTTCTGTCCCACTCGATTCACCATGATCGCTCATGTTTCCACGACCTCCGAAACCCTAGCTTTCCTCGACCCCGACCACGAATGAGAGGGGTCCCATGGCACCCACACGCAGTCCAATAGAAGGGAAGAAACCAGGGATACACTCCCGCCCAACGACGAACCAGGGAAACTCTCGAAGACGTCGCCGCCGTCGGAGGACAAGGGAAACCCTAGCTTTTAGTTCGGGGAAAAACTAGACATACAATAAACTTCTCGCAACTGTTTCTTTTTTTGAAATTCGTTTAACTGTTTCTTCGTACCGCTTAGCTTGGACTGTTTCCTTTTTCTGATCGCATGCAGGGAGGGCGCGTTCTGTTCTCTTTCAAAAACAAGTACCATCCTACTACCTTTTATTGAAGTATGAACACTCGAACTATTTAAAAAATGTGTACACGAAAATTATGCGCGTCCACGAGTAAGTTCCATTCCTATACTCAGTTTCGAGTTTCGTCGATTATAACTTCTCAATTTTGAATAGATGTTCGAAACCTATTTAGCCAATTTTTATCAAATTCGTCGCACTCGGTTGACCGTTTGAAATAAAATTTGATGAGTAGGTTAATATCCACGTTTCGTACAACTTTCATGTTGTATTTTTTCGTTTCGACGATCATATACGAGATGTTCGAAACTATTTTTGAACGACTTTAAAGTGAAGTGAAAAGGCCGGTGAATGAAATCGATTTTTAAACGATTTTAAAAAGTGAACAGAAAAAAGTTTATGACCGAAAATTATTTTTGAACAATTTTCCAAAAGCAAACAAAAACAACTCTATGAACGGAAATTATTTTAAACGATTTTTCAAATCTGAACATTTTTATTGAAAAAATGAAAATTTAAACAAAAATTTACTATACTATCTAAAAAAACAGAAAATAAGAAAGAAAAAAGAAACAACCTAAAAAAGAAAAATGAAAATGGCGGCGAACGAAAACTATTTTTGAACGATTTTAAACAATGAACAAAGAATGGTGGTGGACGAAAACTATTTTTGAACAATTTTAAATGTGAACAGAAAAGGCGGTGAACGAAAACTATTTTTGAAAGATTTTAAAAAGTGAACATAAAAAGTCTTTGAACAGTAATTATTTTTTAACGATTTTTAAAAAAGCGAACAAAAAAACTCTATGAACAGAAATTATTTAAACGATTTTCAAATCTAAACATTTTTTATCAAAAAATGAAAATGTAAACAAAAATATAAAATACTATCTAAAATGGATACATAAAATAAGAAATAAAAAAGAAACAGCCAAAAAAAGAAAAACGAAAATGGCGATGAACATAAACTATTTTTAAACAATTTTAAAAAATGAACAGAAAATGGCGGTGAACGGAAACTATTATTGAATGATTTTAAAAGTGAACAAAAAAGGCCGGTGAATGAAAATTATTTTTGAACGATTTTTAAAAATGAACAGAAAATAATGGTGAACGGAAACTATTTTTGAACGATTTTAAAAGTAGACAGGAAAAGAGCGGTGAACGAAATCGATTTTTGTTTTTTTTTTAAATTGAAAAGAAAAATGTCCACGAACGAAAATTATTTTTGAACGACTTTTAAAAAGTGAACATAAATTACTATATGAACGAAAATTAATTTTGAACAATTTTTAAAATATGATTTTTTTTAATCTGTACAATTTTCAAATACAAACAATTTTCAAATCTGAATATTTTTAAAAAATTAAAATTTAAAATTATATCTAAAAAGAAAACAGAAAAGAAAAAAGAAACAGCCAAAAAAGAAAAAAAGAAAAAAAAACGGTACACAATCAGTAACACACGCACGAGATGAAGAATTCTGGCTGGAGGAGCTTGTAGTGGGCCGGCCCACCGCGCGACTTAGGTGTCCGACCTGATCAGCAAATAGGTTTTGCCCACTTCCTCTACATTTTCCCATTTGCGTTAACCCACGAGCTATACCGTATAGCGGGCTCCTATTTGCCGCTTTAAGCGTCTAATAAGAGAGATCCTCCTCAAGGTTTCTCTGCATGGACCATATTCGTCGTGGCCCATCAACAAGTGCAGCCTTTTTTATGAATATCAAAATTTATATTCCTTACTTTCTTGTTTCTCAGTTTTGTAAAAAAGAGGTCCAAACCTTTTTCTTAGAAACTGCAAAAATAGTGCAGTATAGCAAACACTACAGTTTATAAAACTACGTTCTCAACTAGAGCCAGCCACCTCAAAGTATTCGAAACCGTGGTATTTCTAGAAACTGTGATATTCTGAGAATACTCCGGAAATACTTTGCTGCTAAACACACTCATTTTTATTGGAAAGTTCCTTTTGCAGGATTAGGCCTAGTTTGGTAGCGCAGTTTTCATAAAACCAGAGTATTGGAAAACCCAAAGTTTTTAGTTGCGAGGCAAAGCAATACTTCAGTATATGAAAAAACAAGTCAGGACTAAAGATTCTAATACAGCAGAAAAATGAAGTTTTAGACAATACTTGAGTTTTATAAACCACAGTATCTAATGCATCCAAACATGTCAAAATATTTAATACTGCGGTATTTTTAGAAACTGTGGTATTGGTTGAATACTTCAAAAAGACTTTCATGCCAAACTAGGCCTAAGGTTATATTTGGCAGAAGCTTGAGTGATGGGACGACGGTATTATTTTCATTTTCCTGTTGGTACCACTATCTTGTTCGATTTCCTTCTTTGTGCCTAGAATGAATTTCTGCCACAATGGCACAACTGCACAAGACCAAGTGTGTATCTGCAAATATCTGCCATGGAAGCATTACATGACAATATGAAAACGCGCCTGGGGTCTCTGAAGTTGTAAAAGCAAGTTGCACGCCACGATTCAGAAGTAGTAAAACCAGTTTGGTAATTTACACTGTTGCAGCATCAGAGACAAGAATGAAGAGAAGAAAAAACTTGAGAACGAGACCACAAACTACAGGGATGCAGGTAAGACCATCATATGCTATCACATTTATGAGAATTGTCTCCCGGTCTTCTCAGGCAAGCGAAGCCCCATCAGCTAATGTGGAATGTGGAACTCACCGCTAGCACGGACTTCGTTCAACTGCTTCTCATACTCATCTTCTTCGTCGTCCTCCTCTGGTTCTTCCTCTAGCTTCTTGCCATCATCCTGCTCGTCCTCCTCCACCCAACCAAAGCCGGCCACTGGGGTGGTGGAAGGAGGTGGTTTCTGTGCTTCTTGGACGATCTTCATGATCTCCTCGACGGTTTGGACAGAGTAGGTTGGGGCGCTGTTGTCTCTCTTGTAGTACATTGCTTGGGCAGCTTCTGTGAGCTCTCTAGGTAAGTTCTTCAAGAACCAGGGGTGATTCCTAATCTCCCTCATTGTTATTCTCTGTGTGAAGTTGGAAAGGAATAAGCCGACAAAAAATCTCTCTTGTAATTTTGTTTGAGTTTATCCAGAAAATTACCTTTGCAGGGTTTGCCACGAAAATACCAGCAAGGAGGTTCTTGCAGTCTTGAGATACGTGGACATACTCAGGTATTTTGTATTGGATTGACATGATTCTCTGAGATCAGAAAAAATGCACTGGGCATAAGAATAAGCAGAGACAATAAGTTGGATTCAAGTCTATGCTTAGCAGAAAGATCTGAAATTGCTACCCCAATGGTCTTTCTGAAATTCTTGGGGTCGTCAGGATCCTCAAAAGGGTAACCGCCGACTAGCATCACATAAAGGGTCACTCCACACGACCACACATCGGCTGTCTGAATCATCAATTGATGCAAATATGTTAGGACACGTAACAAACTAACAGCCACATAGATAAATGAAGACAAGAAGCCATGAACTTGTAGGGAAGCACATTGGGAACATATGCAGTATGCTCGAAATACTAGAAAATACATGAAGTTGAAGTGCTCCAAATTCAGCTTTGTTTACATATGGGTAAAATTGTACTGAACTTGAAGCTGTTCCCTAGGGTAAATGATACGAGTTCCTTGAGATAATCAAACTTGCTTTGATCTATGCAGTGTTGTCTTAGAAAATGACTCAAAACAACTACGTTTTCTATGAAATTAAATAACCGAGTTGTATCCAAATCTAGTCCAAGAATGCAATCGGTGAATTTCAAAACAATCTAACCAAAAATCAGGTAGGTTGAGACAAACAAATTATCATAATTCAATTCGAAAGAAGCCAAAAGCACATAATTTTTATGGTAAAAAAAGTTGGCAGCATATGGTTAGGAAAATCAACGCCACTTTGTAGTTTAAGAAGTGTTGGCCCACAAACCAACAATAATGTAATATTTGCTATGCTATCCATAGACTGTCTATGCTAATCTCTAACGCATCATACTGTTTCTCTTTGACAACCAAATACGACCAAATTTTGCAGCGCTGGAAAGGAAAAAAGTAACCAGTCTAATATGATTTCTTGGACAGCAAAGGAACAAAAAGCAGTATCCGCCGTACAGAAAATTATTCACAAGATATGATGGCAATAGCTGACAGCGAGAAAAAAAAAAGAGAGATAACGAAATAGTTTTGAAGGACCACAAAGCGCCAAAGAGAAGTCCAGTCTAACAAGGCTACATGAAAGGATTTGGGTCGGAGGGCCCGTTGTGACAACATCTATTAGCTTATGTGTAGCACTAGAACCATGAAAGTAACTAAGAAAAGGACATAAAGTATATGAAGTGAACCTACAAAGATGTGGAACAAAAAAAAAACATTTTGCGAACTGACGTGGCTATGTGTGCGTCTACCTCAATGAGTTTATCCCAAACATGTATTCAACTGGTCTATCTGCATCAGATCTTTACGGCTTTAATTCCCCTAGTGATGTAAAATCATTCCTTTCAAAGCATGCTCCTATATACATAATTACACTCCTGTCTCCACTAGCTGATCTTGCATTACGCAACTGAATTTACAACAATCCCAGCTCCAAGATTGCTTCGGATCCAAAGTGCAAAAAAGAGAATCACATGCTTTCTCCAGGTAATCTAACTTTACCCCAGCTCAAAATAAAATAAACCAAGGGGGCACACAAAGGCGCTTACAAACTCTTGACCTTGTCGTGAAAAAAACACCATTAAGCACTAAACCTGCATGATTCCAATCAACCTAAACCATTTCTCCCCTCCTCTTTTTTACATTTCGATGGTGTGCATAAAAATCAGACTCCGCGCACTGGAGCAAGCATCGCCATCGATCGAGCATGATGGCATCGGAGAAAAAACGCGAGAATGTGAATGTCCAAATCGACATCACGCACGAAAAGAACGTATCCTCGCATAATCTCTGTCTTTTAAACTTTTCCGGACGAGTTTTTCAACAAAAAGCACTGCCTTCCAAAAGAAAATATATTTGGAGCAGTGGACAGTATCTGAGAGCCAGCATGGCGTTGGGCCCAATCCCATAGCTTGTTGTCGGGCCCACCGCCCAGTGGGAGGGCGCACGTCTGCCCGGTAACAGGCAGGCAAATCTGTAACTAGGGACAAATTCCGAATCCAGAGGCCAGAGATCGCCGCCCCCACAAAGATCCTAGCTCATAGACCTACACCGACTGAAACCGCGGGCCCACCAGCTGACGCGACCGGGGTGACTCATACGCCCAGTCCAGGACGAGCGCTGGTAGGCGGCCTCGAGAAGCGAGTCCCACGCTACGTGTACTACAGCGGCAGAGCGCACGTGGCCCCTGTCCGGGTCAAGTGGCTGCTAGCGGGACCCACCAGGTGGCGGCCCCAGCTGCAGAGTCACTTGTGAGAGAGAAGAGAGGAGAGAGTGGCTGACCTTGCCGTCGTATTCCCGGCGGGAGAGCACCTCCGGGGCGATGTACGCCGGCGTGCCCACGGTCGACTTGGGCTTCGAGTGCAGCAACGACGACTGCAAGAAGAAAAGATCACATATTATTATTATTTTTATCGCAGAGGAAAAAGGCCACCGAACTTGTTTGGGTCAACAATGGCAAAGTGATGTTGCTCTTGGAAGTGAGAAAAGGGAAGCGAGTGCATTTCGGGAGGCTGAGATGGATCTTCTCAGCCGCAAAGCTAAGCAAAGTGCAACCTTTTGACCCTCCGAAAACGTATCCTACTATTTTTTTTTTAAAAAATATTGTTTGAGTTTTTTTTAATTACCTTTGAGTAACCGAAGTCGCAGATCTTGAGGCGTGGCGCGGGGCTGCCGTCCAGCAGGGTGTTCTCCAGCTTCAGGTCCCGGTGGCAAATTTGCTGCGTATACGCAACAGGTTTAGAGCATCCGATCTGATTCTTTTATCAGCACAAATACTGATTGATCTTACCATGAAGTGGCAGTAGCTGACGCCGCAGATGAGCTGCTGGAAGAAGTACCTGGCCTGCAAGATAACAGGGCGACCATCAGTTAGGCACGAATCGGCTCTCGAAAAAAATGGACACGCGCAATGAAACCGATTAACCGATCCTCACCTCGTCCTCGCTGAACCTCCCGGCGTTGCAGATCCGGTCGAAGAGCTCGCCGCCGGCCGCGTACTCCATCACAATCGCCAGGTGCGTCGTCGTGACAACCACCTGCAAAGCAATCGATTACTCTATTTTCCACCCAAGATTCCAAGAACCACAAAAATGGACAAGTTCATTCTCTGTTTCCTGAATCGCTGACCTCTTTGAATCGGATTATGTTGGGGTGCCTCAGCGACCGGTGGTTTATGATCTCCCTCGCCACATTCTCATCAATCTGCAAACCGCAAGGGAAACATCCGTCAGAAATTGTACCGAATTCGCAGGTGAGGAATCGCGACGCAGAAAGAAACACGCGACTCATGCTGGAATGGATCACAGAGCACGAATCCGGCGGGCGGTGGCGCACCTTGAGGCCCCGCGGGATGTACTTCATGGCGACGAGCTCCTTGGTCTCCTTGTTCCGCATCAGGCGCGCGACGCCGAAGTTGCCGGAGCCGATGTCCTTGAGCAGCTCGTACCTCTCCATGGGGGGATCCCGGCCTGCGCGCTGATCGGGGAGGGGATCGCGCTAGCTAGCCAGCTTCTGCCGGACGCTCGATCGGGCAGGAGGCAGGAGCGAGCGTTTGGGGAATCCCCTTCGGTGGTTTTGGAAGTTTCGCCGTCGTTGGGACGATGAAGAAGAAGAGTGGGAGGAGAGAGGGAGGGAGGGGGAAGGATTCGAAGCTTAAAGGAGAGGCTTCTTCTTCTTCTCCGCTGGGATGGGCTCGATTAATTAAGTAGGTCTACCACTGCTGCTGCTGCCTGCTGAGGAGTTACTACTACTAGTTTTATTTGATGATTAGATAATGATGCTGCGCCATGATATGGCGTGCTCGTGATTTGTTTTTTCTGGGAATTGGTTGTCGTTCTTTGCACCTTTGGTTTCTTCCAATTCACGAGGAGGTCCCTTTTTTTTTGATGTCTCGATCGGTGGTACAGTTGTAGTATCTGAACTCATGTACTAACACACACCACACTCACGCACACCCATAGTACACAAGCTAGACCTACAATTACACACACGCGTTTTGAGCCCTGACAGTTATGGTACGAACGCGCGTGGAAGGTGTTGATACTGTTTCCATGGGGGGATCCCGGCCTGCGCGCTGATCGGGGAGGGGATCGCGCTAGCTAGCCAGCTTCTGCCGGACGCTCGATCGGGCAGGAGGCAGGAGCGAGCGTTTGGGGAATCCCCTTCGGTGGTTTTGGAAGTTTCGCCGTCGTTGGGACGATGAAGAAGAAGAGTGGGAGGAGAGAGGGAGGGAGGGGGAAGGATTCGAAGCTTAAAGGAGAGGCTTCTTCTTCTTCTCCGCTGGGATGGGCTCGATTAATTAAGTAGGTCTACCACTGCTGCTGCTGCCTGCTGAGGAGTTACTACTACTAGTTTTATTTGATGATTAGATAATGATGCTGCGCCATGATATGGCGTGCTCGTGATTTGTTTTTTCTGGGAATTGGTTGTCGTTCTTTGCACCTTTGGTTTCTTCCAATTCACGAGGAGGTCCCTTTTTTTTTGATGTCTCGATCGGTGGTACAGTTGTAGTATCTGAACTCATGTACTAACACACACCACACTCACGCACACCCATAGTACACAAGCTAGACCTACAATTACACACACGCGTTTTGAGCCCTGACAGTTATGGTACGAACGCGCGTGGAAGGTGTTGATACTGTTCCTAGTGAACAGTACCGCGGGTGAGACACCCGCGAAATTCGCTCCCCCGGGGAGTCGAACCCGCGGGCGGGCAGCACGCACACTGCGATGCTGGCCATCGCGCCACAGGCGCGTCTCTCACGAGGAGGTCCCTGTGTGCGTTGATAGCTTCCTCCGGTTGTCGTGCTGGCACCTTTGGTTTCTTTCAATTTACTACTTGCAGTCTGGCTCTTGTTGGCTTGCTTGGTGTTGAAGAACTAGAGACCGTCGCGTTCAAATACATACCAGTAACAGTAATCCATTTATAGTAGTTGGGGGGTGCAAAAAGGGTACCTAATTGTCACACTTTTTTTCTATTTTATGCATGCCTAGTATAAAATTTTGTACTACACATGTGCAGAATAGAAAAGAAGTGGAATAATTGGGTTTCGTTTTCGCATCCCTAATAGTATAGTACGACGACACACGCCAGGTTATACGGTTATACGGTAAGTAAGTAGTAGAAGTAGTAAGAGTATCTCCACTCGTGGCGCCTAATAGATCGGCAATGGCCCTGTTAGACACGTCAAACGTAAACTGCACCTACTTGCGGCTTCAATTGTCAGGCTTCGTCTTGCGCGGCGTCTTGCGCGGCCGAATATTACGTCTGATGTGTCCAACCCACAACCTTCACGTTGGGAGTCGTTTGGGTGCGCGGGATGAAACTGCGCGCGACGCCATGTCGGATACCGACAAGCGGGCCAACAAGGCTGTCATTGGCACAACGAAAACCCCAAAATCCCACTTTCTCCTCCCCAATTTCATTTCTCCCGTCACGCCGCTCTCTCCCTACCACCTTGTAGCCATGGCGCCGCCGCACGCACCCAAAGCTCGCAAAGCGAAGGCGACCAAGGCAAAAGCACCGGGGACCATGCTCGGTGTCTGCCGACGCAAGCCTCGCCCGCGCATGGAGCGGCCAGAGGTGATGTCGGATCACGATTGGCACTACGACGTCCTCCGGCGCCGGATAAGCACGGAGTACCGCGCCGGGGGTCGCGAGAAGGCGGGGAGGAACCAGACGGCCAAGAACCTTGCCGCCTTAAACACGTTGTTCTCCATGGGAGCAAAGCAGGAGAGCGTCACGACGTTCGTCTGTTCGAGGAGCGGTGACTCTCCGTCGAATTCGTCGTACTTCCACGAGAGCACAAGCACCACGCCTCTTTCCAGATTCTCCCATGACACCTGACGAGGTTATACTCTGCGGGTACCCCAGCTTAAGGGTACCTGGTGCACGTAATGATCAAAGAAGCCCAAACATTAATCGAAGCCCACGAAGGAAGGCCAGAGACGAAGAGTGTTTTCCAAGTTAGATCAAGTTATAGTCGGTTAAGACTTTCCATACATGTAACCTTGGTCGGTTATGTTTCCCGAGACCCAGCCTCCTATATAAAGGCTGGGAGGGTGATCGATCAAGGCAAGGAATCCATAGCCACCAAAACCTCGACGAGATCAGCGCTCGTCGAACCCTTGTAACCTCATATTCATACCATAAACACAGACAAGCAGGAAGTAGGGGTTTTACCTCACTCGAGGGCCCTGAACCTGGGTAAATCCAGCTTGTCAGCCGTCGATTCCACCGATACTACGCGTTCTCTACCACACAATCAACCCTAGGTATAGCAACCATGGGAATTGCCGAGGGCACACCTCGACAATTGGCGCCGTCTGTGGGAAAGGTAGTATTGGGCTCACGGTTTCGCCGGTTTCATCATCAAGCGGCCACCCGCCGATCGCATCTGCACAAGGTAACTCGCCTACTACATCATCAAAAAGCAAATCACCGACCACCGTTGCAAACAGCAACTCGCCGGCAAGATCTACCAGCATCAATTCAAAAAGCGATCACTCGCCAAAATCTCCAAGGAGGCTCATGCCGCACTCGATGGAAGCTCAACAAGCCTTTGCCGGACTCGAATCAGGTTTGGATATTACAGTTGGAAAATTTAACTTCTTTGTCGATAAAGATGGTGTGCAGGACCTGTTAGACCCACTCGACATGGAGACACTCGACACGGAGACAATCGACAACGCTTCGACTGCAACACCATCCATCTTGGGCGCGACATCGTCACAGATCGTCCCGATCCAATCGCCAAGCGACTCTGCAACATCCATGACCTCGCAAGAGTTCCGTGACGAGGTGGCAAAAAGATTTGGAAGAAGCGAGATCGAATCTGCGTACCGCCCAAACAACTCAATCGAGTCACTCGACAACGTCGTCGACTGCAACGACGTCGCGGGGAACAAGGAGAACATAGATGACAACATATACCTCGCCGATCTCAACGGCCCAGAAATCCGTGCCAGCCACGAGATATTCACCTGCGACGCAATAGCCTGGACAAAGCACTCGAAGATCAACTCGATTGCGGCAGAAACCCCAGCAAGCAAAGCAACTCCAACATGAGCCTGGATGACGACGCAGCAACACATGGGCAGAAGATCGGGTGGTACCGTATCAGGTATACACCGCGAGTACAGCAGAAACGTCAGCAGCTGCAACATGCCGTCGACCTACAGAATACCCTTGCACAGTCACCATGCCTGACGGAACAACCACGCTGACCATCACCGCAGAGATGGCGGAAAAAGTGAGCAAAGTAATCGAAAGCTGCACAATGCTACCAGCAAACGCAACTCCGGAAGAGGTATTGACCTTACAATACTTCCAGTGGCAAGAATCGATACGGTTGAAGAACTACCGAGCAGTACTCGAAGAACGCAAAAAGCAAGCCAGCATATCGAGTGCTCGGCGAAGAGCATTGTCTACGAGTTCAACGGCAGAAACGACCCCGCGAATAGGTCACGATTCATAAACCTCGGAGACGCAGATCGTGCAGCGGTCACTCGGAATCTAAACCCAGCCTTTATGGCAGTCGACGCGGAAGGAGTCCCCATACCTACTGAGCCAGCCGGGGCGCTGATGACGCTAGGCACCTATCTCAGAACAATCGAACCTCCTGCAGGAGACCCAAAGAGGGATCAGCACCTCCAACTGTACAAACAACTGGCAATAGCAGCACAAGCCATACAGCATCCACAAGCAACTCCAAGGAGAGATACAGATCGGGACCGTCGCAGTCGAAGTCCTCGGGGAAGGAGCAGTCGAAAAAGCTCACGCCGTCATCGTTCCAGCAGGAGCCACTCGAGGAGGTCATACAGCAACAGCTCAGACTCGGAAGCAGAAATCGGGCCATGTGGAGCGCTATGCTTCACTCGACGGATCCGGGAGGCTCGTATGCCCAAGAAGTTTTCGCTAGCTACCACGCCAAAGTTCAACTGCAAACAAGAGCCATCAGGCTGGCTAGAAGATTACAGGCTGGCAGTCGGATGTCAGCGCGGCACCACAACTACAGCTATGCAGTACATACAACTCATGATGGAAGGAACAGCTCGCGATTGGCTCAAATCGCTACCCGAATCATACTACGATTCGTGGGAGCACTTCAAAGGTGATTTCATCAAATACTTCGAGCCTCTATGTGAGCGCCCCAAAACTTCGAGGAGCTCCGGACCTGCAAGCAAAAGTCAGATGAATCTCTGAGATCGTACATACGGCGGTGGACCACCATCCGTAACTCAGTAGGCAACGTATCAGAAGATAGGGCAATCGACGCCTTCAAAAACGGACTCTGGAGAGAAGACTTCAAAGAAACACTTGGTCGAGAAGATCCAAAGACAATGGCGGCACTCATGGTACTCGCAACAAAGTGGGCAGATGGAGAAGACTCCGTACGAGGCACTCGACCCGTAGCATCACATGAAAATCACGAGGGTGGCAGTCGAGACCGCAGAGATAGCTACAGAGATGATCGAAGGCGCAAACGCAAGAATCGTTATCACGACGATGACCATCCAAACTTCATCGCAGCAGGCTTTGTCCAGTCAAGGGACAGCCGCGACCAAACTGACAGACGACCCGACGATCATCGTACGGACGACCGCCGAGGTAATCGAGACCATCGCACAGACGATCGACGTGACAGTCGAGACCACAGACGCGACGACCGCGATAGCTACAGAAGGCCAGAGTGGCGCAGGCGAGCAGACAAAGATCCTGAGCGCTCAATCGAAGAAAGATGGACGATTATTGCAGATTCCATCTTTACAAAGGGGACGATGGTAAGCTTCGCTCTAACCACTCGCTGAGAAATTGCAGGGAATTCGATCAACTTGCGATTGAACATATACTGCGACTGCAAAGAGATGGACGTGCACCTCCTCAACTAGTGCAGATTCCATCGACTACATCACAAGCACAGCCTGTTCAGGCATATCCAGCACCGCAACAAGTACAACAAGCACAGGTATATTCCATACCACCGCAAACACAGCCTACTCAGGTGTATACTGCACCAACACCAGCGCAACCGACGCCAGTGTACATGGTGCCAGCACAACCCGTTACGGGAACACAAATGGCAGCAGCCGTGCACCAGATGCAGCAAGGAGATGAACAAAAATATCCCGTAACTCGCGGGCAGATGAACATGATCCAGCGAGGACGTCCCTCCAATAGAGAGCAAAAATTACACACTCGACACGTCAATATGGCGGTCATGGCACCCCCAGCTATCACAATTTTTTGAAAGGATCAGAAACTCCGATTATCTTCAATCGAGAGGACCACCACCCGCAGTATATCGACCAGGGCATGCAGCCTTGGTACTCGACGCCCAAATCGGAGGCTACGCCATGACCAAGGTCTTCATGGACGGAGGTAGCGGCCTCAACATAATCTTTGCAGATACGCTACGCAGAATGAACAAATCAGTCGAAAATCTGCCAAAGTCCGCAAGTACCTTCCACGGTATCGTCCCAGGCAAAGCAGTGCTCCCAGAAGGCACCATACAACTCGATGTTACGTTTGGAGATCCTACTCACTTCAGAACCGAGTCGATTGAGTTCGAAGTGGTCGATTGGAAGTCACAATACCATGCAATACTTGGGCGCCCCACTTTCGCTCGATTCATGGCCGTCCCACACTACGCCTACCTCAAGCTCAAAATGCCAGGACCAAAAGGAGTCATCACGATCAACGGGAACTTTCAAAGGTCAGATTCATGTGACCGTGACTTCAGCAAAATCTCAGAGATGTACGGGATGGAGCAATCACTCGCCGAGCTTGAGGTCTCCAATGACCGTACACCTCTACCAGAAAGCAAGAAAATGGCAATCGACAGAGGGCTCAAGGTCATCAACGACGCGATGAAGCACAAGGGGCACGACTGAACCTTCAGAGACGGTCAACATGTCGTCAAGTCACACTAGTACATAGAGGGGCGCATCTGCGTCAGTTCTATGCATAGATATGTAATAGGCATAATGTCGGAAGAACCAGCAGGTTTCAGACGCACTCTTTTCCCTTACCAGGGTACCTAAGGGGACTGGAAGGTTTTTAATGAGGCGGCTTGCTGGTCGAACACATATTTCGAATAAAGATACATGTTCCTCCATATTCCTCATATATGCCTTTTATTGTTTACCCACTCAAACACTCGGGGGCTCGAGCATAAAACCCAAGCCCCACTCGATATACTCGGGGCTGGGTCAAGCATAAAAACTAAAAAACCCCACTCGATATACTCGGGGGCTGGGTCAAGCATAAAAACTAAAAACCCCACTCGATATACTCGGGGCTGGGTCAAGCAAAAACTCAAAAACCCCACTCGATATACTCGGGGCTGGGTCAAGCATAAAAACTAAAAAACCCACTCGATATACTCGAGGGCTGGGTTAAAAAGAAAACTCAAAAATCCCACTCGATAGACTCGGGGCTGTCACAAATATACGCATATAAATATTTCGCCACAAATACAAGAGTACATATTTACATTCGGAGAATGCCCCGATTATTCAAAAAGTTTACAAGTTAAGAATCTGGCTCATCCTTTATATCCAGTACAGGACCAAAAAGCTGCTCCTTGCAGCAATCGATGAGTTCCTCAGCAGCAGAGCGTGTCTCGATCAAATGTGATTGGGATACAAGTGTGCCAATTGCAGGAGGTCGAATCGCAAAATTTGGCTTACGGTGCGGATGTAAGCCATAGTGGCGTTGGACCCAAGAATAGCAAGCTGCATCAAAGACTCTTTGACTGAGTCCGTCACTCGAAAGATATCAATCAAAGGAAACAACCCTTGAGGTTGAGGCCCTGACGGGAAGAGCGCGCAATTTAGGCGAGTGAAGATACGCCTGCACATCTCGAGCACTTGGGCGTTTCGCCATACTCGATCCTTCAAAGTAGCAAGTGTGCGAGCGTGCACCTTGTCCAAATAAAAATGCTGCCTGCCAGTAGTTGGTACATCAACAGCATTATCGAGGAGTCGATTGACCCTCCTACCTTCCTGCTGGGCATCAGGCACAAAACCTGCAAAAGGCCAAAGTTATTGGTCCAAAGCATAATGCAAACAAATGAAAACTTTTAAGCAAAAATGGTGTCATAAACTCACACTCGAGTTGCCTGTTTATGTTGTCCATCTCGCCAAGAACATATTCCTCGCGTTGGGTAGCAAAACTTGGCTTGGAACGCAGCAGCTCCAACTCAGATCGAGTGTTTTTGAGTTCTTGCTCTAGTTCACTCACTCGATTCTTCGCAAGAGCGAGTGCCCTCGTCATTCCTTGCTCGACCAGATGTTCGAGTACGAGAAGGAGAAGGTCCACCAGACTCGCATCTTGTGGCTGGTTCATAAAACGCAACATTCAGAAGCCCAGACACACGAAGTTGCAAAATTCAGGTGATTCAGCAAATTTCATTCAAGCAAAAGCACCCAAAAGTATATACTAGCATAAACATAAGTAGCAAAAGCATACATGCCAGGTTCGAGTAATCAAATTACAGAGTAAAGAGTTCCTAGGCCTGCGAGACGGATTCTGCCCTACTTTTACGCGACTGAGCCCTAACAGCTTCAGCCCGGCGCTCCATAGTCTGGACGCAGATTTCGCTCAGACGTGTAGCTGGCTCGGTTACACCCCTGAATGATAGCGGCCTTCCATCAGGCTTTTTCGGGTAGTCCGATAAAGCACTGTCGAAATCGGCCTCTACACCATTGCCTAACAAAAGCCTGAGGGTGTACTCCGAGCCGCGTACCATGAGTTCGCGGGCAAAATCCGCCACAATCGACGATCTTTCGCCAAAAGCTGCAGCAAGTCCTTCGCAGTCGAAGGAGCGGCGGCTGTAGGACACATCCCCGCATGCAGCCTTTGGTCTTGGACAACACAGACTCGAGTTCCATTATTGCATCATCGAGTGACAATAAGTCACTCGATGGCTTAGTGGAAGTCGAGGCGCCTTTGGAACCTTCAAAATTCAGAAAGCAGAAGCCATGAGCAAAAGCTACTAAAATAACCAAAGAGCTACTACTCACAAAGACAGTGCATTCACCTTTGGCAGCACGGGCTATACTCGACAGACGTGCAGTAAGCTCCTTATCGCGGCGAGTGGTGACGTCCTAAGCATCAGCAAGTGCTTTCTTCGATTCAGATTGCTGGGTAGAGAGCTGGGTCTGCAAGTCCTTCACCTGTTTCTCCAGGTCCCCCACACGCTCCTCAGCGATTTTTTATCTTCTGTGGAGTTCACAAACATTCCCGATTAATGTCATAACTTCAAAAGAAGGGAATAGTTTTAGCAAAAAACGCTTACGCGCAAGCTCAGTCGAAGTTGACCGCAGGGAGTCCCTCTCTTGCTCCACCCGAACAAAGGACTGAACCCAAGGGGCAATGGCGGCATACATAGGCTGAAACAGAGTATGCATGTTATCATCGCGTGCAGAAGAAACAAAATTTTCGAGTATAAGTAGGACAGAAGCACTCACGTGATCAGTCCAAGAGGCAGGCTTGGAGGAGGAAGCCACGGCATCCGCGGTTGGGGCAGCTTTCTCCTTGTTCAAATCAGCAGCCATCAGCTCAGTTGCGTCCTTGGCCGCTTCAAGAATAGTGCCTTGTGCTGCTTTGGAGGGATGGATGGCTGCGCCACAATCGACGTATCCGCGACTGGAGGTGGAGATGGCGATTTGCCACTGGTATCATAAAGCAAAAATACATCCAATCAAAAAACAAAAACCATAAAGGCGCGGCCACAAATAAAGGAATAGACCATAAAGCAAACCTTGGCTCATCTTCTTCATCGGAATCAGGTTCGTCACCAAGGGAGAAAACACCCAGTCGAGAGGTGTTACTCGAAGTTGCAGGAGGACGAGAAGCCAGAGGGGAGACAGTCAGAGGATGGCTTTTAGCAGGAGAAGGGATACCCGAATTACCGGTATCCCCTGCTCATCCTCTGTACTCGAAGACTCCGGAAGAACCAAACGCTGGCGTTTAGGCTTGCGAGGACCCTGCTCAGCATCTGATTCATCTGAAGCATCCGCCACAACCTGTTCCACCTCTTCCCCTGTTTCTTCTTCGGGATTATCCTGAGGGGTCGAGTGGGCAGAAGCAGGGTCAGCAATGGGCAGCTTGGTTTCCTCCTGTATTGCCGTCTCCAAAGTAGGCCCGGCTTCGGGTAGAGGAGGGAGAGAGGTGGCAGTCGAGTGACCCTATGTAACAAGCACAATTCATAATCATAAGAACGAAAGCAAAAAGGATGCAAAGGCAGATGGTGAGGCATAAAAACGGCAAAAAGAATCACTCACTGCGGGTAAGGCCTTCTCTGGCCCGTAGGGGACGTGCGGGAAGTTGAAGTCGATTTTTGCGGAAGCTTTGATGCTCGTGATCTTCTTCACCTGAGCACTGAGCTCCTTCTGCGTCAACTCGGTGGTACTCATCCTGATGCTGTCGAGTGGACCCTCATACTGCCACATCGGGTGGGCACGAAGGCGCATGGGCCACACTCGCATCTTCAAATAAGTGCTGATCAACTGAATACCAGAAACAGTCTTCAGCAACTTGCCAATCTCATTCAGCAAAGGGGTGGCTTCTTTGGCTTCAGCAGGAGAGATAGGGTGATCCCAGGCCACCGTTTCTTCGGAGAATTCTCAATCGAAAAGCCGGGAGCACCACCTGGTCGACTGGCACGTAGAACCATTTGGTCCGCCAGCCTTGGGCAGAATCGACTGTCTTCAAGCTAAAGTAATGCGAATCGCTTCGCACTTGGACTTGAAATCCACCCACCGGGCAAGGGCGTTTACCCCGGCAATTGTGGCGCACCTTGAAGATATGCTTCCACAATGCCCAGCTGGGGGACACCCCCAAGAAACACTCGCATAAAACCATGAAGCAGGCGATATGCATAATGCTGTTGGGAGTAAGATCATGAATCTGCAAGCCATAGGCGTACAGTAGCCCTCGCACAAAATCATGCAAAGGGAAAGAGAACCCGCGGGGGAGGAATTCCGCGAAGCAGACGCGCTCGCCGTCGTGAGGGTCAGGGCGTACCTCCAGACCTGGAGCACGTGCGGCCAGCTGGTCAGCTGGCGGCAGCCAACCCTTCTGACGGTACTCAGAAAGGGTATCCTCGGTTACACTGGATCTCGTCCAGTCACCGGGGATCTTCAAAAGCGCATCGGCAGGCTCACTCGCCATGGCCGCATCCTTCCCCTTGTCCGCTGGATCGGTGGCGGGGACAGTTGCAGCGGCACGCTTGATCTTCTTTGGCGCCATTGCACAAGGAGCAAAAGCAAGGAGCTTGGGAGGCAGAGCAATGGTGTGCGGTGCGCAAGGAAGAAGAGGAACAGAGGAAATGAATGGCAAGTAAATCAAAATCTTGCGCAAAAACTGCTACTTACCGCACAACGCAAAACTATCATAACCGTCCGTCCAAATGTGCATAGTATCTGGCCGTACACGTGGCGAGCGCAGAGAGCAACCGTCGCATCCCACGTCGCCCACTACGCACAAAACCCTAGGAGGTTATGATGGCGCGGCGAAAAATACGCCACGTCCGGTCAAATCAAAGCTGAAACGGCGTCTTCTGCGGTCAAAACTCTGAACATTGGGCCCACACAGACACGTCTTGTCAAAACGGCGAGCGCACGCCTAAGACGTCACAATGACGTCAGGGGCAGAGACAACGTCCACGTTCGAGTGGTGGGTTCGAGACTACAATCGACAAAAGGATTCGACTAGCAAAGGTACTCCCATGGGAGTATATCAAAATTTCTTGCGATTGATCAAAAAGGAGCAAAATTATTGAGATTATCCTCTACTTCAAACGAAATAAAGCATAATCTCGGGGGCTACTCCCATGGGAGCGCTGACGCGCTCCGTAGATTTCAAAGACAAAATATTTCGATTGACAAAAAGCAGTATAGAAGGATGATTTGAGATTGTCCTCTATTGCAAGACAATAAACCACAATCTCGGGGGCTACTCCCATGGGAGCGCTGTCGCGCTCCCATAGATTTCAAAACAAGGTAAGAAAATTCACTCGACTACAGACTCGATTAAAATGCATTAAGTACTTCACAAATTAAAGAATCAAACTTCATAAATTCCCGGACTATGCCAATCGCAGATGTTTCGGATGCTGCATACGCAAATGCAAAGGTAAGACCCGCCGAGCAATCGAGATGGGCCGAGGGACGCTCCAACAGTGTTTTCCCTTGAAATTTTCCGTGTCAACAGACATGATGAAAATCCTGACGGACGCGTTAGGTATCAAAAGTTAAACTGCAGAACGAATCAGTAAGACCTACAACGGCCTGAGTCGAGTCTGTCCAGTATGTTCCAGCTTCGAGTCCGGGGACTCGAACCTGATTGAAGGCTAGTATGGTTTCGCCCAAATGTGCGGTTAACTGAGCTCGATTTTCGAGTAAATCAGGCCTACTATGTCAATATCCCTAGGCAAAAGTTGCAAAAGTGTTCCAGCTTCGAGTCCGGGGACTCGAACCTGATTGAAGGCTAGTATGGTTTCGCCCAAATGTGCGGTTAACTGAGCTCGATTTTCGAGTGAATCAGGCCTACTATGTCAATATCCCTAGGCAAAATCTTTCGACTGCGTTCCAGGCTCGAATCCAGGGACTCGAGTCTGACTGAAGACTAGTAAGGTTTTTGCTCAAGTAAGCAGTTAACTGAGCTCGATATTCGAGTGAGTCAGGCCTACTATGTTAATATCCCTTAGTTCACATACGCATACAATCGAAACAAATTAAGAGTAGAAGGACTACGTCGGATCAGGAGTATAAAAGCAAAGACTATGACGTGCACGATGAAGGGAGCACATGCTCGATTCTTCGAGTCAAGCAAGTACTCGGGGGCTAATGACGAGGTTATACTCTGCGGGTACCCCAGCTTAAGGGTACCTGGTGCACGTAATAATCAAAGAAGCCCAAAGATTAATCGAAACCCACGAAGGAAGGCCTGAGACGCAGAGTGTTTTCCAAGTTAGATCAAGTTATAGTCGGTTAAGATTTTCATACATGTAACCTTGGTCGGTTATGTTTCCCGAGACCCAGCCTCCCATATAAAGGCTGGGAGGGTGATCGATCAAGGCAAGGAATCCATAGCCACCAAAACCTCGACGAGATCAGATGCTCGTCGAACCCTTGTAACCTTCATATTCATACCATAAACATAGACAAGCAGGAAGTAGGGGTTTTACCTCACTCGAGGGCCCTGAACCTGGGTAAATCCAGCTTGTCAGCCGTCGATTCCATCGATACTACGCGTTCTCTACCACACAATCAACCCTAGGTGTAGCAACCATGAGAATTGCCGAGGGCACACCTCGACAACACGAGATTCTCCCCCCTAGTTCGGCGACAGTGACCTGCATGGCGGTTTCGACCCGAGCGTCTTCTTTTCCCCGACCAAGACTGTCCACGGCGTTGCCGTCGATTTCAACGTGTCCTACGAGGGCCCGCCGTTGGTGGGAAGGGGGCCCAACGTTCCCGTCGTCAAGCCCCAGCTCCTGGTCGGTCGTAGCTTGTCGTTTGGCGTGGGCGCATCCAAAGGCCGTAGCTTGATGACCCGAGACTTGAAATCTGTTGCGTAGTGCGGCCGAGATTTATTTCTTGTAAAAAATGGAAGGCCTATTGGCGCCACAAGTGGGAGCGGCGTCCAAAAAGCCCCGGTGTGTCTGGACGGCGCCGCTGCCGGATAGGCTTTGTACGCTCTAACTGATTATCTAGAGTCAATGCTTTTGCCTTAAAGACAGGGTAGATCTGGATGTCACGCAGAACACAATACCCAACTGTTGCCCAAGTGAAAGACGATCGTCATGTTGGACGATTATTTCTCTCGGAACTGAAAAAACCTGACGAGAGCGTGATGTATAGGAGCACGAGAAAAAGACTCCCTCTTTCGTTACCGGCACCGTAGTACTGTGCGACGCGGGAGATCCCGTATGCATCCGTCTTCCACGGGTTGACCATCAGCTGGTGGCGGATGGGCGTCGAGAGGTGCAAGGGACCTGGCCGTGCATGCCGGTGGCGGTGGGCGGCACATCACATGGCCGCGTCCCGTGGGAGTGCGCGCGGGGCGACACGTACACCGGCCTCCTCGATCCTCCGCGCGAGGCGTGATGCGAGATTGCGAGCTACGCGGTTTACCCTTTTTTTTCCGCAGTTGTTAGCAGATACTGAAGAAAAGCATTGCGTATTCCCTCCATTAGCCAATAAGTGCACATCTAGCTTTTGTAGTCAGTTAAACTTATTAAAATTTGAACTTTATAAAAAAATATTGTCATCACATATAACGCTCGATCGGTATCACTAGCATCATCTTGAAATAAAGCTTCAGAACATTTACTATCATATATGTTGCTACTCATTTCTACAAAGTTGGTCAAAATTTAAAATGTTTGGCTCAGTAAAAAATAAGATATACACTTATTCGTGGATATAGTGAGTATACTAAAAAAAACAATGCCATAGGACAGATGGAAGAAATCCGAGGTAGGATGAACTCTAAACAAATATATAGCGCTGAGACAGTGTTATTATATATTCTAACGTAATCACTTAGTATAATAAAGGTACAAACATATTTGAATATAAGTAAACCAAACTCTACCTTCATTTAAAAATCTTTCATTATCGATCAACACATTTGAATGTGTCCCGCACTCCATGTAGCGTACCTCAAGTCATTAAGAATTCATCGCAGACGTCTTGTTGCGCAACTCAGGCTTGATCTTCGTCGCTGAAAAGTCCATTCCAACTCCGTTGCCATCGGTGAAAACAATGTCAGCCAATGAGACAATAAAGAGTAGGAAACATGATGTGCCTTTTCAAATATCAAGACGATCGTAAGATCTTCAATTATCCGCATATGAATAATGAATAGCTCGATATTATATTGTCTATACTCATGCTCGTAATACAAGAAAACATCTTGATAAGTCTCATTTAGACAAGCAAGTTTATTCACACTGAACTTACAAAATGAATTTCTTGAGTCAAGACAAGATAAGTTCTGAAGCAACTTTGAGCATAAATCATTCCAGACCCATCTCACTCTAAGTGTTCTACTCGGTTCATAATACAATCCTCCATGCCTTTTGGGGGTGGCAAACAGCCTTCCAATTCACCAGGCAATTTCACCTGGAACTGCATCGGTTTCTTTCCATAGGAAGGCTCTACGAATTTTGTCGATGGCCTTGAATAGCCACGGCGGTGGGTCTAAAGACATCAGTCGAAAATTGCAAGGGCATTTAGCACCAATTGGACAAGAGTTAACCTTCCTCCTTGCGTGACTGCGTGAGTATGTAAGTTCTCCAATGCGCCAACTTGCTCCGTATTTTATCAATCAAGGCTTGGAAGTTTTTTTTTTCGTTTTTCAGTGTGACATTCGAATTTGGTAGTGAAATTTTTGGAGCTTGTAGATACACTCCTTATGAAACTTCACGGTTTTATCTAGAATGTTTAAAATATTTAAATTGATTTTTTTTAAATAGGAGTATATAGCACGTGAGAGTTGGTGAACCTAGATACTTCCTCATGTCTCGCGGCCTCTTCCTTGAGGCTGTTTTTGTGTTTCTTCCTTTGGAGGAAAATTTGTTGTGTGTTACTGTTGTTGAAATATTGGGGTGGGCTATCGGCCCATCTAATAATTTCAGAAAAATCAAAGACCCATGCTGTCATGGCAAGTGGTAGGAGTTTAGCCTCACATGGCTAGTTGGGAGAGATATACACCAACTTATAAGGTGAGCTCTTCTCTCACAAGTATGAGTTGATTGTGAAGTGAATAGAGGCGTTCCACACGCGCGCTCCTCCTCCTCCGCCGCCCGCCTCGCCACGCCACGCCACGCGTCGAGCTGAGCCGATGTATTCTTTTTGTCACGCAAGAATGAAATATGAGCGGTCGCGCCTTAATGGAAAATGAATACGAGCCGAAACGTTTTGTCTTAAGTACTCTTAAGTACGGGCGTTCCCAGTATTCGTTGTGATTCATTACAGGCGTCTCTGTTGGACCTCTCGCCTCCTCCTGTGCGTCTATATGAGAGAGGTCGCTCCTCTCCAGAGGGACAGACAATAGATCGCATCTACTCCACGCGCCGCCACTGTCGTTCCTCTCGCTGTTGCTGCCATCGTTGATCCCATCCCGTCAACTGCGTACAAGGTTGCCAGGAGAGCAGGCCTCCGAAACCCCGCGTCTCAACATCCTGTACGGGAGATGGGCGATTAGGTTTTCGAGAGCGTCTTCCACGCGACTGCTCACCTCCGTTCGTCTGCTTCAACTACATCTGCATCAACTATGTCCACGTCGCCTTCGTCATCACCATGAACATCGACGCCAACAAGGTTGCCGAGGAGATCAGTACTGCTGCTGCTGCCGCCGCCGCAGCAGCCTCCGCTACTGCTACGACCAACTGGCTTATTGGAGGGTACACGTTTATCCCTCACCTGATTATTTGCATGTCTGCCGTACTACTGATTTCTGTAGATATTTCTACTATTTCTCTAGAGTATATGGTTATGTCATAGAGTTTTAGTATACCATTAGCACTGTTTACGTCATGCTCATGATTTATATTTGGTTTAATTTAATCGAACAATTGCTTATATACTCAACAACTACTACTTATCAAGGTGAAATCGAAGGCGTGTTGTGGCCTCGACCAGACACTCTGCTCAGCCGGTTTATCCTTGTTGCTCCTTCCTCTTCCTCCTGTGTGGCCTCCTCAGTTCAACGAGACGTAAATCGGACAGCGATGGAGTACCCTCTTGGTAACAGGCCAAACATTAGTCGCGCAGATCAATTTCTGAACCGTTTTGCTGAATGTAAGCCTCGTGAGATTTTTACATAATGCGGTTCTTGTGGAAATTGAGGAAATCCTAGCTAGTTCGCACCATCTACCTTGTGCGAATTATGCCACATCAAGATTTGGTATCTTATACCCATGTTGAAATTACCACCGATAACTACTCCAGCTACCGGGGCCACAAGCCGGCGATCGTCGGCCATGCACGCGCGCACCTCTGGGTCTTGCCCAGAAGTTGGATCATCAAGGTGCGCGAACATGAAGTGGAGGAGCAGAAGATGAGACCGAAGCATAGTAGGAGTGCTGCATGGGCTGGTCTCGCCACCGCCCCGGCCGGTTCGGTGCGTGAATCTTTGAGCCAAGTTAGCGCTAGCGCGTCCCGTCCTCCACCGACTCCTCTTGCCGGAGCGACGGCCCTCTCTACGAGTTCAATGTTCAGAGCAGACTTCACTCTATGGTTTCACGTGCTGCTCGTGTGGACGGCTCCGGAGCGCTAGCCTCCAAGGTCTCGCTCACTCCGTCGCCGGAGGACCTGCAGGTGCGCGCGCCGGTCGATCTCGCTCCCGTTGTTTGTTTACGACTGCTGCAACCCGCGATCCCCGAGAGGAGAGCGGCTCTCGCTCGCCGGCCGCCAAGTGTAGCTCGTTCGCTCGCTAGCTAGAGTACAAATTGACGTAGCAACTCGGCTTTGACTTTCTCTGAAGATTCTCACACCACGAGCCACGGCTAAGGCCATCTCCAGCCGTGCTCCCAGAAGCTTCCCCAGGCCACTTTTTAGCCAAAAACGCTGAAATAGTGCCGAATTCTATCAGCCAGCCCCCCAGAACATGAAAAAGCGCCGTTTTAGCGCCGGCGCACCCAAGGCGAACCTAAGGGGCTAGGTTTGGCCTGGGGGGCAAAAAGCGCCGTTTTGCATGCAAAAAGGCATCTTTCTCCTACTTTTTCTCTATTTTACATGCAAAGATGCCTCTCTCCTACTTTTTCTCCCCCACCCCACGTGCTCTCACCAAAAGCCCCCCATTTTCTCTGCTTGGGTGAGATACAGCTGGAAAAGTGACCTCCCCAAGTTTTGATTTTGCGCCGTTTTACGCCGTTTTTGTCCAGTTTTGAATCCGGGAGGGGGGGCAAAACGACTGGAGATGTCCTAAGGATTTGTTCATAGCTAGTATAAAATTTTGGACCAAACTTTTGCACAAACTATACATAAAATGGAGAAAAAGTGGGACAAACGGGTCCCATATTTGCATCCCTAGCCACGGCATATTGCCATATTGGCATGTCGCACTACGCACTATAGCACCAGCTTTCGCACGTGGCCAATCTCCACCCGCTTTGCGGTTTGATTTCTGACTTTTCTCGGAGCATCTTTACCAGCGTCTCCCTTAATCTGTCTGACACCCCTAAAATAGGCAAAAAATTCTCTGGGACCGGGCCGCATGGTCTTACTCTTGAGGCCCCTCCCCAGATTTTTGCCACCTCACCCTCAGCACACATCTCAAAGCAGGCTCAGGATCCCGTCGTGGGTTTGCCTTCTTCCCTCGTGGAAGCGGCGGCGACGGATCACCTGACCAGACGGTATTCCCCACGCCGGAGCCATTCACTACCTCCTTCGGGGCCCCGATCATTACCAATCGTCGTGTGCTGGTGGTGAGGCAAAATACCATGTCGCCTAGAGGCAGCGGCCTCCGTTGTCCAGACTCCCGCTGCGGTGCTGCCATAACGCCTACATCCATTGGCAGCTACCTCCGCCGTCTAGTACACCGGCCGGCGGCCACCAGCGTCGCCGGCGCCATACTACCTACATCCACCGGTCATGAGGTAATCATAGGCATGGAGACATCGGACGTCCAACACACCATCACCGACGGGCGGTGCCGGCCTGCCGGGGCACATGCCTAGCGGCCGGTGATAATCACGGGCGTGCACAACCTGTCTCCATGGAACTAGAAAGTAGAAACACAAGCTAAAATCAATCATCAACTGAATACGACGGGATCCGTCCGGTGGCCCGTCGCCGTCGCATCAACGAGCGAAGGCAAACCCACGACGAGATCCTGATCAGTCGGGAAACGCGAGAGAACAGTTGGAGCAGTTCACCGCCGGCGGTATGAAGTAATTAGGCGTTTAGGGCCTGCTTTGAGATGTGCGCTGAGGTGAGGTGTCAACATCCTGGGAGGGGCCTCAAGGGGAAGACCATGCGGCCCGGTCCCAGAGAATTTTTTGCCCCTAAAATATTCGCTGTGCGGTAATTGGACACATGTCACGCCAAGGGTGGCTCCATCACAACCCAAACGATGTCCGTTTTATCCATTTAGGTAGCAAATGTCCGCGCGTGTCCGTCGTGATGACCCAAAGACACTGACCCATTTTACTTTTTAAAATTAGTTTATAGATAACAGGCCAAAACATGTTGATTTGGGTTACATGTAGGGGAAGAAGGGCCACAAATGGCGTTTTTACAATAACTAAAAAAACATAGCCAATGGCGAGCTCGTCGCGGGTGCGCGACTCGCCCGGATGGTGGCTCCTTCTCTATCCAATTGGCTAACCTTACTCATTTTTTTACTGTTTCACATTAGTATGTTCATATTTCTATTTAAATGAGATACAACTGAATTGTATACTAAGTTTTAGCACATGATTTTAGCTCAGTAATAATTTATATAACAACTGAAATCAACATTAAAATCGGCAACGTCTATAAAACAACAAAGACTCAAATTATTGGTTTTCTCTGAGCGCCCACGAGTGCTTGGCTAGATCGTCTTAGGTGGCTGATGAACATCATAAATTTATTGATGCATGACGAGAAATTTAGTAATGTAACATTCTGATTTTCACTAGTTGAATTTTGTAGAGCAAAAGATATTGCAGCGCAATAATAAAATAAATATTAGAGATACGTTTCAGAGTTGATAAAGTTAATTCTAACATGTTTGGAATTATAATTTGATAATTAGAGAGAGGTTTCTTATTTGACTCTGGTTTTATTTGCCTATTTCTTTCTTATTTGGTTCTCTCAAAACTCATATTTGAATTTGGCCCTGCAGCCAATCAAGTGCATGTGCACGTTCGCAAGATGCTAACCGTGATCTAGTTCGCAAAAAAAAAAGATGCTAACCGTGATTACGATGAGTTGATAATACATGAAAAAAGATTCGGTATGATGACCCCTCCAGGTGTGGAGTGGAGATTCAGATAGTGCGGAGGGCATGGGAGGAACCGTGCTCCAACTCGTCGCTGTTATTATTGTTTTTATCCTTGGCATCTTTGCTTAGGTTGTGATACCTGTGATCGTGTTGTGCAGATGCACCAACTCATCGAGGAAGGCCTGCTTCCTTGGTTCGTCGCGCGGCCCGTAGACCGGGGACAAAGTCCAAGGCGCGGCATGCCATCATCAACTGGTGTTAGTCGAGCCGAAACAGAGAAGCTAGATATATCACTGAATCGATCTTTTTGCCAAAGCAACAAGACTCCACCTGCTGTGCCATTTGCGTCCAGCGCAGCGTGTCCATCATATCCAATCTAAGCAACAACAGAGCAGACAGTTGACAGGTTTGGCCGCCGCGTTAGCCAACACGATCTCGCAGCACCACCTAAGCAGATTTCTTGTGCTAACATGATGAAACTGAAGGTCTACGGTGGGCAAGGAGCTTCCTATGAGCCCAGCGCGGAGAGCTCATCTTAGGACGCCCTGGAGCTCGGCGTCGGGAAGTCGCAGCTGGGAGGGAGCGGAAACTCCTGCAATGTCCGTCAGCCTCGCCATGTGGTCCTGTGAGAAAGGTTTCTTGAAGATTTTGATCTAGTGTCTCATCCGTCAGGCCGTCATCTGTCTCAATCAGGCCCAATTGCTTACAGATGGCCGCCTGCGAGCGCTGGGAGGAGCTGAAATAGTGCCGCAGTTTCTTTTGTTTTGAAACAAAACGGGAAATTTGCCGCAGTTTCCACAGCCGAGAGCTCTGACGTTGAACTTTGAGAGGGCCTGGCCACTTGTTCTGTCTTGTTGTTGTTGTACTTTTCTTCGGCGCCGCGCCTAGAATTGACGAGGACAGCAGTGCCGCGATCTTGGCGATGAAGGTACGCTGATCATCTATCTGAAGTTTGGGTCGTGATTGCCTCCAGGAGAGCCGCGCTGGTCAGGCCAGCATCCGCCAGTGCTGCTCCCCTTCTGAACTGGTCCAATCTTCAGGCTTCACAGCACCCACTCCTGGCCCAAACACGATCTCTGCTCCTTATGGTTCGTTGCGGTCCACGCGCGGCCCATAATCCGTATTGGCCCAAACCTGAGTATATGACTAAGAAGCAAAAGGCCTTGGACTGTTGGGCCAGCTCAGAGTTGCATCAAAATTGTGGCCCAACTGGGATGGGCCAGAGCTCCATCCATAATAGGAGGCGATTCCTTCAGTTACGAGGACAGAGGCGCTCACTGCTGTCCTTCCCCATCCTCCGGTACCAGGATAGGTGATCGATGCCAATGACCGTATCACGTGGTGGCGAGTAGAGCAGCATGTACTCTGGGACGGTGTATCTCATGGTGCAAGAGGAGGTCGCAAGCATCTCAGGCATGTCGCTTGGTCGGCTGAGTACAGTGTTGGGCGACAGCATCTCAGATGTCTCACCCGAAGCAGGATCAGCAGCAAAGATAGCATTCAGGCTAGCATCTTCAGTTTCCAGTTTGGGCATGGCAGCATCTTCACGAGGACTGCCCTCTTCTGGGCTCCCCTGCATCTCTGAGTTCCCCTGGATCGTCAGGTCTGGCTTGACGAAAGTGGGCTCTCACTGGTGTTTAGTCCCAGTTTGCTGTTTGCCCGACAGTGTATCACTGGTGAGTCTCTTTTTCTTGACCCGGGACAGCAGGAGCCCTGCTTATATTTCATAGATAGTAGGAGGAAATACTGTGCAGGCCAATGCATGGTCGGGAGACAAACAAGAACACAAGAACAAGATCCAGCAACCCACAGCCTAGAAGCTAGTCACAACTCACAAGAGGTGCGCAGCTTGGACTAAAACGATGCCATCTTTTATCTTTTTTGAAGGGAGTACGTGTACATCATCAGAAGGAATACAAACGCACACACACGTACAAATACAGGAACGAGCTCACCACCCGGCGAAGCCAGGAACCGCCGCACCGCACGCCTCTTCCGATCACCAGCAGCACGCCGCCGGGGAGGAAGAAGGTGAGGTCACCACACACCGAAGCCAACAACTCGACCAACCTTGTTGAGATGCCGCATAATCCATCCGACGCAGGCGCCGGAATCTGGAATCTGCTCGATAAACGAACCTCGGCTCCGAGCCGTCGCCTGCCCGCCCTCGCCGTCTCCCGCCGGAGACGAGAACGAGGACGCCACCCGTCTTCCACAGAGCCAACCAAGCCCACCGGAGGAGAGCCTCCCGTCTTCAAACTCACACACAGCTATCTTCAACCTCGCCGGCCTGTACAGAGGAAGAAGAACCAGAAGAAGCCGAGGAATCCGAAGATCCGCGGCCACCAAAAGTCGCCCGCGCCGCAACAGAGCTCCGAGGAGCGCCGCCGCAGAAGGGGAAGCGCGCCGACCCCCACCTAGCCACCGACACCATCGCCACCTCCACGACACCGCCGGCGGGTCCCTATCGCGACCTACACTATGTACAGGCCGGGATCCGGGGATCCCCCACCCTCCCGCCGCCGGAGCGGCCGACGGAGGGGAGGAATCCCACGGATCGCCGGCGAGCGAGGTGATCGGACGGAGGTTTCGCAAAAATCGCCTCTCCGATCTACTGTAGATGGAGAGAGAGAGCGACCGACGGCTCTATATTGCCATCTTTTATCTGTGCAGCAAGCGCCGTCACATTAATCTCTTTTCCCTCAAAAATTCTTCTTCCTCGCTCTTTCGAAATGTGCCAGACAGACAGACAATGTAGCAAGCAAGTGGCATCGTCTCCTTGCGTTGAGTTTTGGGGACACAGGAGTGAATCTTGTTTCAACAGGCTTTGATCAACGACATCTGAAGGCTATGCGCAGACAAGGGCGCATTGCAAGCCGCAAAAGAAGCCCAAATCTCTTTGGAGCAGGAACAACCCAAAGCAAGGTGCGCGCCCGACTCAGGACCTTGGTCGCAAAGGCTGGAAGTTGGATTGCAAGGGAGACCCCTTGGCAGGAGACTGTTTCAGAGATGCAACCTTGATGATCTGGTTAAAAAGGTATGGGCCCAACCAGTGGCTGGCGTGACCCCGATTCAACGTTGGAATAATAGAATACGTAATTTGCGGAAATTCCTTCGTGGATGGGCTAGGCACACATCTGGTATGCTCAAAAAAGAAAAAGAGCGTCTGTGTTCCATTATTGATGAGCTCGATCAACTCGCAGAAACACGTGTGCTATCAACCCAGGAGATTGAACTTAAAAGTCAATCGAATGACCAGGTAGCACGTATGTTGCGAGAAGAAGAGATTAAATGGTACCAGAGATCTAAGGCCCAATTCATCCTGGAAGGGGATGCGAATACGAGATATTTCCATAATGTTGCTACTAGCATACATAGGAAGAAACGTATTCACTCTCTTAATCAGGACGAGGGACTGATCGAAGGACGAGATCAGCTTAAGGAATATATCACGGACTACTACAAAGGTCTGTTCGGGGCTCCGGATGAGGAAAATTTATCTCTTGATGAGTCACGAATAGATGATATCCCCCAAGTTACTCGTGAGGAAAACAACTTTCTTATCGCACCCTTAACTGAAGAAGAGATAAGTAAGGCAGTTTGCCAAATGGAGCACAATAAGGCGCTGGGACCGGATGGTTTTCCTGCTGAGTTTTACCAGCATTTCTGGGAGACCATCAAGTATGATTTGCTTGAGTTATTCGGATGCTTGCATGCCGGACAAATGGAGTTGTTTTGCCTTAAATTTGGGGAAATCGTTTTGTTGCCTAAAATTCAGGAGGCTGAAAGGATACAACAGTACCGGCCTATTTGTCTCCTGAATGTTAGCTTCAAAATCTTTACAAAAGTAGAAACCATTAGGTTAAATTATGTGGCTGATCATGTGGTTAAACCTACCCAAACAGCATTTATGCAAGGTAGGAATATACTTGACGGGGTTGTCGTTCTGCACGAAACCGTTCATGAAATGCACATTAAAAAACTGAATGGGGTAATTTTTAAAAAAGACTTTGAAAAGGCCTATGACAAGGTTAAGTGGTCATTCCTCCAACAGACTCTGAGAATGAAAGGTTTCTCGGAGGAGTGGTGTGCTCTAATTCATAATTTTGTTTCGGGGGTAGTGTAGCTGTCAAAGTCAATGATGACGTCGGCCGATACTTCCAAACAAAAAAGGATTAAGGCAAGGTAATCCCCTATCGCCTATACTATTTAATATAGTGTCTGATATGTTGGCGATCATGATTGAACGGGCAAAGGAAGATGGCCAAATTGAGGGGGTAGTCCCACATCTTGTGGATGGGGGATTATCTATTCTTCAATACGCGGACGATACAATTCTCTTTATGGAACATGACCTAGATAATGCAGCGAATCTCAAATTAATATTATCAACATTCGAGCAATTATCAGGGTTGAAGATTAATTTCCACAAGAGTTAATTGTTTTTCTTTGGCGATGCCCAGGACGCAGCTGCTCTATATGGTGAAATTTTCGGTTGTGAGCAAGGTCAATTTCCTATTATGTATTTGGGCATACCAATACATTATAGGAAATTGACTAATGTGGAATGGAGACACGTTGAGGAACGTCTTCAAGCAAGGCTGTCTAGTTGGAGAGGAAAATTACTATCTCTTGGCGGGAGGTTGGTCCTCATTAATTCGGTACTAACAAATATGGTACTGTATATGATATCCTTCTTCCAACTACCAAAAGGGGTCTTACATAGATTGGATTACTTCCGATTAAGATTCTTTTGGCAAGGAGATGGTGAGAAAAAGAAATATCGACTGGCTAAATGAAGTGTTTTGTGCCGACCTAAAGACCAAGGAGGGCTGGGTATTCATGAGTTACAGGTTAAGAATTCAGCTCTCTTCGGTAAGTGGCTCTTTAAGCTACTAAGTGAAGGTGGGGTTTGGCAAACGCTCCTCAAAATAAAATACATTGGCACAAAGGCGGTATCACAGGTATATTGGAAACCTGGTGATTCTCACTTTTGGGCTGGTCTGATGGCGGCAAAGAAACATTTCTTCCACTTCGGAGTATTTAAAATCAAGGATGGATCGGAGATTAGATTCTGGGAGGACAAATGGTTAGGTAATACCACCCTTCGGGATCAGTACCCGGCTCTATGCAATATTGTTCGTCACAAAGGGGATACCATAGCCACGGTTATGCAGTCTTCACCTCCAAATGTGACGTTCAGGCGAGATCTAGTTGGGCTGAGACTAACGTCTTGGAACGCCTTGTTGGCATGGTTGACTGCAGTTCAACTTACACAGGGTTCCGATGAGTTTCGTTGGAATTTATGCGGGAATGAAATTTTTTCAGTTGATTCCATGTATAGGGCGTTAGTCCATTCCGATATACCAGTCGATAATAACAAAAAATATGGCAAATAAAGATTCCACTAAAAATTAAAGTATTTACGTGGTATCTTCGTAGGGGTGTCATTCTAACAAAGGACAACCTTGTTAAGTGGAATTGACATGGAAGTACAAAGTGTGTGTTTTGTTCACAACAAGAGACAATAAAACACTTATTCTTCGAGTGTAGTTTCGCTCGTTCTATTTGGTCATCTATCCAGATAGCTTCTAACTTATATCCACCCAAGTCTGTTGCAAATGTATTTGGCAACTGGCTACATGGGATAGATAAGAAGATTAGAACTGTTATTAGGGTGGGAGCGATAGCTGTTATATGGACTCTTTGGCTAAGTAGAAATGACAAGATTTTCAATGATAAAGATTTTTCCCGTTAATTTACAGGTACTCTACCGGTGCACAAGTATTGTCCGTTCGTGGTCCACCTTACAACGGGCGGGTCATCGAGACCTCTTTACGGAGGCATGTGCACGTTTGAAAGAGGTGGCGAGGGATATTTTTACCCGACATGGATGGTCGCTTGATCGTCGGATTGGACCTCCATAGGCGTTGGCGTTCGTCCTTAGCATTGGCGCTTCACTTATATGATTGTAATCCGTCTAGTGCTACATTTTTCTTATTGTTCTGCTAGATTTCGGCTGTGTGCATTCTTATACAGAGGTTGGGTGTAATGCTTAAACTTTTTAAATAATAAAGCCCTTTATCTAATTTTTGTTTCCAGAGATGCAACCAGGTGAAGAATTCCCTTCGATTTGTGCCTTCTGAACCTTGTCCAGATGTGGCTGTTGTAGCCGTGCAATGACCTGACCAGCATATGCAGATTTCGCCCCTGGTGAGAGTCTCTACACGGTGAAAAATAGAACATGCAGGAAAAATGCCAAACATATTTTGCGTGTAAATACATTTTTACAGAAGTTAGTACCCCTTTTCCCCATGAACATTTTCCGTCAACAAGTCTATGCTAACATCTGAACAATACAAGATTCGGGCACGAATTTTTGACCAACTGGGCCTGTGTTTAGGACGAGGCCGTCACAGAATGGAGAACCGTGCTAGTACAGAAAGTTTCAGCATAGAACCAAAATGAAAAAAGTTCACATTATCAGAAATTGATATACAAAACAGACATCTGTGCTGGTGTATCTCCTAATTATATTAAAGATCTGTTCCTTGGCCACAAATAAGGCTGCTAACATAATTGATGCAGAACACCTCAAATGAAAAATAACAAATATTAGGCCACACATCAGCTAAAATCAGTTGAACAGAAAAGGAATACCTAGTCATATTGCAAATAACATGTGAAAAGGTTATCTTAAAAATGAGCAGACAACCGTAAAAAACAAAGAGCAGACAAGAAGAGGGACAAATACATGTGAACAACCATTACAGATCCATCAATGACTACCAGGGAAGGTCGCCACGACAATCGGAGGTGCCACGGTATGTTCGTGACATATAACTTAGGTTGAAGTAAGAAAGACTATCAGGGATGAAATAGCATTACAGGACAGTAAGAGTTTAAGTCATGAACAAACACACATTCATCAGGATTAGGAAAAATTACAAAGCAATGGAACTACAAGTAGCCAAGAGCAGTAGGCTCAACCAGATACTAAATTACACAAAATTTGTACTTTTATGACAAGTATATGATCGATGGCACATAACGAACTTAATGAATATATTGAACCAAATCAATTATGGGTTACATACATCGCATGAACTGCCTAAACAGATATTACTACCTCTAAACACTTGATAATTATAACAACAGGGGTAGCATCCTGAAAAATGTCAGACAAGCCTGAGGAGCGCATAAGCTTCAAAATAACCAACTACTCAGGAATATTGCAGTGCACTGTGTTACTAATAAAACGTCAGAGTTGTAGGCCATATTTGGTATCGTGGTGGATTATGATAATCGTGTTTTCCCAACCAGCTTTTCTTGTTTTCCTGGCTATTTTTTCTAGCATTTTTAACTAAGTTAAGTGCATGACAGTTCAGCAACCACAAACTCAGCCTAGGACATCTACCTTATCAACTCTGAACTCCTTGGTTGTGTCCATTATTGCAGCGCAGTCGAGAACATAAATTCGGGAAAAAGAACTCCGCGAATGACATTACTTGTCCATAAGTTAGCATCTGCACGAGATAGTTATTGGCAAGTTTTGTTAATCAGTAGAATAGTAGCCATCGGTACTGAGAATGCCAATACAAAAGTAGACTATATGTAACTGGCGACCATTATCCTGAAAAATCGCAGTTGATCCATCAATGTGAATTAAAATTAAAGAGGAGATTTCAACTGAAAAGAATAAAATGGTAGTTCTTTTACCTTAAAAAAAATTAAAACCAGGTTTTTTTGTGCATAAAAAAATGTTGCTTGCAAGTGAGGCCTATAAAAACATGAGGCTATCTATCAAGTGATAACTACAGGATTGCAGGTGCATAACATGCATCATAAATAATGGTTCTATCCAAACAACATAATGCAATATCCTAATCTAAGGTATCACAAGGTGTTTTAAACAAAGGAAAGAGGTTTGCTGTTGAAGATCTTGTTACTTGTTAAGCTATTGCTGAAGTTATAAGATATTAATCAGTCACATTTTAACTACAATTACATGCAGCCACCTTGTCACTGTTTCTGTGATGCAGGGCAACATTACCTAGCAAAAATAATAACATAATACAACAGAGAAAGAGATAATCAGAAGACAGATAATAATAAAATTGAAATATACTATCACCTGCGACCCAAATGCAAGTAATACCATACAGAAGCATGGTCCAGGTCCAATTAAGCAAACTAGAACACTAAAGTCCACGTTCAAGTCAACCAATACAGCTAATATTTATCAAAAATCATCTCAATTTTTTTTATCAATAATGCAGTAGCAACCGTATGATTTTGTCTTCTATTAACGTTCACATGGAAAACCAGGCATCGAAAAGGAAATGTACAAATCTAGGGAACACTCTCGGAGACCAGCCTGATTACAAGCACAAGCATCCTCTGTCTCCGACACTCTGAATGCAAGTCTTCTAAATTCTTCTGTTATTAACCGTGAGTCCGTGACAGGGTATACAGTGCATCAGGCTTATATGCTATTAAGAAAATTGTAAGGCAAGGTTTTACAGAGGAGTTTGGTCCTACTCATTGTATAGCTGCTGGTATGACTGCATAATCACTTAAGTTTTTTAAGAAACTTCATGTAGCACACACACAAGTGATTCTACGTTTTTTCTCAAACTTGTAGCCAATTCAGATGCTCTCAGGAAAGAATAATTTGCCTAACAAGGAAGAAGTCGGAGTTTGCTAATTAATCAAATTCTTTTAGCTCACATCTTAGACCTTCCATATTTAAACTAACCACTATTCAGGTCAGCATGCATTGTGATGGAAAATACAGCAGTGTTCTTCAGGGTAAAGATAACTGCTACCCATTACAATTGACATCAATATATTAATCAATTTATTTAGTTGATTCAAATGTTCAAGCAACTGAAAACACAAGAATGAGAAACGAACTTTGCTGGAGCAGTAGTGTAGATGCCAAATAACCATGCATCAGGATAGTTAGTGTTGAACGCCATCAAGCTCTTGGGTAACCCTGCTGATGCCAGGAGCTAAAGAAACCTAGATTTATAAATACAGCAGCAGCTTTAGCAACAAACTCAATAATAAGAAACCCCAAGGGAAATTTATCGATCAATCAATGAAACTCCTTCTCACTATGAGCAGTCCCCGTTAAGCAACTACAAGATGCGCTAGAGTGATGGCCAACAATATAACAGCACAAAACATAAGTAGTCCAAGCCACTCAATTTAACTCATAAGGCACAGCCGCACAGGATAAATCAAAAGCATGGATTTTATTCGGAAGATGGACTTGAAACTAGCATTCGATGTTCTCACAGGTTGCATCATAAGTTCCACAGGATAACATGCCATACAAGACAGAATTACATAACACTGACATTCTTGCTTTCGACGGACTTGGAGTTCTTCACCGGCCTTCTAGGCGTTGCCCTTGTCAGTGTCGCCACGGACCTCCCCGTCCTTCTCAGTGGTGCCCTTCTCAGGGTCGCCCCGCCCTTCCCCTGCCTTCATGGTGTTGCCCTTGTCAGCCGCACGCGCAATCATGGCCTTGACGCGCGCATCCTTGGCCTTCACGCGTGATTCCAGGGCCTCGTCCGACAGGTAGTCGCGGATGACCAGCCTGGTCCTCTCGGTGTGCTGCAGGAGCACACCCTCCATGAAGTCTATCTCCATCTCCTCCGGCCCGATATTCTGGCGAATGGCGTTCTGCGTGCCAAGAAGGAGGGTGGAGAGTAGAGCTCCGTTCGGACCATCCTCCCCTTGGCTGGCCATGGCCGCCAGCTGGTTCAGGTGCCTTTCCCAATCCTTGGAGAAAGGGTGCACACCCCTCACCATGCTGGCCGTCTCCTTAGCGAGCTTCTCGATCAGATGTTTGGAGATATCCTGTCACAACGACGAGGAAATCGTTAAAAACAACAACAAAAAACCAACATGCGGGGTCAGACACAGATCAACATGCGGGGTCATGCCGCCGCCAGACGCGCCCATCTTGACGACCATCTCGGCGTCCTCGCCCTCGTCTCCCTTGTCGCTGAAGCCGTCGCCGGAGCTGCCGCGAGCCGCGTTCGCCTTCATCTTCACCACCTTGCCCAGGACGCACGCGCGGAGACCGTACGCCGGGAGCCTACTGGCAGGAACCACGGCGAGGACGTTGGGCTTGGCAACGAAGGAGGTGGTGCGTGGGGCGAGGATGCCCGACATGGGCGTGGTGGTTGGGGCCAGAGCCATGGCTACTACTCACTCGGGGAGGGAGATATGGAGGAGCGGTTTGGTTGGCAGTAGAAGAGGTGGGAGGATGTTGGTGGTGGAGCGCGGTGGAGGGTGAGGCCGGGGAATGGACGGGTATATATAGCGGGAGCGGGCGCGATGTCGACACCCACCCTGCAGCGGCAGCGGCGTTGGGCACTGCGCTCTCTCGTTCCAAGCTTTTTGACCGACTCGGCGACTCCGATGATCCTTTGCTATTCGAAAATCGAAATCGTATTGTACTGTACCTTGTACCGTTGTACGTCCTACTCTTTACCGAACCGGGGCATCCAATGCAGTCCCCTCTCTCTATCTATCTAGCATGTCACAGTGCACAGGGCATTTCACCAGGCTCATTCGCCTCCCCCGTCACTGTTCAAGAGAGAGGCGAAGCGGCGATTTTTGGACGCCCACCGCCGACCCACCGCGTGCTCGCCGCCGCGCCGTGGGATTCCTCCCCTCCGCCTGCCGCTTCGGCGGCGGGAGGGTGGGGGATCCCCGGTGCCGGCTTGTACAAACGGTAGGGTAGGGTGGTGTTTCCGCCGGCGGCGCCGTGGAGGAGGTGGTGCTGGTGGTGGTTGGTTTGGCGTCGGCGTGCTCTCCTCCGGCGGTGGTGCTCCATGGAGCCCGGCGTCTGCGCGTGCGACCTGCTGGAGCTCGAGGCCCGGCGTGGCGCTCGAGGTCCACCGTTTCCCCCCAGATCCGCGGTGGCGGTGGGTCTGGCGGCCGGAAACCAGTGCTGGACGAGCTCCGAAGCTCCCTCCTGCGGCGGATCCGAAGGCGGCCGTGGCAAAGCGGCGTCGGGATGCCGGGGGGACGTCTGCCCCGGCTGTTCATCGTCAAGAACTCCGTCGCGGCGCGGCGGAGAGGCACGGCGGCGTCTCTCAAGGGATTAAATGTTCCCAGGCAGCGGAAGGGTGGTGGTCGCCGCTCTTCGTCTCCATCGCCGGCGGTGCTGCGGTGCTCGGTGCCAGCTCTGGTTTCTCCTCTACGTATTTTCCTGTTTGTACTGTCTTTATACTATGTACTTTGTACGTGGTTCGGTGGTGAATATACGTGGTTGTTTGGCTGTGTCAAAAAAAAAAAATCTAGCTAGTACGTATACGGTATACGTATATACCAGCACTTCCCAGCGACGTTCAAGATACGTCCAACTCGTCTGCTTTTGACCCAGCCTTGCAAGGGGGGAGGAAAAGAGGTTTCCTAAAGCTGCATATCTTTGTATCGTAGCGCCCCTCCGATCCAAAGCCTGCGGCAAACCATAACACGACGATCAGGATGATCAGGCGCAGAGACACAGGTGAAGCATGTGCCCGCCTAGCTTTGAGCCGTTGTGTGCCTTTGCGTGCAAGTAAACTACTACTCCAGCGGCAGAGAGCAGGCAAGTACAAGGACGCTAATTTCTTCAAAGCATCAACCGTCTCCTACCGATTCCCTAAAACGATTATTATTCACAAAATTGTCTCTAAGCTTCTCAGTTCATATACCAAAAAAACTAACTCGTCCAACTAACCAGATATGCCAGACGATAAATCCAATTTACATGCCATGCCTTACTTTGTGTGGTCTAGGAGTAGCGATCGAGCATCCGAGGCAAACCTGCTTCGTTTTACTGCTGCCGCCAATGGCGAGGGGACGAGGGAGCAGGCTCTGCTGCCCGCTGTACTCTGCTCCCTCTGTAGATATCTGCCTCGTTGACAGGTGGTACCAGCGTGAGGGCCATGGCCCGCGCGTCATTGAAACGTGGTAGGCGTTATTACTGTCAAACATGGTACCTGATCTCCACAAACAGGAGTTGTGGGTGGGGCCAGCGCGATCGTATCGTACCTGATCTCCTCCAAGACGAGGCATGTCGTGTTGTGCTACTTTTGTGGAGTTGGGAAACGACAAGCTGGCGACAGATGGGGCACTCCCATATATATAGTGCTGGAGTTGGCCTTTTTTTTTTGATGAATTATATGCGTTCATTCTAGACAATGCGACTGGGTTCCATTAAATTACTACTCATAGATTCCTTCGAACGTGAAGTTGCAAATGCGAATTTAAAATACGATCTCATCCGCATTCTCGTACACAGCCACATGCATTTTCTTTCACACCCGCGATCCGACCAGGCAATCAGGAGGGACCCGTGGCTGAAATGCACCGGCAATGCTCTTTAGTAATAAAATAGCAGTGCGAGCATTATTCATCAAACATCGATTTTCACTCATCTCACATTCAGAACAATTTTCTTCCGCCGAACAACAAACAACTACTACCTCCGGTTTTAAATATAAGATGTTTTAAATGTTTTGGTGCAACAAAACAATAGTACTATACACAACCAATCATTGGAGAAAGAGTCACCGCTTCTCTTGGAGCTCACACAACTCAGATGATTAAGATGGCTTTTAGATGATGGCTTTGATGACCCGAAGAGGTAGGAGCTCATGAGGCCGGCATCGGTACACAAATCCGAGCGACGAAAAACGGCCCGAAGGCAAAAAGGACCAGCGCACATCGCGTATCATCGGCCAAACCGAAAAAGAACTTAGTACGCCAGTGAAATGAAGCCCCATGTACAAAAGATACCTAGGCTAGATGAAGTAGCGCGCTTCGTCGCCCGTCGACTTATCACACTTGTCTGGCGTGGCTGATATGCATCGTGCACGTCGGTGTTTTGCTTCGGTCAAAACGTGATATCAGCAGGTTATGCACGGCCACACGGAAGAGCCTACGAGGAAGTTGATTTCAGTGAGCCGTCCAATGAGCCTCTTAATGTCTATTTTGGCAGAATTCCTCAATCTAGCTAAAATGTCTTGGCTAGCGAGATATTGAAGCATTTTCCTATCACAAACAAATCCTCCTCAAGTTCATAAAAAATCAATTCACGTAGGCATATTGGTAGCAAGGATAATCATTCGATACCACAGTAAGGTAGAAAGTACAAAATTTAATTTAATTTGATCCACATAAGAGTCATTCAAGAATACACGAATATATTCCAACATATGACAATAGTTCGCATGAAGTAACTTACCTCTAGCAATACAGTACAGATGTGCAAGGAAATCAATGGGCAGCACTAAAAAATCTCAGCTTCTAGGAAGCCATATAGTAATCACATGACACGTACACAAGAGAACTATCTTGCCCTATCTTCCAAAACTTGTAACCTAAAAAAATATGGTTACACAAATCAACGGATTCCGGTCATATAAAGCATCGCGTAAGCAACATATATGACGGAGAGATCAACTGGTTAGCAGCAAGAGTACGGATTGCCTGTGCTAAATTAGAGGAGCACGACAAAATTAGTAATCAACATACAACCACCCGTTGAAATTAAACAAATGGTTCATGCAAAAGATAAGAGTACACATACAAATGGTTCATGCAAAAGATAAGAGTACACACATCACTGTTTGCATTTCATGTATAAGCTAAATATTGTCATAGTGGTACCTATCAGGGAATAGATTTGTGCGATTTCCATATTTTAGGAAATTTATTTCTTAAGAAGCATATATTAGCCCAGATTAACAACATAAATTTGTCATACATATTGAGATTCTCCACCAAACACTATGTTACACTCGTAAGAAAATAAAAGAACAACGATTGGGTTTAGACACTTTCACTTTTGTTACGAACTACATATCATAAACATGAAATCTGAATTACAATGTTTTCATATTTTCATGCATTTTTGTTATCAATGTAACTTGCATTAATATATGGAAAACAGATATACCATATGACCGCGAAGGTAAGGATTTTGGCATGGTTCCTAGTCATGGAACACATGAATATAAAAACTGCAACAATATATGTTCACTATAGCTATATGTATGAAGTATGAAGATGGTGTAGCATGTACCCAAAAAGGATCCTTCCTAAGTTAGAAAAGAGAGCATCTTGTACAGTGAGGATCACTTAAATCATAAGTTTATTTCACAACTGTACATTTTAACAATAGGGGAAAACACTATTAGCTTGACTGGGTAATAGTACACAAATTAGTTATGCATCACAAGATTTTATTGCTGCAGTGCAATGTGTGAATGCTTGAAGAGCATTGAAGACAATGATAAAAAAATCCCTTAATGGCTAAAGTTGAACGTTTCCTAAAGTATTGTACTGAAGCCACACAGGTCTGCAAAATACCACAAATCATTACCTAACCAAAGCAAAATGTTTTCCTTTAAGTATACAAATCCAATAAGAAAAAATTTCTATTGAATATGAATGTTACATTGTAGCGTTCACTTGTAAAATAAGACTATAGTAGAGGAAATAAAAATGGGAAAAGCTTGAACTGATCCTGTTGGGTAGTGTGCCTTCCCTTTCACCCTGATTGAGATGAAGCGTTTGCTTCATTCTTGTGAATGAGCTTTAAAGTTTCTTTGTCAAGAAAATTTTACAAAATTTAGCTGATTACAAAATCTAGATAATGTAGGAATCCAGTCAATCTAGGAAAAAAAATCAAGAATACCACTATAGTAATAACTACTTTGACATGACATTCATCAGTAGGAACCAACTAACATTTCTCCAATAAAAATTTAAATATAAGAGAAGGAGTAGCAAATATCGATGGTAAATTGAAACAAAGGCCCATAAAAAGAGGTCACCTCTGTTTAATAGAACTGCAGTAGTCAGCAAACCCATTGTAAACAATACTGACAAGCAAGATTCCAAAAACAAAACTGCATGTTTTTTCAGTGCCAAAATTGTGGCTTTTTTGAAGGGTACCACAAATAAGATTTAAAAATATACTTAAATATTTTTTACACAAAGTATATCACATAGGAGGCATTAAAATAGTTGAATGTCATTTACTGGAAAAAAGAAAATTTTGATACAAGTATGTTATATGATGGTAAAAATTTATACAAATCATGTAAACATATTCTATCATGATTCTAAGCAATAGCACAAATACCTAGAAATTTCACCCCTTGGATTTGAATGGTCACACGACAATTTGGCCCATATTTGGACAAAAATCACATAAATGGAGAAAAATTAAAACATGGAAACCTAGCGGGAAATTTCCTTTTAGTGCACTAGTTCCAAGGAAAAATCATAAACTTATAATAGAACAATTTGTGAATTTTTAGTGTCGCGGAGTGTGCACTATGGGCGCCATTTTGCATACAGAGCATGCTCAATGGCATGACACGTATGCATGTAAATATCATATTCCCATGCCAGTTCGCATCCAAGATGGTCGTGACATGTCTAGATGGCTCATACCATCCTACATGGTTATCAAATTAGGTCAACCCATAGACGCACGAATGCACACAAATTGTACGGCATAATTATATTTAACACGCTACAAATGCAGTCTTTAGTGCAGTTCATGTTATCTCATTTAAAATGGACAAATCACTCAATGACATCATGTATAATTAGTTGTTCATGTCATGTCTCATCAAAACGCGGAGTTGTGGGAAAAACAAGGAGGCAGTTTCAATGTCATGTCTCTTCTACTTCTGCATGGTTTCAATGTTGTCATGGTCTCCTCGCTGTTTTTTTAGGTTCTCTCCTCGTTGTTGTTAATTGTTCCACCGGTGTACTACGTGCATAAAACGGTGTCAGCCTCATTGTTGAACCCATATTGTTATCCTACCCTCTCCACATTTATCACCTTCTCTCCACATTATCTCTAGCACAACAATAGGTGACCACTGGTGGCAGGAGGGCCTCGTCCCAAGCGACAATGCCAGTGCCGAAGACCAGAGGGCAACATCCCCTGGTATGACGACCCCACGTCACCGAGCAACCACCCTGACGACCCCGACGAGGTGGATTCCAATGAGGAGGCCCCGACGGAGGAGGTGGAGAAAGAGGAGGAGGAGAACTAAAGGTGGTCCCTGACGACGATTGATCACTCAAATTTATGCTCACTGATATGATCACTAAAACCCTAAACCCTGCTAAATTCAGTAAAGTTCAGTAAAAGCTTTAGACACTTTTTACATCATTTGAATGTGTTTTGCAGATCAGTGCGCAAAGGCACAAATATCTCCAAACCCATCAGAAAGTATGAGATAAGAAGAAGATCAGCCCAACTAGGGAAAGAAGAAATGGTGCCAAAGGCAAAAAGGTGCAAAAGGTGGAGACAACCCATGTGCTTGGTGAGCTGTGGCTAAGGAGGAAGCTTCCCCCCCCCCCCCCCAAACCACCACGCAACACCACACCACCACAAAGACAGAAAAGCTAAAAAGGGCAACCAGTGCCATCACAACCAACACACACCCCTCTCCACCAACATCACCACCACCAACCCAAAAGGCAAGAACACCAAGAACAGGAGGAAGGGCAAGAAGAAGAATAAAAATGGAGATGAGGAGGAGAAGAAGAGACATGGCCATGGTGAATTGAAGCTCAAGATCTGCCTCTGTCCCTGTCTACTCCCTTGCTTCCCCTGCTTCTGCATCTGTCCCTGTCTGCACCCTCTGCTTCCCTTGCTTTGACAGCTTCCAGTGAAGAACAGCCAAGATCTCCTTCTCCAATCCCACGGTGAAAATGTTTAGAAACTGTTAGATCATCCATTTGTGTGTAGTTCTTGCTTGATTTAGTCGAAACAGTGAGTTTGGGTTTACAATTCAGTGTTGTTTCTGAATCCTGCTTGATGCACTTGTGGGAGACTTGATCTGTGACCTGATAAGAGAATTTCTGCATGATTGTGTGTTTGATATCTTCCTTAGCCTCCACTTGCTAGTTATTTTGCCTCACAAGCAAAAAGTCCTTACTTTTCATGTTTGATTGTTGTTTCTGCCTATCAAAACCCTGCTTAAACCCTTTCAGTCAGTAAAAACCAGCCCTTTTTTGAATCTTGCCTAGCTACTGGAAATCAAGAACACCAATACTTTGGTCCCTGTGGAGAGAACTACAAACCCCCCTATATTTGCATCTGATCAAATTGGCGCCGTTGTCGGGGACCAAATATTGATTGTTCTTCAGAGCACAATAGACTTGGCTATGTTGTTTCACTGAAAGTTTGGAAATTTGTGCTAGATCTTGCTCTCTGTGGTATCTTTGGTTCTGAAATTCTGCAACTAGAATTGTTATTAGGGGATTTAGTTCACTAACCCTTGATAAAGTTCTTGTTTGTGCTTGTGTGTAGAGGAATCAACTAACCCTTGATAAAGTTCTTGTTTGTGCTTGTGTGTAGAGGAATCATGATCTTCTTTATGCAGTTTGTGGAGTTTGAAAATGCAGTCATCTGAAGATTCACCTCTAGCTCCTTTTGATCCTGAACTTGAGAGAACTTTTCATGCCAATAGAAGAAGAGCAGCTACAGAAGCAACAGTAGAAGAAAGAGTGTCTGTTATCAACATGGGTGACAAAAAGTTGAGAGATTTGTGGATCCCCAAGGATCAGGTAGCAACTTCTAATGTTGTTATGCCTGCCATCCAGGCAAACAACTGGGAAATAAAGCCAGCCTTGATTAACATGGTTCAGCACAACCCTTTTAAAGGTTTTGCTCTGAAAAAATCCTCATGAGCATATGAGAAACTTTCTTGAGTACTGTAACACCCTCAAGCACAATGGTGTGCCCCTGAAGAATAAGGATGCAGCTATTCCCCTTCTCTCTGTCAGGCACTGATAAGATTTGGTTTCATGCCTTGCCATCACACTGCAGAGACACTTGGAGCATTTGGTGCAGGCTTTCTTTGAGAGGTATTTCCCACCCACCAAGGCAGCTGAGTGCAGAGACAAAATCACAAGGTTTGTGCAGTGTAATGGTGAAAGTTTGTATGATGCTTGGCAAAGATACCAGGGTCTCATCAGAATGTGTCCCAATCATGGTCAGTAGCAGTGGCTAATTCTGCAGACTTTTTACAAGGGCCTGACAGAGCAAACTAGATCATTTGTGGATTAAGCTGTTGGTGGAGGTATCATGAACAAAACACTTGATGAAGCTACAAAACTAATTGAGAGTATGGCTACAAAACATCTTGGAACAATGAGAGAGAAGTACATCCAACTCATCAATCCATGATTCAGTTGAGTGGTCAGAATGCTTTAGAAGCAAACTTGATAGCCTTACAAACCAGATATCTCAGCTCATGCATGAGAAGAACAGTAAGGCAATAGTGCCTGTCAATCAAATCTCTGCTACTTGCTTGATCTGTGAAAATGAAGGTCATTCACCACAAGAATGCACCTTGTTTGTTCCTACTGAAACTCAATTGGCAGAAGTAAATTATACTCAGAATCAGGGACCTTTTTCTCAAAGTTACAATCCTTCTTTGAGAAATCACCCCAATTTGTCATACAAAAATGCAAACCAGCAGAATTTTGCACAAGCAGCTCAGCAGAATTTCAGGCCACAAGGAAATGCACAATACCAGCAGCGGCAAGCAACCCAGCAGAATGTTTCATCAGGCAGTCAGTCATATATAAGTGAAATGATGCGTTTGCAAAAAGAAATGTTCAGTGAAATGCAGGAAACTATGAAAATGCAGTCAGAGCTGTTTTTCAAAACAATGCAGCAACTTACAGCTGGGATCTCAAATGCTCAAGGGAACCAGCCTGAGAATAAGCTTCCTGCTCAAGCTGAGAAAAATCCTAAGCAGTGTGGTGCTATTTCATCTACTGAAGCAGTACCACTAGGAGTGTAAAACACTGAGCCTGTGCTCAAAACACCTCCTATGGTCACTTATGTTCCTCCACCAAGAAGAATTCCTATCCAGCAAACAACTCCTTCTGAACCAACTGTTGCTGAACCAGGAAAAGTGGTAGAACCAGTAGCAAAGAATGTGTCTGAGAAGCCTATTGCATAGAAAGTTCCATTTCCTGAAAGACTAGAAAAAAACCAAGGAAGAAAAACAGTATGCCAAGTTCTTGGAGACTATGAAAGAAGTGCAAATCACTATACCAATTCTGGATGCAGCGATGCACATTCCTCTATATGCAAAATTCTTCAAATATTTGATAACCAAGAAAAGAAGTCTAGAAGATCCTGAAATAGTGGCTCTGACAGAGGAATGCAGCGCAATCATTCAAAATAACATGCCCAAGAAGTTTGGAGATCCAGAAAGTTTTAGTATTCCTTGTGTGGTTCGAAAAAGGACTTTCACAGCTCTTTGTGATTTGGGTTCTTCAGTTATTGTATTACCCTTGGCTGTCAGTCAAATTCTGTAGTTGGGAGCTCTAAAACCTACTTCTATGACACTACAACTTGCTGACAGAACTCTGAGAAAACCAGCTGGAATTCTAGAAGATGTGCCAGTTCAAGTTGGAAATTTTGCCTACCCTGTTGATTTTGTGGTATTGGAAATGGAAGAGAACTCTGAATCCATGATTCTAGGCAGACCTTTCTTGGCCACAGCTGGGGCAATAATTGATGTAAAAGGTGGAAAACTCAAACTACAATTTGGCTCAGAGCAAGCTGAGTTCAGCATGAAGCATGCATCTCACCTTCCAAATATATTGGAGCTGTGTCATTCAATTGATGTGGTTGACAAGAGTGTGATGGTTCTCTGAATGAAATGCAATCAGAGGAACCTAAAGTGCAAGTGTTTGTGACAGTTGACAATACAAAACCATAGGAACTATTTGGAATAACTCATTGTAATAATGTTTCAGAGAAAATTTCAAGTGAAGCTCCTCAGCCATCTCATCATTCCATTGTTGAGTTAAAAGAATTACCTTCCCATCTGAAGTACTCCTTTTTTGGAGAAAGAGAGAATACATCTTGTGATAATTAGCTCTGCTTTGGATGGTGAACAGGAACAGAGTCTGTTGTCGGTTCTCAGACTGTACAAGAATGTGATTGGTTATTCCATTGATGACATCAAGGGAATTATTGAGAATGTTTGCTCTCACAGAATACATTTAGAAGATGATAGTATACCATCAAGAGAAAGACATAGAAGACTAAACCCTGCTATGCAAGAATTGGGAAAAAAGAGGTACTGAAACTGCTACAGGCAGGCATGATTTACCCCATCTCTGACAGTGAATGGGTGAGCCCTATCCACATTGTACCCAAGAAAGGAGGTTACACAGTGGTAGAAAATAAAGAAGATAGATTAATGACCACAAGACCTGTCACTGGTTGGAGGATGGTAAATGATTTCAGAAAATTGAACAAGGCAACAAGGAAAGATCACTTCACTTTGCCATTTATGGATCAGATGTTGGAAAGGTTAGCAGGACAAGAATTTTATTGTTACCTGGATGGATACTCTGGATTTCTACAAATTCCTATCCACCCATCTGACCAATACAAAACAACTTTCACCTGTCCATATGGAACTTTTGCTTACAAGAGACTGCCTTTCGATTTGTGCAATGCACCAGGCACCTTTCAAGGGTGTATGATGTCCATATTCTCTGATTATATTGAAAGAATCATGGAGGTTTTCATGGATGATTTCACAGTGTATGAAAAAGACTTTATCACCTACCTAAAAAAATCTGACAACAGTGTTGCACAGGTGTTCTGAGCAGAACTTGATTCTAAACTGGGAGAGATGCCATTTTCTGGTAACTGAAGGCATTGTGCTTGGACACATGGTGTCTGCCAGAGGAATAGAAGTGGATAAGGCTAAAGTTGATGTTATTGCCAAGCTACCTCCTCCTGAGAATGTACGTTTCCTAGGACATGCTGGGTTCTACAGAAGGTTCATCAAGAATTTTTCTTTCATTGTAAAACCACTCACCAATTTGCTGAATCAAGATGTTAAGTTTGTTTTTGAAGCATGCTTGCAAGCCTTCAACCAGTTGAAAGATGGTCTTGTTACTGCTCCAATAGTGCAACCACCAGATTGAACCCTGCCATTTGAGCTGATGTGTGATGCCAGTGACTATGCAGTAGGAGCAGTGCTTGGCTAGAAGAAGGAAAATGCATTGCATGTGATCCATTATGCCAATAAAACACTTGATGATGCATAGATCAATTACACTACTACTGAAAAAGAATTGCTGGCAGCGGTATTTGCATTTGACAAGTTCAGGCCTTATCTAGTAGGTCACAAATGCACAGTCTTCACAGATCATGCAGCAATAAGGTACTTGGTCAGTAAGAAGGATGCCAAACCAAGAATCATCAGATGGATCCTTTTGCTACAAGAATTTGATATTGAGATCAAAGACAAGAAATGGTCTGAAAATTCAGTAGTAGACCATCTGTCTAGAATAAACTGTTCTGAAAAGAGGGAAATCCAAGATGATATGCCTGGTGAACAATTGATGGGAGTGAATGCTAGCACCCCATGGTATGCTGATATAGTGAATTTCCTTGTTTGTGAAATAGTGCCAGCTGAAATGTCTTACCAACAGAGAAAGAAATTTATGCTTGATGCCAAGAGCTATTACTGGGATGAGCCACTCTTGTACAAGAATCGTGCTGATGGTGTGGTGAGAAGATGTGTGTCATCTGAAGAAATACATGATGTAATGTTCCAGTGCCATGCAGGCATGTATGGAGGCCATGCTGGAGTGATGAAAACCCAACCAAAATCCTGCATGCTGGATTCTATTGGCCTAGCTTATTCAAAGATGTCCATGACTTCATCAAGCAATGTGACCCCTGTCAGAGAGCTGGCAAGATTTCAATGAGAAATGAAATGGCTCAGCAAGGCATTCTAGAAGTGGAATTGTTTGATGTGTGGGGAGTGGATTTTGTTGGACCATTACCTTCCTCAAAAGGCTACAAGCACATCCTTGTTGCAGTGGACTATGTGTCCAAATGGGTAGAAGCAATACCCACAGTCAGTGCAGATTCCAAAGTTGTTTGTAAGCTGTTCAAAACTGTAATTTTTCCCAGATTTGGAGTCCCCAAGGTGGTGATTACTGATGGTGGAGCTCATTTCAACAATGAACAACTAGAAAGATTACTGAGCAAATATGGTGTGAAGAATCACAGAGTGACTACACCTTATCATCCTCAAGCCAATGGGCAGGTGGAGTTATCTAACAAAGAAATAAAACAAATATTAGAGAAAGTGGTATCCAAGTCTATAGCTGATTGGTCAATGAAATTGCATGATGCTTCATGGGCATACAGAACAGGTTATAAAACACCCATTGGAATGTCACCCTTCAGGCTTGTTTATGGAAAAGCATGTCATTTGCCTGTGGAGTTAGCGCACAGAGCTCAATGGGCTATCAGAAAGCTAAACATGAACTTGGGAAAAGCTGGGAGTGCAAGGAAGTTGCAGTTGTGTGAACTGGAGGAGCTAAGACATGATGCTTATGAGAGTTCCAAGATCTACAAGGAAAAAGCAAAGAAGTGGCATGACAAACACATTCTCAGGACATAATTATGTATTCATTGCTTGTGTATGATTCCAAGTTGCATTTGTTTTCTGGCAAATTCAAGTCTAGATGGTTTGGCCCTTGTATCATCAAGAGAGACCTGGGACATGGTGCTTTCGAAGTACAAAGTCCATCTGAAGGCACTTTCAAGGTGAATGGCCAGAGGCTGAAGCATTATGTGGCTGGAGAAAGAATTGAATCAGAAGACACTGAAGAATCAGAGGATGGTGAGCTAGAAGGTGCTCCCAATGCATCTTCTGATTTGGAGAAGCAGTGAAACTGTGCAACGGTCAGGTTCGTGACCCTTAAACAAGCGCTCATCAGGAGCCAGCCTGATACCTTTTTATGCTATTTTCATATTTCTTTTCTATATTAGCTATTTTTTGTTTTGGTTGTTCCTTTTGTTTTTGTTTTATCAGGTTAAGGAATAAATTTGGAGTGGAGGCTGTTGGCAGTGAGCTAAAGAAGTAGGAAGCAGAAGATAACACCAGGTGGAAACATTCCAACTCTTGAAACCAATTTCCATCATGATTATCAATCGTTTGCCATGGTTTTGAAAATTGTATCATTTGATGGCTATATTGAAGTTTGCTACCACAGTAAATTTTTCATCTAGTGATTTATTCTGTCTAAACAAATTTTCATGCTTTTGAGAATCTTGCATGCTGTCTGTTTATGGTTTTTGCAAATGCTTATGTTCAGAGTCAATTGTCAAGGCAACATCTATTTATGTCTCATTTCAAAACTTCTGGAATACTTGCATAATGCAATTGGCTTAGAAACTGAATGAGATGATCCTCTAGAGAGCCATGTTCTAACTGCATTTTGCATTAGCATGTCATGATCTCTGGATCGGTGACATGTGATGCACTAACATTGTGACTAACTAAAAATTGTTACTGCAAACCCTTTATGCAGTAGCATGTCATGATATCTGGATCGATGGCATGTGAAGCACTCACCTAAAGTTTCTGACAGAAACCTGAAGCAACTTTTTGGCATTAGCAAGTTATGATCCTGGGATATGTAGCTTGTGAAGCACTGACTCTGTTAACTTAACAAGTAACTGCTAAACTAACTCATGTTTAACCACTGCATTAGCCTACTATGTTCCCTGAACTGTAGCAGGTGAAGCACTAACTTTGCATTCAGTTAACACTAACTTTTGCATAGTGGCTATCTCCTGGATCATATTCATTTGATTTCCTTGCCAATTGCTTTATCTTAGTAATCCAAAGTCTCTGAACCTAGAAATAGATAAATTCTGCTATTTGATGCTTGATTCAGAACAAGAGTTTGCAACACTCATAGGCAGAAGCTGTAATGAATACAATAAGCATGAATGTTTGTGTTCTCAGGTTTAGCATTATTCATTATCATGCTGTTGTCATTTTATCATGTTTGCTTTACCTGGGGACAAGCAAAGGTTCGGGTGTGGGGTTTTGATCACTCAAATTTATGCTCACTGATATGATCACTAAAACCCTAAACCCTGCTAAATTCAGTAAAGTTCAGTAAAAGCTTTAGACACTTTTTACATCATTTGAATGTGTTTTGCAGATCAGTGCGCAAAGGCACAAATATCTCCAAACCCATCAGAAAGTATGAGATAAGAAGAAGATCAGCCCAACTTGGGAAAGAAGAAATGGTGCCAAAGGCAAAAAGGTGCAAAAGGTGGAGACAACCCATGTGCTTGGTGAGCTGTGGCTAAGGAGGAAGCTTCCCCCCAACCACCACGCAACACCACACCACCACAAAGACAGAAAAGCTAAAAAGGGCAACCAGTGCCATCACAACCAACACACATCCCTCTCCACCAACATCACCACCACCAACCCAAAAGGCAAGAACACCAAGAACAGGAGGAAGGGCAAGAAGAAGAATAACAATGGAGATGAGGTGGAGAAGAAGAGACATGGGCATGGTGAATTGAAGCTCAAGATCTGCCTCTGTCCCTATCTACTCCCTTGCTTCCCCTGTTTCTGCATCTGTCCCTGTCTGCACCCTCTGCTGCCCCTGCTTTGACAGCTTCCAGTGAAGAACAGCCAAGATCTCCTTCTCCAATCCCACGGTGAAAATGTTTAGAAACTGTTAGATCATCCATTTGTGTGTAGTTCTTGCTTGATTTAGTCGAAACAGTGAGTTTGGGTTTACAATTCAGTGTTGTTTCTGAATCCTGCTTGATGCACTTGTGGGAGACTTGATCTGTGACCTGATAAGAGAATTTCTGCATGATTGTGTGTTTGATATCTTTCTTAGCCACCACTTGCTAGTTATTTTGCTTCACAAGCAAAAAGTCCTTACTTTTCATGTTTGATTGTTGTTTCTGCCTGTCAAAACCCAACTTAAACCCTTTCAGTCAGTAAAAACTAGCCTTTTTTGAATCTTGCCTAGCTTCTGGAAATCAAGAACACCAATACTTTGGTCCCTGTGCACAGAATGAAAAACCCCCCTATATTTGCATCTGATCAACGATGTCGACAACGACGCCGATGATGAGGAGAAGAACGAGGATGACGAGCAGGAGGAAGACGACGAAAAAACCTGTGAAGACAACGATGGCGCGAAACGTCCATCCAAGAGGCGGAATATATCCTTTTGTACCGATGAAGAATACAAACCTTTTGCAAATATTTATACTTTTGTGCTCATGAAAAGATTCTCGGCTCGAATGGTGTTTCTCCATGACAGCATGCACACCACGTACCCATTTTTAATCGTCCATTTAATTAGGTGAATTAAGCATGCAGGTGAAACAGAATAAGGAACCACGTCTTAATCGTAAAATTAAATGTTGATTATGATTTAATCTTTGAATTATCTCCAAATCATATAAAAACTAGCTTAATTGTCAAATTAAATGTTGATAATGATTGAATCATCGAATTATCTTTAAATAAAAGCACCAAGTTCAAAACTGCCAGCTTGATCAAGAATGATAATGTTGGTATATCTGACCTTGGGGGCGAATCCCTGCTTCAACTTTAGGTCTTTAAACGAGTCGTACAGACTCTAAACTAGCAAGATGGGACTAAATATTCCACCCCTTGTGTTTCAGTAGTGAGAGAGACCATAATCATGTTGACTGGACAGAACACACCATTTGGGCGTTCACGAGGCTCAGGTGGTGCAAGTGGGACAAAATTGAGAAAAACTAGGTTAGTGAGGGCAAAAATGATACTAAGCGAAGTGGAGCAACAAGATAAACATCAGAAAAAATTAAGTGTTTAATTGTCTTATCCTGGTGAAAAATTCTACATTGTAAGTTTCCATGCCAATTGCATTTTGCTAGATTATACTTGGTAAGAATTATAACTTTGGGAAGGTAAAATGCGATTATTTGGTTTTTAGTGGTGTCTTCATTGCTTTTTTTGTTGTTATTATTGCCCAACAATTCTGAATGAATAATTGCTTTGTACATACAATTATCGAGAATTTACCACTCTCCTATAGATTTTAATGAAAAACTTCAATCCTTGGTGACAACTGAACAATTGCTAACCACCCAATAAAAACTTCCATGCCGCTAGTTAGGGCCAACCAAATTTTGACTGGACATCATATTTGGTGGAGACATCTATATAAACTTAGCGATTGTGTCGCTATTGTGACAGAATATATTATACAGTGCTGGATATTTGTCCTATTTTTTCCCCAACATTTAGAAAACATGGATTTTTTTATAAAAAAAATGGATTTGGTTGTCAATTTGCAAATAACAAAAATTCCGTTTAACGCTCAACTGGCTGAGATAATTCTCAGTCACAGACGTCATGTGTGTGGATCTGCTCTATTACCGTACTAGGTGTTAACGACATGGGCCTTACGGTGCATGTACTGGGCCTACTGTCTTACCGTGGCCTTCTTGCTTTGATACGACTGTAGCATAGCTCTCTCGTATGTAGAATCTTTCATCCCTCCACGCTCTCCCTTCGGCGACCAGAAAAGGGGAGAACAACTCTTAGACATTTGGAACAAACGCCCGAGGGGTGGCGGACCTAGGGTTTTGACCTAGGGTTGGCGATTCCGGCGGCGATCACCATCGCCGGAAGTTTCCCACCGCCCGCTTCGTCTCCTCACCTTCCCACCTCCTCGATCTCCTCGGGCTGAACAAGGGGCGGGCTAGTCCTGCTACCCGGCCTTGGGAGGGAGAGGGTTGGCGGCTAGGGTTGGGGGGCAGGTGGAGATCGCGATCGTCATGGCTGGGGATTCCTGGACGAGCGAAGGCAGGCCGAGGAAGGCTTTTGATATGGATGAGTTGCTAAAGAATCGGACCCTCACGGGGAGGAACTGAACGATGTGGTTCTCGGCAAGGAGGAGGTACGGCAATGGCCGGAAGTGAAGTGGTTGGAAGCCGCAGGGGGTGTCCCTCCACCTCCGCCTGCATATATTCCTCCGAAGGAAGTCAAGAAGCAAAAGAAAGCGGAGCTGGCAAAGAGGAAGGAGAACTCGGAAAGACGGTCTCCATCGGATCGCCTGAGCTCGTGGCAGCAGGAAATATAGCTGAAGTGGCGGCCTCCGGCGCGGAGGACCGCCCGGCACAATGAGTTGCTTAAGCTACAACTGTCGCGGGCTGGGGGTGACGCGACAGTGAAGGAGGTTCGTGATCTAGCGAACAAATATGACCCCATGGTGCTATGTATCCAGGAAACCCAATTGTCTAAGATTAGGGTAGAAGGATTAGCACGTACTCTAGGTTTTGATCATGCTTTTGCTGTTGGAAGCACGGGCCGCAGCGGTGGTCTCGGAATTTTCTGGAAGAATGGAATAAACGTAGAGGTTTTACCTTACTCTCAATATCACATAGATGCAATGTGTCCTCCATTTCGATGGAGCCTTGGCGTCTCACGTGTGTTTATGGAGAGGCACAAGTAAATGAGCGCTATAAAACGTGGGATCTGCTCAAATTCTTAAAGTCGGCCTATCCACACCCGTGGATGTGTATTGGCGATTTTAACGAAGTACTCCAGAGGGAGGAACATGATGGTATCCAGGAGCGAAGTAATGCACAGATGGCTGGCTTTCGTGAAGCTCTGGATGTGTGTGGCCTTGCTGATCTTGGTTACACAGGGGTGAGCTGGACTTTTGAGAAAAAGGTTGTGGGTGGAAGCTACTGTCGTGTGCGCCTCGATAGGGCAGTAGCAACCCCATGCTGGTCTGCTCGTTACCCTTTGGCAGCATTGGAGCACCTCTCGGCATCGGCGACATCTGATCACCTGCCGATCTTGCTAAGAATGGAGCCCAGGTCGGAACCTGTACGACCTCGGAATCTGTTTCGGTATGAGACTATGTGGGAGACACACCAGGAATTTGAACCGATGCTTGCACAAACGTGGAAGGCTGGGGATGCATGCTGTTCCATGCAGGAACTACAAGAGAAGCTTGGCTCCCTCTCGGGCTCTCTGTCTTCGTGGGGTTCACAGACTTTTGGGCATGTCCGAAAGGAAATACGACAGCTCCAACGGGAGCTGGAAACACTACGGGGTAACCCTTTGCGCGTGGGGCCGAACTATGAGGAAATCAAGGTGACAGCCCGGTTAGTAGAGCTACAACATAGAGAAGAGATCATGTGGCGCCAAAGGGCTAGAGTCCAATGGCTTTCGGAGGGGGACAAAAATACTCACTTCTTTCATCAGAGAGCTAGCAGAAGAAGGAAGAAGAACACTATAACGCGGCTCAAGAAACCTGATGGCACGGTTACCGAGGATAAAGATGAGCTCCAGCATCTCTCTCGGGAGTTTTACGACGATCTATACAGATCGGAAGGCACAAGTGGCATGGAAGAAGTACTTGCGGCTGTGCCAGTCTCGGTGTCCGCCGAGATGAATGCCAAGCTGATCGCGCCATTTGAAGAATATGAGATCAAAACGGCATTATTTCAGATGTACCCGACCAAGGCCCCTGGCCCGGATGGATTCCCAGCACAGTTCTTTCAGAGGCACTGGGATCTTTGTGGCGAGGAGGTCACGAAATCTGTTCTGAAAGTTTTACGGGGAGAGGAGAGCCCGGAAGGTATCAATAAAACTTTCATTGTGCTCATCCCAAAGGTAGCTCAACCGGAGGATCTAGGCAAGTTTCGTCCCATCAGTTTATGTAATGTTATTTACAAAATTGCATCCAAAGTTCTTGCCAACAGGTTGAAAGTCATCCTGCCGGAGATTATCTCGGAAGAACAGTCCGCTTTCGTTCCCGGGAGGTTAATCACGGACAATATCATTACAGCGTATGAGTGTTTGCATTTCATGAAGAGGAATGATGCTAAAAAACATCGACATTGTGCGCTGAAATTAGACATGCGGAAGGCCTATGATCGTGTAGAATGGAACTACTTACAGGCAATCATGCTCCGCATGGGTTTTCATGATCGTTGGGTGCAGCTGATAATGAAGATGATCACGTCTGTCTCCTTTTCGGTCCTTTTCAATGGAACACCGCTGGATGAATTTCGGCCATCGAGAGGAATTCGCCAGGGAGATCCGATATCCCCATACCTGTTTTTGATTGCAGCAGAGGGCCTTTCAGGCCTCCTAAAACAAAGTCGTCAGTCATCGCTTCTTGAAGGGATCAAGGTGGCCCCTACTGCCCCGGCGGTTAACCACCTCCTTTTCGCGGATGACAGCCTGCTGTTTATTAAAGCAAGTGAAGAGGGAGCACGAGAGACTAATGCTTTGCTTGAGAAATACTGCAACGCATCAGGTCAGAGACTAAATTTGGACAAGTCCTCCATTTATTTCAGCAAAGGATGTCCAGAGACAATCAGAACTTCTGTCAAGACAGTACTTAATGTTGCAAATGAGTCACTCAACGAAAAGTATCTTGGCATGCCAACCGATGTAGGCCGATCCTTGAACGGGGCGTTCAAATATCTTAGAGATCGAGTGTGGCAGCAAGTTCAGGGATGGATTGAGATGATCTTATCGGCAGGAGGGAAGGAGGTGCTGATCAAGTCAGTTGCCCAGGCTATTCCGACGTTTTCCATGTCCTGTTTTAAATTGCCGAGAGGTCTGTGCCTTCATATCAATTCCTTGATTCGAAATTTTTGGTGGGGGAGTAAGAGAGGAAAGAGGAGAACGCATTGGGTCTCCTGGGAGGTTATGTGCTCACCAAAAGCTGACGGAGGATTAGGCTTCAGGGATATTGAGTTATTCAACCTCGCATTACTGGCTCGCCAAGTGTGGAGGCTGCTGCAGAACCCTGAAACACTAAGTGCTCGCGTGTTGAAAGCGGTGTATTTCCCTGACGAGGACCTTCTGAATGCAAGCTTGGGCTCGCATCCATCTCAGGTGTGGCGAGCATTGCTGGAAGGTCGGGATGCTATGAAACAGGGCCTCATTCGCAGAATTGGTTCAGGAGAGTCCACGCACATCTGGAACCAGAATTGGCTACCCCGAGATCACATGATGCGTCCTTTGGCGTGTTTAGCTGAGGACCCTCCCGAGAAGGTATGTGACTTGATCAATACCGACTCGGTTACATGGAAGAAAGATGTACTAGACAAATTCTTTTTACCCATGGATGTTGAGTGTATATGCAAAATCCCTCTGAGTACACGACGTCAACAGGATATTTGGTCGTGGCAGTATGAACGGACTGGTATATTATCAGTTCGGTCAGTTTACAGGATGTTGGTGAGAACAAAGAAAAGAAGAGAGGACTGGCTAGAGAATCGGCCGGCGGCCTCGAACACGGCAGGGGAAGAAAAACAGTGGACTAGGCTGTGGAAAACCCAGGTACCATCAAAACTGCGTGTCTTCTTGTGGAGGTTAGCGCATCAATCTCTACCAACAGGCGATGTTCGCCACAGACGGCATATGGCCGAAAATAGCTCTTGTTCAGTGTGTGGAGAACCAGATTCGTGGCGCCATTCCCTGTTACAGTGCAATCCATCGAGATGTGTTTGGGCTCTCGTGAATGAAGATATCACTCAGCATATGATATTAACGGAGGAACCATCGGCTAAGCAGTGGTTATTCTCGATGATGGGGACTCTGAAACATGAGGATTTCATTGAAATGTCAGTGACGTTGTGGGCGATTTGGTTCGCTCGCCGACGGTTGATTCATGAGGGGGAACAGCAGAGCCCCTCTCGACGTTCCTATTTACCAGGAGGTTCCTTGAGGATCTAGCGGCAGCGCCAAGGCCTGTGGGGGTACCACTCAAGCCGAAGAAAGGAGCGAAAGGCCGGTGGATTCCACCTCCACCAGGCTTGGCAAAGATCAATGTCGATGCAGCCACGGCGAAGACATGCACAGGTGGTGCGATCGCTGCGGTATGCAGGAGAGAAGACGGAAAGTTTCTTGGAGCTTCATCCCTTACGATCCCGGGTGGCCTTAGCCCGGCATCACTTGAAGCTCTCGCTTGCAGGGAAGGACTAGCTCTTGCGCAAGACTTGGGATTGACCAGGATTTGCGTGGCATCAGACTGTCTGGAGGTGATCAATAACATGCTGAACCCCTACTCAGGAGAATATCGCATGGTCATCTCGGAGGTGAAGGAGACGGCGTCCATGTTTCGGACGACGGTGTTTAGACATGAGAACATAAATTCTAATGGGGAGGCTCATCGCCTCGCTCGCAGTAATGTTAGCATGGGAGCGGGACGCCGTTTGTGGCTACTGCATCCTCCAGAAGATTTATGTATACCGGGAAACCTTATAATTGAGCAATAAAGTGGGGGTCGGAATTCTCAAAAAAAAAAAGTAGAATCTTTCATTTTGCTCTTAACATAGTCACACAAATGACACTAGGAAAAGCTGTACAATAAAGGACACTGGGAAATGAGAAACGATTCAAAAATGAAGTGCTAGCAGAGTGGAAGAAAATAGTTAATAGGGGACTAGAATTTTCAGTTGCACGTGAACTTGCAACTAAGAGTTTTTCAATGGCTACAAAGTTGACTAAGACTTAAACAATTCTCATACAATTAAGAGTTATTAACTCCAAAAAAATAATTAAGAAAATAGACTTACATAATTAATGATAAACAATAATAATGTTGCAATCCCTATAAAAAAATATGTGCATTGTTTAACACACATGAGATTTACTAAGGGAAATGAAAGATAAGAAAAATAAAATAAGTACAAGGAATACAAAACAAAAATATAATTTTCTTTTGAGAATTAACAAAAATAGCCAAATAACCAAAAATTTCTCTCTCCTTTAAACAACGAAGAACCACAACACAAAAAGAAGCCCACACACGGTATAGGCCTAATTTTATACACAAAAAGTATAGGGAAGAAGCCTATTACACAAACAGTTCACGGGTTGTAGAGAAACATAACAATTAAAAGTCCCAGCTACACGCTTGTACTTTGGCGTGTACATCTCGCAACTAGCGACCCAACTAGTGACGTGACCAAAATAAGAAAACAAAGATAGCGACAAGACTAGGGACAACTCAAACACACGCATTTTAGCGTGACAAAATTGGACGGTTATGATATCGACTGAGCTCTAAGCAAGCTGAGAAGTAGCAAAATTGTTAATTGTATTTTTGGATGGGGCTTGGACTTTCAAGGATAGGTGTCTCAAATCAATAATTTTTTATGGGCCTTTTTGGTTCTTTGCGCGTGTAGCCGACCACTTGCAACCGAAAAAAAACTAGTGCAAGTTGTCGGCTACACGCGCAAAGAACCAATTTTTTTGTGCGGTTTCTCAAATAAAGATTTTTTATTTCCGAATAGGTGTCTGAAATCAAGATTTTTTATTGGCCTTTTTTGTTCTTTGCGCGTGTATCGAAGAGATTTTTTTGGATGGGGCTTGGGCTTTCAAGGAACTCACAGCAAATTTCAGTTCTGAAAAATTAATCTTACTTGCAACCCGAGTCGCAATAAAAAAAATAAAAAATCAGTTACAACCCGACTTGCAACTAAAAAATGGGTGCATAGCGAATTCCTCGCTAAAACCAAAAACCATGGCCATACGCTGCAAAGAACAACTTTCACGTCTGGACACAGAAAACACAAACGGAAAATTGACTCACCTGAGTCTTGGCCGCCTAAATCCAACGGCTATTAAGAATTAGTAATATTAATAAACTAATTAAGAAACAATAGAGTTAAAAAATAATGAGGAATAAACAATATTAAAATGTAACACTAAAAGTCTATAAATCACAAATACTTACACTATGTAACAGACACAAAAGAATAATAAAGAGTCAAATGGGAAAACAATTGATAAGAAAAACAAAATAAGCATAAGAATAAAACCTATATATCTGGTAAAAATCAGTAAGAAAAGATAAAAAGATCAAAGGTTTCATACTCCCGTTCAAGGTTCAACTTTAAAACAAGGCGTAACAAAAAAAAAGCCCACATACGGGCAAACGGCGAAAAACCCATCAAGCAAAAAGTTAATGGGTCACATGATTGGTTGAAACTAAAAGGCCCAGCCAGATGCACGTACCTGACCTACCTCTGCGTGCAGAATCTTAATGTTAAAAATCGGATGGCTAAAGTGTCGACTAAAGCGAGCGTAAACAAAAAAAAAGGGTCGACTAAAGCGTTAAGCTAATTCTAAGAATTAGCAAAAATACATTTCAAAAAATTCTGAGAATTAGCAAAAATAGAAAACGTGACACGTAACAGCGCGCGGGGGTGGCCTAGCAGCCAAGTTTTAGATTCCAAACCAAGCAGATAAATACAGCCGTCAATAAAAGCAGATAAATCTGGCGTATCCAGATTTAAACGGATGCAAGAAGATACAGTACAATACACGTTCGAAGGAGAAAACGGTGGCTTATAAAGTTATATAAGTTGGTTTACTTTGCATACGATCGAACGTGACCAAACGAGAGAGAGAGGGGAACCTAGGGCTCCTTCTCTTGTTCCTGTGCCTTCGCTGAGACCGCCGGCGCCACCGCCACCGCCGCAGAGTTGGGTAAATCTCACCCCCCCCCCCCCCCCCCCCCCCCCCCCCCCCCAATTAATTTGTGTTTGCTGCTCTTGGGATTTTGTAGATACGAAAGTATAGTCCATCTTTTTGGAGAGTATAACATAATAGCGGCTCGTAAGTTCCCCGATCTCGTGGTAAAATTATCCGGTCCAAAGAAAGCAATATCGAAGGCATGCTGAATCAATTTTAGGTAATTCGCAAAAAAAAAAAAGAGTACCAATTTTAGGTAGCAACATTGGTTGCTAACTGGAGATCACGGTGTAGAGGAAAGGGAGGGAGCTGGCACGCTTGTTGCAGCGTGGTGCATAGGCATGCTTGGCGTTATAACTCTCGCCTCTTGCGTTTTCCCTTCTATAAAAACCAATACCTTTCCAGTGTGTATTCTAAAAAATTAAGGTAGCAGCAAGATTCATCTAAACCGTAAACACATGAGATAGTTATGGGTGACAGAAATTTCATTGCCAACAGATTCACAATGAAGACGCAACTGCTGCGACCTTGCCTTGCTACTCCTGGGAGTCAAAAGAAGCCACATCATGTTTTCTTCAACAGATGCGATCCGAGCTGTATTGTTACACCAATTGGCCGGGTGACATACGGTGCACAACATGTCAAGTTGAGGGCTGCAATAGACGAGAACGTTCAGCCGCGGGGCAGCCTGGCTGCAGTGTCTCTTGGTGATGTCAATGAAAACAGTTTCCCTGATCCTCTTAGGAAAAAGGTACTTCCTCCATATCTCATCTTTCTATGAATTAGGCAAGGTTGTAAATTGGCCAGTGTCAATGTGTTACTACCTTTACTAATATATAATACTAAACTATTGTAAGGATCAGGAGCCAAGTCAGAGTAAATCAAGCAAAGACGGTGACTTCAACTGTAGTTACGAAGAGTCTATTCTGTTTGACAAAACAATCTACAAGTATGCAGTTTTGGGCTGCAAGAACAAGACTCGTCAAATTATGAATGAGGTACCTCACCCGGACTTCTGTTTCTTCTGAACATGTCCTGTACTCCTGTATATAGGCTGACCCACTCCCTTGCACTCCAATTCTGGAACAATTTTCTTTGTTATTATTGTGTTGGTATTTTGTTCTTCAAAATGATATATTCAATGGGTCAAATTGCACTCTGTTTTAAATAACTCTGTTCGGATGCTTGCCCCATAACATTTGTTCCACACGCATACCTAAGGCACAGAATTAAAGAGATATATGGCGGATCGTGCTGTCATGAGATAGGTTGGTAGTATGTTTATTTAATAGAACGAACTTCCGTCCAGGTCCATCAGATATTACTACCTTTCCTTCTAGCTGTTGTGCATGGGACACGGGCATCATGAATATTGGTGGGAGTACAAGTTCTCGAGTACTAGTCTTCTCCCTAGATGTTTTAATTACAGTCGTGAAGAGTTTCCTAGGCTTTCTCTACACCTGTTTTCTGACCAAGACGCTATTTTGTGTAGGGTCTCATATCTGCTTCCGACAGCGATAAAATCTTCCACTCTCTTGAAAGGATACAAGATGACATTGAGCTTGGAAAGTTCAGGTGGATAGATGGTGCTGATGTGCATATGAATATTGTGGAAGCACTTGCTGATCAGCTGGGAGACCTACCAAGGGATCTCGCTGTTTACAGTAAACAAGACAGTTGCCTCCTGATCCTAGAAACATGGTGCAAGCAATACATCGATCAAATTGTGACCCAGATAAAACAACTCCAGGTTCTTTTTTCTACATTAATTTTATTTTTTTGAGATGTTCTTAAGTTCCTAGCATTATACTGTTGAGTTATGGTTTTACACCTGTCACATCTCAGCTTTTATCTTTGATCATGTCAATTTTAGCACACGCAGAATTGTCACAGACTTCCACTCTTGGTTGCAGGCTGCTCTAGTTCTCTTAACAATAAGAAATGATGGTTTGGTCCTTCCTGATTATACAGAATTTGAGAGCAACATGTCCATAGAGAGTGTTGTTTTGCCCATTCTTAAAGCGGTAAGCTTTCTATGTTCCAGTCCTCGGCCTTTGAAGCAAAAGTACATTGGTTAGCACATACTAAAATTTTGTCAACCAGTGTAATATCTAAGATATTCTTGAGAGCAGACCTAGTAATTCTGCCATTGTTTTTGTACGTTGTAGAGTGCTATCTCCAAAATGTTCACTTTCGTAACTCATGATATTTTTTTCCATGTATTCAGCTAGATGGTGATGAATCGTATCATCTTCTCATTCGGGGGATGATTTATGATGCTGCCCTTTTCTGTGGGAGCAGGTTTGATTTTAAACCATCCCTATCTCTCTCAGGAAATTTTGTAAGCTTGAAATGATATTGTATCTTCGTTACCTGATTTTTTCTAGCTGTGGGATTTTGCTAATATCATAGGATATATCATTATGAAGTGGGGGAAATAAACCATGGAAACAAATTTCTCTTTCTTACAAGTTGAATCTTCTCTAACATACAGTATGTAGTAGCCCTTTCATTATTCCAGGTGTTATGAATATACTAAGTTGAATCTGTAGGAAGTTCAAATTTTCCTGGGAGTTACTCTGCCATGATGTCCACTTTCCTATATTGGATATAAACTGTTGATTTTCTAAAAAAATAATCTCTAATGGATCAGGTAAGTATCTTCACTCACTTTTTCATGAGGTATAATGCTCTCACTATTAAGTGAGGGATAACACACCTCTTCGAATAATTGGCAATCACCATTAAAAAAGGTAATCTGTGACTAACTATTTAAAAAAATTGAACTGATGCAAGTATGGATCATGTATTTTGCTTTGGTCTGTAGGTACAATAACTGATGGTTTGTAGTATTACTGTTCTTGTATCATAGCCTACAGATACTTGATCATTTCTTACTCCATGGTTTATATCTCAAACGTCTGGCCATTGCTGGTTTTGTAAAACCCATAAATCAGTCCGTTCCTGAGTATCTAGTACAACTACTTGAGCAGTTTCCTGCATGGAATAACCATTTATCTAGCACGCCATATGATGAATCAGCAGCATGTGACACAATCATAAGAAAGTTGAGTCCAGATGAAGAGCAGAAAAGGGACCACGCATATTTTGCTCTGTTAAAATATCTAAACTTAAGATTTGATGGAGTGGATGGATCACCTCAGCATTTCGAGGTTGAGGTAATGATCTAAATTTTAATTTCATTTTTTGATAAATATGCAGTGGTCCATCTATTTTGTGTTTTATTGCAAAATATGGTAGCATCTTTCTAACAAGTTGTCTTTTCTTGTAACAGGATTCCAAGGACTATTTATTTTCCAGTGCTAAAGTTGTGCTAGAAATGCTCAACCTAACCACACAATTTGTTGAGAATATATCGTTTGATCATGACAAGGTTCAATCCCTCAAAAGGGGTTATGATGACCTTATAGGGTTTGCACATTTTCTGACTAGCAAGGTAAGCTCCTATTTGACTTTATTGTTTGCTAGGTCTTAAGTAAATTTAATTGGTTGGCTAGTTGTACTCCTAGGCTGTAAGCAGTAGCTTGGGCTCCCTCATATATTATAGATGATTATCTGTTCTAAAGAAATCCCGTAAGTCCTTTCATCAGTTAATAAGAGCCGTAGGTAGTGTCAAGGGTTTTGATAACTAAAAGCATATCCAGATTTAACTTTTAGACCAGGCGTCTCAAGGAAATAGATTGTACTGTACGATTTAACAACCTTTGCGATGAAACAGGGTATTGCTTTGAAGACCGCATACGCCATGGTTCAACTGTGCCTGGAGAAACAGCTTCAACCTTCAGAGCTCACTTTGGACCAACTACGGCAAATAAATTTCCCTTGTGAGCGTGCTCATGGACTACTGCAGGACAAGGGAAGCGTCTTTGGTAATTTCACCTGTCGTGATGTCTCCAAGAAGATGATAAAATGGTGTAGCAAGCTTAAGATCAATCCAGAGCAATTTACTCAGAGCCCAACGAGGATATCATAAAATTATTTTCTAAACTGTGCTCCTCTTAACCAGTAGAAGCAACTCTGGTTTTGTTTCTTAGATGAATTTCCATTTAAACTTTACGTAGCAAGTGAAGTGCGAAGAACTATCTGATCGAGTATAACCATGTTTGGCATCTCGAATAGATTGCGCTTGCGAAACATGATTTCTGGGCTTTCTTTTTCACTTTGTCGTGGATCGACTGAACACACTCTCGGGATTTTGCATAAAATAAAACTAGGTTTTCTTTTTTTGCTTTTCTCGTGGATCGACTGAACACACTCTTGGGATTTTGTATAAAATAAAACTAGAAAGATCTCCCGCGCGGCACGATCTCTCTAAAAAATTATTGTGTAATAAAGGTATATAAGACATTACGACACATGAAATATATATGAAGTTGTTTATAGAAATATGCAACATTTAGTTGTTCATTATCGAAAGGATAAATATAATTGACATGATTTTTTCTATATTTGGTGATTAAAATCTAATGACATGGATAATTGCGTGGATGAAAAGTAGATGACATGGATAGGTTGCATGCAAAAATACTGTCATTAATGAATGTTATGGGATCACATGGACAATTAGTTCGCTAAAATAGTGGCTGAGGTGGATACCTTGATCTCTCTAATTAGATCTCATATATTGAGAATTAGATATCTCTAGTTTATTATAGATTTGATCAGGTTGATTAGATCTACCACTTATGCCAAAAGAATGTCTCTTTTCGTCGGCGCCTGAACTTTAGGCGGTGGAGGGTGCAGTGGATGTGTGGAGGGATTACGCAAGTGATCCTCACGGGAGTCGCAACAATCAGACTTCTCGGCGTGGACGTAGGATTCTTAATCAGGCTACACGAACATCTATTTCGACAAACACAACATCTTCTGCAATAGTGTTTGCAAGTAATAGGCTGGAGCTGCTGGGAATGTGTTTTGACGATTGACTACCTTCTCGCACGAAGGAGATCGTTTCACCTTTTTTCGGTCTGTTTTTTTTAAAGGACCTTTACTATCCTCGCGAGCTTCACAGTTGTCAGACATATCAAAATGGACCGGGGTAGCGCGTACCCTTGGCTACGGCAGGTGCCATTGCCTTTGAGGCGCCCATCACGCTACCCTAGTGTTAATGTGAAGAGCGGTGCCCATCGGGATACGGGGTATGGTCGTCGTCAGGAAGATGTTCGGCTCCCAGCCTCGCCGCACGGTTTTCCACTGCCTCCGGTGATGCTTGAAGTGAATGGATCGAGCTCTCCATGATTGGTACCCATGTCATGATTCCCTTGAGATTGTCGCAGGCAACGGCATGGCCTAACAACAAAAGAGAGTCGTTGATGGCCTTGGGTCTTGAAGTTGTGTCATCACCTTTCTTCTTCACAACAAAGGATAGCCGAGAGGTCAGAATACAAATTTCTCCATGGCTACCTCGTCGTAGGTCGCCCGAACATTGTCCGTTACCGTGAACGACTGCCGCCTTCTGCGAGATGCACCTCCAATGATGCACAACTTAGATGGGAAGCCGACTCACCGCCCAGATCCGCACTCGCTAATCGTCTACCGCCGCCTCAATCACCAACACCACCGCCACAAGACCACTCAAACTAGTGGGATTTTAAGGGACATCACAACCACAAGTTCGACCAGTAATTGAATCACCTCTAGATAACTAATCAGAGTTGGAACGGAGATTTTTTTTGGTGAATTTAGTTGATCGAAGTGGCTCTGGTACCATATGTGACATACACTTAGATCATGATCATGATACCACCCGAATTCGATACAATCTCTAGATTTCATGGAGAGGAGAGAATCCCGACGAGCCGAAGCACCGGAGAAGAGAGATGGGAACAGGTTCAGATTACAGATTACAGTTCAATTGATTGATGACCTTTCCAGAAGGGGCTACGTAGTGTCGTGACGGAAATTAGTTGTTATAAACGGGAGACCACCGTCAACGATCCGTGCGGAGCGGACTTCGCTCCGCCTGCAGGGAGTCGACAGTGAGCCAGGTCCACCAAGGTGTTTCTTTACCATCCTCTTCTTCCTTCGCCTCGTCTGCTGATGTTGCCGCCGTTTCCGTCTTCTCCTCCATCTGTCTCCGTCGACCCCTCCCACCACACCCCCCCCCCCCCCCCCCCCCCCCGCTGTCACCACCGGTCGTAACCGCCTGCTGTCGCAACCCGTGCTCGGCGCCGCTACCGCGCCGCCTCCATGCCCCGCCCTGCTCAAGCCGCGGCCTCCGCTAGTCCACCGCCACCCCTGGCTTTCCTCTAACCCCGCCCCCAACCCACCTTCTCCGGCGCTGGCCACCACGCACCCGACCCCCTCGTTAAGTTGCTCTCTTGCCTCTACCTGCACCACCGCGGCGAGCCACGTCATCGCGGGCGAGTTATTCGCGCTCGTCTCCTTCAGTTCCCGTCGCCTCTGCCGTCATCTCTTTCTACTCCGACGCCGTTGCGCCTCCTCTCTGCATCGAGCTGGTGCACACGAACTGGGCCGGGCCCATACGCCACCTAGGGGTATGCGGAGCGTATGCCCGATCTGGTCGACCTGAACGCTAATTCGGTCCCCCCGAAGAGGTTTCTCGTTTTTTTTCTTTTCTTTTTGAGTTCAGTGTGACACGGTTCCTACCTAAATGGGCCGGCCTAGTTAGGTTGTCAGTTGGCTATCGCTCCTTCGTCTTCCCCGCCGCGCCGCCCCACTCCTGGCCCGCTCTTCGGCAGCGATCGCCGGTCGCGGAGCTACCCGTGCTCCCCCCCCCCCCCCCCCCCCACACACACACCGGAACCCAAGCACCCGCCGGTGAGTTTCCCGTAGGACCCGAAACCTCTTCTCCTGCTTGTAGATCTCTGAGGATTTCTCCCTTCTCCTCCTAGGGCCTCCTCGTCGGCTCTCGGAGAGGATCCAGGTGGGCCTCCGCCGCCGCGCGAATTTCTGGTTTACAGTGACATGGATAAGCTGGTGCAGTTTGGGAGGAAGGCATGGTTCGTGGTACGGGTGATGTCTGGCTACGAGCAGAGGAGGATCCGATCTTACAGGCTGCAGCTGCAGCAGCGGCTCGAGCAGGTAAGGCTTTTCTTGGGGCCGGCCATTTCCTGAATGATATGTCCAGCTATTTTATCAATTTCGTGGAAACAACATTTTACTTGTATAAGCAATTTCACCTTTTAAGTCTCCAGCCGTGTAAAAATGGCAATAAGTCTTCTAGCTCTGTTATTTGGGTAATCTCTTGGATAGGATAGGACTGACCTCCAAGTCTGTAGTTTTTCTTACTTTCAGTAGGGGTGACACGTAGTGTTAAACTGAAGCTGTGTTCGTCTCTTTAAGTTGTTTGAAATGGCTGTAAATGAGAACAGCTTAATACTATTAGAAAAAGAAAATTGTGTGCTAAGAGAATAACTTTGCTCATTTTGTATGGAACTCACAACACATATACATATCCGACTTGGTCGATTTGTCGTGTCTTGAAAAATATTAGCTACTGGTGTTTCCTTCCCTAAATCTGCTGTTTGGTACAAAACTAGCTTTTTGGAAATGGTACAACATATATTGGAAGCTTAATCATTTCACCATCAGAGTTAATTCCTATCAATTTGCAAATGGTTGTCCCTGGTTTACTTACTACCATATCATTCCTACAAAATAACTGTTTCACAATGTTATATGAATATGTCTGTAAACACTTATGCACTGTACTATGTACTGTAGCTTCAGCATATGGTAGACCCCAATCTATAACTCCAAACTGAATATATGATTATACATTCGAGGAAACCTGCCTGGTTTATTTTTCGTCACAAAGTTACGCATTGTTTGGCAGATTCCTTAGGTATGCAAAATATGTTTGTTCTAAAGCAGCATTGTTATAACTAATCATCTCCTTTAGTTTTTGTGATACATATGAGCTCTATTTTTATCCTTGGATATTGAATTATCTTGCAACTTGTTTGAATTCAAATGGTTAGGAGCTCACTAAGCACATTGCATATCTTATCAACTTAGCAGCACTTTATTTCTAATATGACTGCTCTATTTAAGTTGAAAATATCTGATATTTTAATTCTATGTTGACAATATTATAATGAAACAAAGATATAAAGCCATTTGTCCTTATGACCTGCCTTACTGTACTGCTATCACAATTCTTGTGTCATTTTTGTTTTTCGAGTGTATTCGCTGCATCCCACCTGTCTTGCCCTTAACCCCTTAAAACATGGAGCAGATAGTTATTTAGGTCATCATATAATTAAGAACCTGCAGTATATTTTATCGACGACTTACATTAGGAGTAACAAAAAAGGGGCAATTTTCAGCAATAGTAATCTTTATTTTTGTGTTTGCCTCTTGTATTATAAGATTTTCTTTATTTATTTTCATAAACATAGATACAATTTAGATTTGAAATTTTGGGGTTAACCTTTGATCTATGTTACTATGTGGTGGAATTGGTTGTCAGACACATAGTTTTGATTTTAGCAATAATGTTGTGCTATTATGTAATGGACAAGTTCTATGTTCCAAAGCAGTTGTCGGAGCTAGTGTTAGTTCTGTGTAATACTGAAGTTGAGAGAGAATGGATGATATATTTTTAAAAAATTATGTTTCTCATCATATTTGGGTGTGGCTTAGGGCTGAACTTATGCATTCTAAGTGTAGCACAGAAATCATGAAGTCCACAGTCGTCACTTATCTGAATATAATGTCCCAATTTAATGAATTTGTATTTCACTATTGCTCACTGTAAAATCTTAAATTAGTGTCAGGAAACTTCTAAACTAGCTTGCAAAATAAATCATTCTTCCCCAGTAATAAGTAGGGTTTGTTTTCAGTTGTGACAGTGGCACCACCAGTCATCCTTCATATATTCATATCCATAAAACTGAGAGCCAATATTGTATTCAATTGCCATAGCACTTAACTCCAGTATTGGTTATTCAGGCTCAGGCAAGGAAGGAAGAAGTGAGGAAACAGCCAGAGCAAGTCATTCTGTCAGAGGTTCGTCAAGTGGTTCAGCAGATGCAAGCTCTCAAACAGCACTTCGAAGAAGCTGTAAGACACTGTACCACAAATTTATAGTTAATTGCAACACTTTCCTAGGAATGTGTACTGCATTCTAGATGTTGTTATTTACTAATTTATTTACAATCTCACAAGTGTGAAACAGAGTTTGGCGATCATATTGTCGGCCTTTGGAGAACAACACAGTGGCTTGTTTATGTTTGATTGATGTGAAACATGCTTGTTCTGGAACTCCTAAAACAGATATATATTTTGGTTTAGGTTTGTAGTTCAATATTAGGATCACTGGCATTAAACTCAAATGCCACTTGTTCTATGCACACAATTGTTTAATGACATGTGTAATTCGTTCTTCATCTTAATTATCAGGAAACTACCATAGAGAAGATTTTCAAACCGATCGACAAGGATGCTCAGATGATAACGGACATGCAAATGGAGAAAGAGGAGGCACAGGCGAAGGAAATGGCAAAAGTAATGCGAGAGCAAATACAAATGCAAAGAGAACTCGCTGCGAGGACATACGAGGCCACTGCCGTAGAGCCTGTTGACAACCAAGCGAGTGAAACAACAGCTGAAAGTCTTCCAAAACAAGAAACCGGGAAATAGATACTGTGCCGGCGTTACTCGGTTTTGCTACGCAGGTTCTTATGTGTGCGTGGACTCTTTACATAGTCTTCTTGCAGGGCTAGGTAATAAGCACGGATGTAGGTCATCAAGACAATTGCCAATTTTGTACCTATGAGGGCCTATTTTTCTTTGTGAGCAGAGTTATTTACTCATGCGGTTTCCTGTTCAAGACGGTAAATCATGGAAGCTTTGTGCAGTGTGTTATCGGTTATGAGTTTGGTGACCTGTGTGCGTACAAGCAAAATTTGAGTCTGATCCTACTCCCCCGTCCCATAAAATAAGATGTTGTCACAACCAATAAATTCAGATGCACAATTTTACATGCGAAGAAGATGTTTTTGCCATTTCTCTGAAATTATCATTTGAGCGAGCGATGAACATATAGTGAAGATGACTAATTTTGTATAAACATAACTGGAAAGAGGGCCAACCAAGCTTCCATTTGTAAAGGTTCGGTTCAGAGAAAATAATGCGTCCATGCAAATGGTACCAACCAGGTTCAGTGACATTCAGAAAAACATAATCCTAATCCGGTATCTCATTCCCTAATAAACAAACTGACAGACACCTGCACACATATATCCATGGCTGCTGTAATTACGAAAGCACAACTCACTCAATTAGGAACAGAGGCTGTGCGTTTTTGTTTTGTTTTTTGACACTGATGAATGGGTTGGGTCCGTCTTCATATACTGCGCCGGGCTGGGATTGAAAAACACCAACCGCCGTCTGTCAGGCCATTCTTTCCTTCCGTCAGAAGAAGAGGACAGAGCGACAGTGGCGGACGTAGAAGTAAATTGTTGGGGTGCCAAACTCAGTATTAATGGCATAAATATCATTTAGGTATTTTTTAACACATGTAATCTCTACTATATAATACGAGTAAAGGTGATGGTTGGCGGCGGTACGTCAAAAAATTAAAAAGACCGAATTAGATCCGATTGACATGTTAAAACCGGAGTCCTCCTCTGATACGAAAAACCGGAGTCCTCCTCTGATACGACTCCAGTAGCGAGCGGGCGTCCCGTGGGCCTAGCCGCCTCCTGGGCTGAGAGAGAAATTGAAAACGTACCTACACAGGATTTTGTACGTACAGATTTGTTTGCCATTAACAACGATCGGATCCTTACTTTTTTTGTCTCCTTTTCCTTAGTTTTACGGTTCTCTTTTCTGCTTGCCGTCTTCCGTGCGTGCTAGCACGACAATTAAACTGGCCCAACAAAAGTTAGGTAAGTTGAAGCCATTTTTTTGTAAAAATAAATAAATTTACTACTACCATTTTCCAACTCATTTGCAACGTCCAAAAAGCTCATTTCCGACGATTAGCCGACTTCAAATATTTCAGAAGATATAACTAAAATAAGATAGTGTTTCACAAAATAGTTTTATGCTCGACCGCCACTATTCTACGGAACGGAATACATGATCGTACTTCAAGGTATTGGTAGTACAGTAGCAAGTTTACGATGGCATAGTAAAAGCAACCAATTGCAAAAAACAAAATAGAACAAGAAGTCTAATAAGACGTGAACTAGATAGAGCTCTGGACGAAAACGTGTGACTTGAACATGTTTAACTTGAAAGTGTAATCAATATATGTTTCTGTTGATATAGTGAGAATTGTATATTCTTTTGCTAAATACATGTGATGAACATCTGATCAACCCGTAGCAACGCACGGGGTATTATGCTAGTACACATAAAAGTAAACTAAATTGGTACTAGATTTCACAATCTGTATTTTTTAGGGGTTGCCATGGCACCCACTGGATCCGCCCCTGCAGAGCGTTGGTGTCAAAAAAAAAAAAAAAAAAAAAAAAAGAGGACAGAGCGATGGCGAGTGGCGGCGGGAGAGAAGTCGAGGGAGAAGAGGTGGGCAAATCCGGGGAGCAGCCAGCCCCTAACGATTTCCACCTGCAGCGGTTAAGGAGGGAGGCGGTGGTCGCGATGACGATGGACACCAACGGATGGATAGCAGAATTCTCGTACATACGAGGCAGCGGAAGGAGCTACTGTCGCAGATGCAGAGCAGAACCGGCGCGGACAGCGAATTACCAGCCACCGAGACGGCGGTGCCGGGGCTCGCCCCCGCTCCCGAATTCAACTGCATCACCGCGCAGATCATGGCACGTTGCAGCAAGATGGAGAGGATCGAAGGAAAGGCCGCACCCACCGACGGAGCAAGTAGCGAAGCCATGGAGGAGGTCCTCTGACCACGTGAGCAGCAAGACGGCGCAAAAGATGAAGGAAAACGAGAGGATGACGGTCCAGAGAAGGACTGAACATGGAGGTGGATCGGCGACCATGGAGACGGATGCACTGAGGATCTACTCTCCCTTCTGTTCGGTCTCGGAGGACCTGGAGGTACTGTGCGCCCTCTTGGAGGAGATGGAGCAGTTTTACAGGGAAAACGAATGGCTGACGACGGTGAGGAACGCCTCCAGACCCAAGTGGATCGTCCGGCAGATCAAGGAGCTGCTGGACATTGTCTCCAGATTCCAGTCGGAGGTGCTCCAAATGGTGATACTCAAACTAGAAGCCGAGTTAGATCATAGCTGCGAATTGGGGAAAGAGGAGAAGGCCGAGCATGATAGGAATTCAGTTTCAGAGCAGATGGAGCTGCGCGGCCAGATACAGGAGATGGAATCCTTTTTCAGGAACATCAAATGGGGGACGATTGCCTCCTGCAGATTCAACCCAGCATTCGAATCGATCTTTAAGCAGGTCAGGGTGCTGCGGGATGAGATCTCCAAGGCCGAAATGGCCGAGGAAGGGATGGATGGAGGCAATTTTCCAAGCACAGAGGCGAAGGCAATGAGAGAGTCAATCGATAAACAGATAGCTGCTTCACACCGTAGGGGTTGGGAATATTCACGGGGCAGCAAGTTTGGAAGAACCGGTGGTTTAGTTGGTGTTAGATTTCTAACACACACTTGTCTTCATGCAGCGTCGTTGAGTCCAATGTACTATGCACACTGCACACCTGGACGCATCCCAAGTGATGTTGTCGCCGCGAGAACCTTGCAGATCTACTCCATCAAAATTTCAGAATTAAGAGGACCAGTTGAGGTGCATGGCGTGATTGCTGCTCGGGACACCGTGGATCACAATCGTAACCTTCTCTTTGGACGCCGAAGGGATGACTGCCAGATCCTAACTCCACATGTTTTTTTTTGGGTTGCTCACCACATATGCCATGTGGTAACTCCACATGTATTGTATTTTCTATTATTTTTCTTTCTCCCTTACATACTTTATCCTTGTTGATTAGGTAATGACCATTGCAGGATTATTTTTTGTGGCTGACTGACCCCTCTCGTGCAATTGTGTCTATGGACCCTGTTATTTTTGAAATCCTTCTAAAAGTAAAGGGCAGAACAAAGTCTGAAGATCAAGTATTGATAACATAAATCTTCCATTACAATGGAATTTATTCTAGTCGTCTATATTCTCCTATCTTCAACAAGCCTCTTGGAAAAATTACTTTAAGCTTTGAGCAACTTGAAAAAAGGGTTCAAGCCACTATCTTGGGTATCTGTGTTGTCGAAGGAGAATGGTCATGGCCTTTTAAATATGGAGGTCGAATTGTTTGCTCGTCATCACCTCAGGAAGTTATGGTGGTTGATACTCAAGGAGTTGTTTTTGTTACTGAGCCTTCATATAGGCAAGTTGACCTTCTTGATTATCATGGCCGAACAATACCTATGGGATTAAATGGTCACCTTGATCTGTCAAGGCAGATTGTGTCTGCAGAATTACAAGGAAGCCTCAAAGTGCTCGTACAAGCCTATTCTCCATCCGGTGAGATTGGAGTTAATTGCGCCGGAGGTCACACATCTCGTCACGTACGTGCACATTGGTCACACATCTGGAAAACGGGATTTTTTGGTCACACATCTCGACTTTGCGTGCACATTGGTCACAAACGGGAAGTGTCATCCCGTTTTGGATGGTAATTTTTTAGAAAACCCCCTGGAGAAGTATTAATTTTACAAAATGGTCCTCCTAATTTTACAAAACGATCCTCCTAATTTTACAAAATGGTCCTCCTATTTTTTTTAATTTTACAAAATGGTCCTCCTAATATTACTCAGGGGGTTTTCTGAAAATTTACCATCCAAAACGGGATGACACTTCCCGTTTGTGACCAATGTGCACGCAAAGTCGAGATGTGTGACTAAAAAATCCCGTTTTCCAGATGTGTGACCAATGTGCACGTATGTGACGAGATGTGTGACCTCCAGCGCAATTAACTCGTGAGATTGCTACAGAAGGCAGCATCTACTTCACACCTGAAAAATGCAACATAAGTCGTCGTATATGTGACCTTGGTGACTTTAAGATGGAGATTACTATTGCTTGGTCTCTCCTTATTGGCTGCAAGAATGCTATCTTGATAAAGGGGTATATTTGATAGTGGACCCTTTGCTATCGGTGGATTACTATGATGTAGGAACACATTTATATCGACTAGTAAGTCATGACATGTAAAATTTCCTTGCTATTTGTGTGTCGGCTATTGTCTTATAACCTATTGACGTGGGCATATCCTCCGGGCACCTCACCATTGGCGTACCCGATGCGGCCCAGCACCTGGTGGCTCATGAAGCCCAACAAGCCACGACTTACAGTACAAGAAATGACTCCAAGACGTAGTCTACTAGGACTCATGTAAACCCTACCTGGCTCCCTTTATAAAGTCAGGCAGGGGCACCCCATAGACAGATCCAAACTAGACACATAACATATACGCATAGCCATAGCGAGACCGTGTCTCACCACCACAATCGACAAGCAGGATGTAGGTCTTTACCTCACAATAAAGGGCCGAATCTGGGTAAATCCTTACTTGTCAGCCGTCCGGAACTACAAGCGCGCCATCTTCTCTACCTCACGAAACCCTAGGTATCTTACCGATGGGATTTGCCGTGGCCACCCCACGTCAATTGGCACTGACCGTGGGAATAACGCGCGCTGGATCGCGGTTCCGACGGCTCTAATCTTCATCGACAACTATGGCCAGATCGCATCTGGCCGGCATCCGTCTGGGCGCAATCAAATTCGTCAGCAGCGGCCGCCTTGCCGTCGGGCACATCGCATCTGGCTAATTTGTTCGCTCGTACGGCCAGCGGGCGCTCGCTCGACTCCGATCGATCTTGATCGGCCGCCCACACGACGACAACGTTGCTGGAAGACGCAGGCCAGCGCGCAGTCTACGTCACCTGCCCATGGCTACATGCATCCACGCTAATTCAATCTACTCTCTCTCATTAATTACTCATACAATTGATTGTTTTCTTTATTCCTAATCCATGCGTGCATGCTGTTTTTACCCATCGTTTGGAGGATCAAATCCACAGATGCATGGGATCGGACTTTGGGGCTGGGGGACGTTCAGCACCCTCAGCGCCGTCGCGACTTCGTCGATTCCCATCTAAGCAAACTTGAGCCAGGGACTGCACCGTGGATTCCGCCACGCCGGCGCCATCAGGCTTGGAAGCCGAGGCCAACGACACCATCTGCCAGAACCGGCACCAGGCGCGTCCGTCGTCCAGGCGACCTCCGCGTCCGCCGTCCAGGCGACCTCCTCATCGAGCCTCCGGCATTACACGCCTGCACGACGACCTCGCTGACTGTCCGCCGGCCACACAGGCCCGTGGCACTCGACGCCACCGCGGCCCACGCCGCCTCTCATCTTGCGGAACGGCATGGGAAGCCATACAGGAGCTAGGCGCGATATGCAACCCGACGTAAAAGCGTGTCCTGGCCGCACGCGCACGTAACGCCGGCGAGTCAGCTGATCAATCGACGCCAGGATCCTCTCCAAGTCCAGCTATGGCAATCAAGTCCAAGTGTTATCCAATACGGAGATACACTATAATTTATTGATTTGTCTTATTTTCTCGGCTTTGATATTGTTTGTCTGCTAAAAATTTCCATGTCTTCAAATCGTATGTGTGCATGTACGAGAACCTGGATGCAAGAGCGCCGGCGGAACAGCGCTTCGACAACATGTACATCGCATCCAAGTCTTGCGACTCCAACCTGGCCATCGTCAGGACCAGCTTTAGGCGACATCGGCGACTCGCCGCGGATCGGCTCCCTGGACTTTATCGACTCAGCTCTGTTGACTCTGTTCGCCTTGTCGCCTTCGCCTCGCCGACACGACAAGGTCGACTCGGCTGCATCGCCTTCGACCACAACCCTGCTGCGGGCAAACTTCGACTCCCCCCGCTTCATCGACCAACACGGCGGTACCGGTACGGAGAGCCCGCTCCCTGAAAGGGCATCATATATCCTCGGGGGCTGGCGCTTCGACGTCAACAACGACAACAAGTTCATCGCTGCACTCGACACGTGACTCGAGTGCCTTCATCAACTCCACATCGTCGACTCCGCTTCATCGAATCCGATTCATCGACTCTACATCGTCAACTCTGCTTCGCCGGCTTAACAAGGAGGACTCGGGGGCTGAGCGTTGCCCGCGCCGCGTTGACCCCCTCCACCAAACAACTCCGTGGCGTCGACTTCGTCCACTACGATATCCACGACTCGACAAGATCGGCGTCCATGACACGACAACTCCTACAACCACTTTGACGAGTCGACCTCGACAGTCTATAGACTCCCTTCGCTCATGAACAGCTAAGTCACTTTCATATTTCATTTCTTCAAATTCTAACCTACTTCGGTCACATCCAACACTCGGGGGCTGGCGCTTTTCGACTCCGATGCGTCGTCACCCTCCGCTTCATCGACTCCGTCTCGCCGACCCAACAAGGTGGACTCGGGGGCTAAACGTTGCGCCGCGTCGACTCCGGTCCGCCGCGTCGACTCCCTCCGCCGCACGACTCCGCCGCGTCGACTGCCAATGCAGCACAAATCCGCCGCGTCGACTGCCTATGCAGCATAAATCCGCCGCGTCGACTCCGGTCCGCCGCGTCGACTGCCTATGGAGCACAACTGCGCCGCGTCGACTCCGGTCCGCCGCGTCGACTCCCTATGCAGTACAAAATCCACCGCGTCGACTCCCTAAGCAACACAACTCTGCCGCGTCGACTCTGGTCCGCCGCAGCACAACTCCGCCGCGTCGACTCCCTATGCAGCACAACTCCGCGGCGTCGACTCCGGTCCGCCGCGTCGACTTCATCCACCGCATAACTCCGCCGCGTTGACTCTGGTCCATCGCGTCGACTCCTTCGGCTAAACACCATGCAACCACTTACACTCGGGGGCGGCGTCATACAGGCCCTACAATTTACCTCAGCCGCACTCGACACTCGGGGGCTGCGCCATACAGGTTACGCAATCTACCTCGGCTACACCCGATACTCGGGTGCTGCACCATAGACGCTACACAAATTATCTCAGCCACACCCGCGCTGTATTTAGCTACATCTGTCGTGTCGACTGCGTACAAAGCGTCGACTCCCATCGGGAGCGCACTCGCCGTCGGCTCGAGTGCTGCACAACCGACAAATATCTATGCCAGCAGGTGTGAAGACTGAAGCACTCAGAAGATACTCGACATAAACAAAAGGAAGGCAAATTGAGCCTATGCCCAACTATAAATAGTTGCACATAGCCTCGGGGGTTACTCCCATCGGGAGCGCTGTCACGCACCCGACGCACTACCGAGTCAAAAGCACAAGGCAACGCAACAAAGGTGCGAAGACTGAGCCCAAGTTGAGTACCTCCTTGCACAGCTCAAATTTCATCAACTACTCCCATCGGGAGCGCACTCGCCGCCAGCTCGAGTGCAACAGAATTATCAAAGTCGGGTTCTCTATAGCCGCACCGGTATTATCAAAGTCGGGTTCTCTACAGCCCGTAACAGTATTCTCAAAATCGGGTTCTCTATAGCCCGCAAATAATTTTCTCAAAGTCGGGTTCTCTATAGCCCGCACCGGTATTATCAAAGTCAGGTTCTCTACAGCCGGCAACGGTATTCTCAAAGTCGGGTTCTCTATAGCCCGCAAATAATTTTCTCAAAGTCAGGTTCTCTATAGCTTGCACCGGATTTCTCAAAGTCGGGTTCTCTATAGCCCGCAAAGGTATTATTAAAGTCGGGTTCCCTATAGCCCACACCGGATTTCTTAAAGTCGGGTTCTCTATAACCCGCACTGGATTTTTTACTATCAGGTTTCTTAAACCTATACTGGATTTCTCATAAATGATTCAGCTCTCAAATCATGGCTAATATGTTCTTCACATGGTCATCAACATATACCCGACGCATCGACTACGCCTACACGACATGCTGCTCTTAGTTTCTGCCCGATTCTTCGTATCGACCAGACACTCGGGGGCTACTGACGTGGGCATACCCTCCGGGCACCCCACCATTGGCATACCCGATGCGGCCCAGCACCTGGTGGCTCATGAAGCCCAACAAGCCACGACTTGCAGTACAAGAAAGGACTCCAAGACGTAGTCTATTAGGACTCATGTAAACCCTACCTGGGTCCCTTTATAAAACCAGGCAGGGGCACCCCCATAGACAGATCCAAACTAGACACATAACATATACGCATAGCCATAGCGAGACCGCGTCTCACCACCACAATCGTCATTACGGCCACCATGTAATCATACATCAATACAGATCAGAAAAGCAAGATGTAGGTCTTTACCTCACAATGAGGGGCCGAAGCTGGGTAAATCCTTACTTTTCAGCCGTCCGGAACTACCAGCACGCCATCTTCTTTCCCTCACGAAACCCTAGATATCTTACCGATGAGATTTGCCGTGGCCACCCCACGTCACCTATGCTATTGCTATGTGAATTCTTCTGTAATGGGTTGATCAATCATGTTCAAAATGTCTGACCATTTGTGCACATGTTAATATGTCATGATTCTCTACTCCTCAATATATAATAAACGAAGAGTGTCGAAGATAATTAAAATAGCTGTCTCTTTCGGAAATCAAAATATTATCACTTTTTTAGAGATATTATCACTTGAATCAGATTGTATTTTACGCAACATTATTTTTCTAATCTTGGGTGACTTTCTGCCGGACAATCTTTTTTTAGGACCTCGCCCGTGGACAGTCTTATTTTCTCACATTTTTCACTCTTCTATCTCCTTGCTAAATAGTGTTCTTTCATGAAAAGGTTTATTAGCCTTTCAGCGAGATGGTGCATGCATTTTTAGGGGACTTCAATTTGGGAAAATATGAAGATATTTCGTACCAGCCATTTCTAGCAACCTTGTTAAGATTTTCTGGTAAGTGTAGCAATGGTAAAAATGTTGTTATTATGCATGCGCTGTATTTGCATTCACATTTGATAACTAACTAGGCATGTCTAATCCAACCGAGGGAAACAACAGCAATGGTTGCCGTCGTTCTCTTATCTCGATGGATTTGATGTGTGCCGTCACTATTAATTGATGCTGGATGTGGGGTTCCTGAGATTTATCCTCGGATGAGAAAAGGCCCATAAGTTAGCCGGATCATATAATTTTTTTTTGAAGCATCTCTACCTTATATGTATTCAAAGACAGACCAAGGTCTATGAGCTTCCCCTCTGTTGGTTAAGCCTTTCACTGTTTCTGATGTACGATCAGTGTTAGAACATTTGGTGTTCAACGTAGAAATTTAGACAGATTTTTATAAAAAAAACTCGACATTATTTATTTCTAGCCCATGCAGCAGATCCTCCATACGTGCAGATATAAATCGCGTTTATTTGCAGAAGTGGAACCAAAAAGGTATGATAAAACTTCATGCAACCTTCTGGTTCTGGGCCTCAACATTTTCTTGTACTTCAGAAGTTCAGATTACTCTTTCTTTCCTTCATGTAAACATGGTGTACAAGTATTAAAGGATTATGTCCTATTAATTGACACAAAATAGTATGACAGGGTATATCCCAACTTATTTTAGGTATATCTTGCTAGGTTCAGAGGAAAAACAGAGCTTTCGTGAAAAGGATACCAGCAGGTTCAGGCGTTTTCAGCTACTTGTAAAACTATGCAAGAAACTAGAAATAGATGCAGGCAACAACCGGTACACATGTATAGCTGTTGTATATTTCAAATTCCACGTCAAGCACACATGCACCAAGGTCGATGCGCAGAAACTAGTTGCTTCTTAGTCCAAACACTCACACAAGTAGTTGCACGCAGGCACACACACAGAGATCAAAGAACACTTCCAATCTCAAACCACACATGTCGGCCTGGCTAGCGCACGCAGGCGAGAACCAGACCGCTTCCTATTTAAAAGCCACACAAGAGGTAAGAGACAGACCTGGCACACACAACAAAATATGATAGTATAGCTAAAGGCAATCGACCACCTCTGAAATCCTTCAAAGCACACGAGCAAACCACACACATACATCCGCAGGCAGGAGCATCCTCACTCCAAATCATCAGCAAGCTAGTCACCATCGAGGAAACACAAGTCGGTGAAGCGCAGCGCAGGAAAGGCAACGTGAGAGACGGAGAAACAAAGAGTGAGAATCTGTAATAACTCGGAGAATGCATTCAGTAATACAACTGACAAAGAAATATGCAGACGAGTATACATACCTGAGGACGGAAGTCCTGGACAGTTTCTTCTTGTAGTAGCGCGAGTGCACCGGTGCCCCGAAGTGGCTAGGATGGTGGCCAGCCTCCGCGCCGTCCCACTCCAATGCCTCCCAGACATCTTTCTCGATCTCGACGGTCGGCTTCTTCATGCCTGGAGCACGGACCTCCACGACCGGCAGCCTGCGTAGGCCAAAGCATCCTCTGATCTTGATGCTCTCCAGATTTGGCGCCACCATCTTCACCTCGCATATCTGCCGCAGCGTCGGGAGGTCGTGCAGGTGAATGGAGGTTAGCTTCGGGAACGCTACACCGTTGGTGGCTATCTCCTCGGGGTACTCTCCGTCCAGCACGAAGATGTGCTTGAGGTCGCCACAGTGGATGATGTGGATGGTCTCCAGGCTGGGGAAAGAAGAGACCCACACGGGGAGCACGAACCGGAGGCTGGGGCAGGAGCTCAGGTGTAGGTGATGTAGATTCCAGAAGGATCCTATTCCGCTGTTGCGTGAACCTTTACTCCAAATCTGGTGGGCCATCAGGAGATCGAACGCCCAGAAGGTCTCCAGTCTATCAAAATCATCGGATAGTACGAAGGAAATACGGTAGCCAACTTGGGGCACCTCTCCACGCGGCACTGCTTGAGCCCACTCCAAAATCCCCCGGGCATACTATCACTAACCGAGATATTGTTCACATGCAGGGACTCCGCGTATTTTCTCATTATATCAGCTAGATTGTGTGACTCGGAATGTTGACCCAGTGTGTTCTCCAGGTCACGGCTTCCTTGAGAAATCTCGATATGTCGGTCCAAGTTGGTAGTCGGCGGATCCGGAAAAGCCTGCATCCGGGGGACATCGCTAACCATGCTAAGGACATCAATATATCGGCTAACTGGAACAGATCTTTGCACGCTCACTTGATCACCATACAAGCCATTCTTCTCCTCCTCGCAAATTGCTTTGAGTTGAATAGATCCGTTATAGTACACAGGTGAGGATGTGACATGGATATTAAAACAAAGGTCCCAAATGTAGCCGTCCCTAATTTGGCTGTCCATAGCCACATTTCTTATTGGGGGCCATAAGGACCAACCAAGCCTTGCATCCTCAACAACAGCATGCACCTGCAACCTGAAGGGTTTATCCCAGTCAAGGGGTGGCCAATGACGGTCAATTCTGGCTCGCGTGTCTATGCACAACAACTCTAGGTCAAATTTAAATGTCTTGCCCCATCTTATTGCACGAAGGTGCTCACATCCTAGCAGAAATAGTCGTCTCAGACCTGGAACTTCAACCACCATGGTATCAAAGTCAAGAACTTTAATGGCACTTCCTGAGAGGTCTAGCTCAACAAGATTTGGTAGCCCACGCAAAAATAGATTATCCAATTGTGTGCAACCTTTTAGGGAGATTTTTGAAATACTGGTGGCACCTTTGTTACCCGCTGCGGTAGATGGACTGAGATGTTCCATAGGTTGCGCAATAGATGGTGTCCGTCGTGTTGATGGCCAATTGGCATCAAGCCTGAATGACCTTAGCATGAGAGGGAGCACATTGGGCACAACATCTTGAAGCCTAGTGCAACCATCCAAGACAAGCACCTGAAGGCTACTTGGTAATCGCTATTGCCTGACAAATCAAGTATCTCTAGCTTTGTCCTGCCGAGGAAGGAGTTGCTTGTGTCAGTTGAAATCTCGGGTTCACGCGTTGGATTGACTATCCGGAGCTTCTCAAGGTTAGGTATCCACCCTTGTAAGCAGGTTGTGTATTGCCAACACATGAATCCCTCTATATTTAGCTCTCTTATATTGTCCATGAGATCAATCTTCTCTTGAGATAAGATCTCATTCCAATACGTGGAGCATAGTTCTAGCACCCTCAGCCTATACAAACATGCCCACTCAGTATGATCCTGTACTTCACATGTTTTGTTATCCGTACAGTGGTCTAGTCCAAGGAACTTCAGGCTATGGCATTTCACGAAAGGAGGTGATGCGAAATTGAAGGCACACGAAAAGAATTAGCACACCAAGGCTCCTGGAATGTTCAAACATACCATTTGGCAATGCTAGCGGCGGTTCATATCTTTCAAATTCCAAGAAGAAAGATGATGTCTGCGCCGGAACAATTTGCATTCCATGTAGTTTTGTATCCTTTGATGTGACTGAAATCCAACGGTATGGTCCTTCTTCATATGCATCCTGATCTTCAACTCTCACAAAAGGAAGCTTCAAATGTTTCTTGAACTTTGGAATCACATCAGACAGGAAAGAAGCATTGCACTCCAAACTTATCTCTCTATGCAGCGCATTGCTCATCTCCCTTTCTATGTTCTCATGCAGTATCCCGTCACATATCCAAAACCTCGAATCAAAATTTGCGGTAGTTGGAAAGCTAGCGTATAGGAATAGTTTGTACAAACAACAGTCTGCGACCATTGTCAGGTCGATGCCCGCAGCTACAATGGCAGCCTCTTTACACAATACTTCATAAAACTGTTCACATGTTAGCCACCTTGCTTCGGCATAAAAGAAAACATGGGTGAATCGTTTCGCCTTAGATACCAGTTGTCTATCATCTATTATGTTCAGCAATCTCCTTCCCCAGCTCCATATCAAAATGTTGTCGGCAAATTTGCAAAACGGAGGAACACCAGAATCATATAAATCAATCTCGTCGTAACTCCCATTACAAAATATCATAATAAATTTACTATCCTTCAAAATATGATTAATTTTTCCTGACACACTTAATATCTCATTGCTTGAGCTTTCATCAACTCCATGAAAACCATCCACTTCATCCTGCTTATCTAGAATAGCCATTGCCGAGGGATCAAGTTTCAGTTCCTGTGCAATTTCCCTCTGCATTGATCTTCTACTTTTCCATTCTGAGCAATCTTTAAAAATTATCCTTTCAAAGCATAGTTCTGGAATGTCTCTCCTAGAAGGAAGCACTTCTGCTACGGATCTCAGAACAGCGGATGCCCCGAGTCCACTCCATCCATGAAAATAGATGACCCTTCGATCCACCATTTTCTGAATATACCTAAATATCTCTTCTCTGGCGTCATCAACATCTTCGCTCAAGATCCTCTGGAGCAAATTTCGTAATTTAGTTAGACCAACTACGCAGAAGCAACACCAAATAGTATAAGAATTTATATCGACATATAACATCTGTAAAATAATAACAATGGGTGCGTCAGTGAACTAACAAGTGGGTGTTTGAATGGTCATTTCAGCTTACTCGGTTTCCCTTTTTTCTAAAGGAGGTTAAACCTGGCATCTGAATCAAAATGATGCACACAATCATTTTTATTATACTACTCAACAAATCCTTATAAGATAAAACATCGATAAACCTAAAGCCACCTTCTCGATAACAAAGTGACACTACCTAGAATGATGAGGTGGCCATGATCAGCGCCATGTGCCCTAACCTCACACACAAGCACATCATCTAAAACTAAAGCACCGGTGCAGCACAACCTCCAGAAGTTAGGTGGTGGTCCAGCAACCCCTCAGCGCGCACCACATGCGCATGCTCCAGAAGTAGCCACCGCCATCTTTCCTGAACCCATCTTCAGGCAACACATTTACCTTTCCATGCATGTCGTCGACACCACCACGACACCTGATGTGCCACGCCACCAAAACTCGCCATCTTAGACGTGGAAGAAACCAAACCGCTCCATCTCAGGACCCCCTCCAACCAACATCTGCTCCAAATCAATGCCAACACCATCGTCCGATCTGGGAGACCCAGATCTAGGGTTTCCTAGAGCAGCGCGGGCGGGAAGACGAAAGATGCAACAACGATGCCTTCGACAAGGTAATTACGCAAATACGACGCCATCATCCGCCATGACCGAAGTCGGAGCGGTTTTCACCGGCACCGCACCTCTTCGAGCCTCCAAATTAAAGGTCGTTGACACCACCATCATCTGGAGCCGCCATCCCGGCTTCTCCCGCCTCCTAGCGCCATCGACGCCAGAGTAGTTATGGCTGCCACGCGCCTCCAGCGACGAACCCAGGCAAGGTGTCCCGTGATCCCCCGCCCCCAGGCACCAACACATGGATCCACCCCTTGGCTCGCAATCCCCCACAGAGGGGACGCCTCTGCTATGTTGGATCCACCACTTAAGTGTCCTAGCATCGCAAACCGGTCGCACTGACTACGGAGTCCATCCTCCCTGTGATGCTGCTAGCTGGAGCGACGATGTGCCGCCGGAAGGAATGTACGGAGGATAAGGATCTCGCTCCACAATGCACTGCCCCTCCAGACAGCCGCGCCATAACGGTGAGATGCCAGATCCTCGCTTTCCCCTTCACTGGCAGTGCGCAGGCTTTCCCGACAGCCACCTCTGGGACGAAGACGGGAGAAGGGACGGGGGAGGGGTGGCGGTAGAGGGGCCAGAGTTTGCTCCAACGGTCGCTCTGGAGGAGGCGACGTGAGCGAGGAGTATCCCATGTGACCCGAAGAACTATTTTCTCAGTTTACTCTACTGCTTACATCTGGGCCTTTAAGAGCATATCCACCGGGGGCCGCCAAAATATGTGTCTCGCACCCCCCAATTGACCTTTCTTTGGGGGGCGCCGGACATGTGTCCGCCACATTGGGGGGGGGGGGGTGGAGGCCACATCGGCGGCGTCCAAAACCAACCGGACATAAAAATGAAGCAAATGATCAAACACCTTTTGGGCATAAAAATAGTGAAATGGAAGAACTTTCATTCAAACTAATAAAAGTTTAAATCTAAATGTATTCATCCTCGCTCCTCTAAATCCTGCGGCACCTACGCGGTAGCGGTCTCGGGCGCCTTGAGGACAGCTGCTGCAGCTTCAGCTGCTGCAGCTTCAGCTGCGACATCTTCTGCTAGGGCGGCCTCATACACACCACTAATGGTGCGGCCGGGCTCCGACCAGAACCTTGTCCGCTCCAAGATGTTCTTTTATTCCGATAAATCAGCAAATTTATCTGTTACCGGTGTCTGACCGATAAGATAAATTGGCCGATTTATTGGCCGATACGTCGATAAACCGGCCGATATGCCAATAAACCGTCCGATTTACCCCTTATCTTGGGTCAACCGATAAGTTCCCGATAAGCAATATCCCCAACATTGATTGGAGATATGCCCTAGAGACAATAATATTCAGTTATTATTTATCTCCAAGTTTATTATTAATGTTTATATCTTCATGCTTCAACTGCATTGGCACTTGAATAGTGAGTATTCAGAGGAAAACCTCCGATGCACGTGTAGAGATACGAACAAGTAAAGTGTTCATGGTCTTGTCTCTGACACTAGGTCATCTTGTTGTTAGATGATCATGTTTTCCGGATCATGGACTTTGTATAAGTCAGACAACTATGAGAGTATATTGTCGGAATGACAATAGTACTGAACCGACCCAATTGTATGATCTTGCTAAGAGACAAATCGTCAGACATGAAATTAGCAATTGATCATATGGAGTTTTTGTTAGCTATATTCATATACTATGAGAATATATCCTGACCACGTCTTCGACACTTAAGCCTTGATTGTCATCAAACGTTCGGCCTTAATTGGGAATTATAACGGTGACTTTTGAGGGGTAAGCAAGAACACGTAAAGGAACGGAGATTATTCAAGAATGGTCTTACTCCTCTAGGCGATGGAGTGCATTATTTGGGCAATCTCATGTATTACTGGTGTCACCCAATCATCTGGCCAGACACAGTGTGATTTATCACACATCAGGAATACGGAACGAGAAAAGATGATGATATCAGAACGAGTTTATATGTGTTATGATCGAATGGTTTGATCACATTAGAGCACATTGTCTCACCTCGTGATATCATTGGTATCGTGTACATAAGGGAATTAGCGTAATGAGAAACACAAAAGGTTCCATCGTTCATTCATGAACATATAGGAGCTAGCACGGTTGTCTAGATCCTAATGCTAGTAATTGTCCGATAAGTATTCTGGGCATGTCTATATGTTACCGAACCTTCCGGGTCACACGCTTAAACTGTAGTCAATCTTTGATTGAGAGAATTAAGATGTAGTAATAGTGGTTTTGAGAAGTGGTCGGAGTCCTTATGATGTCACAGGAACAACTCCCGCGAGAATCTAAGATCTTCCGGTAAGTTAACATGAGAGGCATATTATGCCGGTATTAGGATTGAGAGTCCTGAGAGAGAAATATGGCGAACATGAGATGTTCCGGGATGCCGGGAAGTGTTTCCGACATCTGTGGATAGAGTCGATAATTTTATCTATAGAGTATATTTGGTTCCGGAAGAGTTTCGAAAGTTTGTCGAGAAGTGGGGAGTGTCGGAGGAGACCGGGGGGTTGCCCTGAGGCTGTGCCACACCTAGGATCCTCGTGGAGATGCGTGAAGGATTTTCGGAGAAAAACAAAGGCTATACCGGATCACATGAATTATATTGTCTGTGATGTTTATCCTTTGTTGTTTGTAGCTTGATTGCGAATTAGATATTTATTAGGGTGAATCCTCAGAAAAATATCAAGTAGACCGTGTTCTGCCAACTATGGCAGCGTCAAACCCACTAGCTGTCATCGGGCGACATGTATCCATGAGTCAAGTGTGCCAGGTAGTGGGGAGGCGTGTATGAACCATTCATACAGCGTTGAACGGTTGGTTGTCTTGAAGTCCAGGCATAACTAGTTATGAGTTCTCAACACATCCGTCGAAAGACGAACATGAGTTATAGCTGCTACAACTGGCATGGTCACCTACCGATCGTCCACATACCATGACATGTATCCATGCTTGGTATGTGGGATTCTCGGGTCCTGAATCACTTAGTGCCAATCATGAGAATTATTGGACTTAGTGGGAGTAGGGCTGGAATTCGAGCCGAGCCGAGCCAGCTCAGCTCGACTCGCTCAAACTCGGTCAAGTAGCGAGCTACTCGAACTCGGCTCGTTCAAACGGTCGAGTCCAAGAACAAAACTCGGCTCGACTCGATGAACTCGCGAGCTACTCGCGAGTAGCTCGGTAAAACAGACAACAAGGACTTCCCCATGGCGTGGTGGACGGCCGGGGGCCCGGGGACGACGCCGCGCCGCGTGGTGGTCGCAAATGTCCGTCGGCGGCGTCGGGAACTTGGGCAGGAGGCAGGCTAGGACAGGGACGAGCGGTGGTCGGCGGGAATGGGGCGGGAGGTGGCCGGCAGGGACGGGGGTGGCGGTGGTCGGCGGTCGAAGAGAGGAGGAGAGGCTGTGCGCGGTGCGCCGCCGTTAGCTCTACTCAGCGACAGGAGACACGAATCGCGATGGGGAACTGCTGGCCGCTGGGGACTGAGGAAAAAGAAACCTAATCGAGTCTGTGCTCGTGCACTCGTGCTTGACGAGGTAGCCTGGGTGGGCTGATTTCCTAGTTGGGCTGGGCTGATTTCCTAGTTGGGCTGTTTGAGTACCTCAGTACACGTATTCCTGATTTTAAAGCGAGTTATACGAGCTTGTCGAGTTACTCGGTAACTCGGCTCGAAAAGCTCGAACTCGTTTATGCACAATTTAGAAAACTCGGCCGAGTCGAGTCACGAGTTACTCGTTTAACTTGCGAGTTTCGAGTTTTAATTCCAGGCCTATGTGGGAGAATCTCTTGGATTCAATTTTATTTGAGTTAAAGCAGTGCAATTTATTAGTAATAAACTACGGGTCTAATTTAACTTGTTTTGTTGTAGAACAATGGATCACTTTGAAAAGTACCATTTTAATCTGATGTTGGGTCGTGCGCAGTTACCTGCGAATGGAAACAACTTTGGAGGATGGCTTCACCACATGATGAGAGTTCTAAGGAACACAGGAAAGGGACATGTCTTAAATCCCATGCATCCAGACTATGCCCATGGTGGGCTGAATGTGTCTTGTGATGAGTGTATTGTCAAGGAGATCATGCACGCTCTTATTGAACCAGAGCTGGTTGAGCATTTACAAAACCTCCGCCCTTCTGTCTCATGGAAGAATTGAGAGCTCTGTTCATGAGTCAAGTGCGCACAGAGCGTTTCAATCTGACCGCAGATCTAATGAATAGTCAGCTTGGAGTGGGGGAACCAATTCAGTTGTTTGAAGTCAGGTTGACTAGTTTAGAGGGAAGACTCAGAGATATTGGTTTACCGATAACTCACGAGCTCTTCAGTGACATTATACTGGGAGCACAACCACTAGAATATGAAGCATTTGTTGCTTTATACAACTGCATTGCGGATGAGTGGCCAGTGTGGATGCTATTTTCCTTGCTAAAGGAAGCAGAAGACGACATTCGTGAAGGGGACATGACATGGTCCTGGACAGATATAAGAGTTATACAAATCTGTTGACATAAGTTTCAGCATTGGTATATTATACTAATTAATGCTCACACTTGCACCAGTGGCAGGTACTTTAGAAGAGCTAGTGCTGGCAAGAAAAGGAAGTTCTGGGATGACGTTGAAGATATACTTGGAGTATAGCTGACCGTCTCGGGATGTAGAAAAAGTACAGTGGAAGATCGCATTTTATGTGCTGTAACCACTACATCTTCTACAAGTCCAAGTCAATGAAGAAGATCTACACTAGAGCTTTATATACAGAGTTATTTTAGCTCGATCATTGTGTAATGAATATTTTATATTCTGGAACAAAGTTATGTTCAAATATTAAGATATGTGTGGGAATTCCAATCTTGGGAATTCAAATTTATGATCATCTTTATTGTGCTATGCCAATGAGTTTTTATTGTTGAGTCTTTAATATTTTGATTTGAAATGTTATTCAAGTTTGAGTAATATTTAGTTTGGTTTAATCTTTAATTTGAAGATATTCATTTGTTGGTTTATTTAAAAGGTTTCGAGGATATCTCTAAATTAAATCGATAAAACTAAAATGTGCAAAGTGCTAGGCACTTGGGCAATTCGAAATTCATAAGGTGCTTGGCACTTAGTGAAAATCGAAATCCACGAAATGCTAGGCATTGGGTGAATTCGAAATATGTAAAGTGCTACGCACTAGCATACTTCGAAATTTACATAAAGGAGTGGAGTCGACCCGTTAATTAAATTCTCTTGAAGATTTAATATGATGTTTCATATTAATGAAATAGAGTTGGTGAAATTATTGAAGTTGCAATATTTCATATAATTAAGTGGGAGAATAAATGAATCAAAATTATGACTTAATAAATCTATTATAACATTAAATTGAGAAAAGAAAGTTTTCTTAGTCGTATTACTCATGTTTAATTTTGATGTTTCGAAATTCACATGATAATAAAATCTTTTGTGAGACAAAGCTTAAAAGCGATGTAATAATAAATATGTCAAAAGTGTCTTGTTACGTTGTGATGTGAAGTAGAAAGTCCAAAATAGCCACTAAAGTAATAGTTTTGTTTGTACGAGAAACTACACCATTTAAACTTAGAGTTATTTGATGAAGTTTTATGTGATCAATTTTGTGATTCGAATTGATTAAAGATATTTTGCATACAAGACCAAAGTATTATATTGGCGGTTATATTTCCAAAAACAATTCCAAATGCTTGTTGACTTTGGAAATTGGAGAAAAGTGTCTTCTCATAAGGATGGAAGTGGAAATAGAATTCTTAGAAGTTAAGACTGTGAGTCTTCGGAATAAAGTTAGAATGAAAAGGGACTAACATGCAAATGTTTTGCGAAACATTACTTTATCCGGGAATTCGTGTATGTGATACATAATTCAAACTAAGAGTTATAAAAGGATCAAGTGAAGAATTTGATGAAAGTATCACCTAGTAATAATGTAATCAAAATTCCAAGACCAGGATCATTAAAATGCAAAAACAATACAAACAGAAAAAGGAATACTCATAAATGACTTAAAAGTCATAAGAGATCCAGAAATTTACATGTAACTCCAAGATTTTATCTTGAGAGTAGTTTGGATATGATGTGAAATCACTGGGCATGGAAATTTCATAAAGAAAAACATATATGAATATCTAATATTCAAAAAGCTAGTCTGGATTAAAAATTGGTTTATCAAGGATGAATAAAGGATAATGATAAGTTGAAGACTTGTAATATCTAATGCTTGGTGTTGTTAAAAGAATCTAAATAGGAAAAGTTATTGCTAAAAGTAATTGATTTGGATTATATGGGTAATCTAGATAATTACAATATGAGTGTTTGAAGTCAGTCGTAGTAATGAAGTACATTTTTGTTCATTATGTAAATCGAAGGGACATAAAATTCAGTGGGAGTGATGCATGTAAAATGCATACATGAACTTTGCATTATTTTACTTATATTCCAGTCATATTTGCATCATATAAGGGTTATATCACTGTTTTATAATGATTTTGGGAATATTTGGTATGTTTCCTATTTTTATGGAATTAACCATGCACAGTCAGAAAACCCTGTTTTCTATATTTTAATGTTTCAGGGACCCAAACGACGTCCAAATGAACTAATATTTTACGGCATCAATTTTTGGAAGGAACAAAGCGTTGGAGCCAAGGAAGCGCACGAAAGGAAGCCGAGGCCGAAGTTGAGTGGGCCCACGCGGCCAGGTACCTGGGCCGCGTGGGACCCCCTCTTTTGGGCCTCGGAGCTCCGTTGCCGTCGATCTTTCCTCCACCACTCCGTTTTGACCTAAAATCGACTATAAAAATAGCCCCCCGATGTTCTGTGGAAGGAGCGCCGCAGAAACACAGAAACACCGAAACGAGACCTGGAGCTGCAGATTGGAGGGGGAAAACTCCGGCGGGGCGCTGCCGGCGTGGTCTCCATCTTCTCCAACGACTTCTCCACCGTCTCCATGATGAAGAGGGAGTAGTCCACCTCTGGACTATGGGTTTGTGGAAGTAACTTATGTATCTTCTCTCTTGAGCTTCACTAATTAGTACCGTATGAGCTGCTGAACATGATTACGGTCATCTATGTAATACCTTTGTGGTGGATCTTTTTATGAGTTAATATATGTTTGAGATTGCAATGGTTTTGTTTCAGTTATGAAAGTAGATGCATATTATGTACCCCGTTCTTATTTACTTGTCATGATCAACATGTTTATGAGAGCGTGTGAGGGGAACGTGTGCATTAGTTGGAGTAACGGGGGGTGGCTAGTGCAGTGAACGTGAGAGAAAGTTCTGCGATCCACTTGGGTATCTCTACCTTACTTTGTTGCCTCACTAGGGATAAAAAGAAATACCATGCTACCGAGATGTGGGTGTGACCATTGCCACTTCCTCCATGACTAGATCTAGCATGTTCTTATTTTAACTTCATGTCATGATACTTATTGCTATACTCTGAGTTATCTTAATTACTGAGGTGTTATGATTTAGTTCGCATCTTGGTGGAGTATAAGAGAGACTAATAACCAAAAGGTCTCTATGTTAGGACGTGATGCCCATATAATTATAACTTGTCATTAAACTGTTGTGTTGCAATCTCATATGTCAACTCTAGTGTTCCATTGTCTACCACTTTATTAAAGAGAGAGTGCATTTGTGAAACCATGAACCCCGGTCCATTTTTAATCATAAGAAACACCTTTCCAACAATTTTACCACTTTTCCATTTTCTGCCATTTAAAAATCCGAAAATACAAAAACACTTTTACATCTTGCATTCATCATATAAAACCCAAAAATATCATTTATCATTGCTACCACCATCCTTGCATATTTATTTACCACCATTGCATATTTATTTCTTGTTTGCATTGCATATTATCTTGATATCATTCTCACACCTTGTGCTTGACAACCACTAGGTGAGGTTGAGGACCAAAACATTTACTTTGTTTTGTAGGTAACCAAAAGAAGGATAGGAAAGATAAATCTTCACTACTGATTCCCCGAGAGTTCGATATTAAACCCTCGAGTCACCCCTCGTGGGGAAAACACGTCTTCCACTTACTACACACTCTGCACTTGGAGTCTCAACCTAACCCATTTACTTTTCACGCAGGTAACTACGTGAAGGCCATCAAGACTGTTTTCTGGCGCCGTTGCCGGGGAATCATTGCTGAAAGGTTTATCCAAGGGTCCCCTGCACTAGCTCTGTTTTCTGGCGCCGGGTTTATCCAAGGATATCTCACCAAGTCAACTTCATCACCAACTTGTGCTAACACCTAAGCTTGGGGAGGTTGCACCTACGTGAGCATCATCTTATCCATCTTTACCTTCAAAGCAATTTATCTTGTTTTGTCATTGTCTTGCATTTTTAATTTCGGTTTGCATATTTTTTTTCAGTTTTGCATTTTGTGTTGCATTTGTTATTTCGGTTTGCATCATTTAGTGTCATTTTATTTTCAGTTTTGCATAAAAAATTAAAAACACATAAAAACTTTATTAAAATGGCTTCTAGTGTTGAAATGAACAATTTTGGTCAATACTATGGAGAGTCGTTAATGGATGCTTGGTATAGAATTAAGGGCATTAGTAAAAATGGTGTCAACAAATATACCCCTGCTACTTTGATAAGAAACTTTTATAATGGTCTAGATGGGTGGTCAAAATGTTTTCTAGACTCATTGACTAGTGGAAGATTTGCCTCTGGAAATCCCTCACATGCTAATAATCTAATGGAAAATCTATTTGGGAATTCTATAGAATCAAAAGATGAAATTATGATCAAACAACTAAAAGTTTCTATGGATAGGTCAATATTATGTCTACAAACTTATATGGAAGATTATCCTACTAAAAATGAGATGCATTCATTTATCCTTCATACAAAATCTAGTATGAAGAAGACAAACAACACTATTTCGGGAATTTCTTTGAAAATGGAAACTATATTGAATTATGCCAAGTCTAAAAAGAAGTTGACTAGGGAATTAAATGAAAGAATATCTTCTATGTTGGGACCTTTAGACAAGGATATTAAGAATTATGTTGAAAAAGAGGATGATCTCCAAATAGCCTTGAATGCTGCTTTAAAGAAAGAAATGAGAATTTTGTTTGGATTGAGGAAGTTAAAATGCTTAGTGAAGTCAAGGAACCATTGCTTGACTTAGAGAATTGTAGCTTGCATGAATTAATATCTATCTTACAAAAATTTGCAAGTGATCCTTCCATCAACTCTAACCAAGCTGGTTTTGGTTCTTATATTGCTAATCATGTTAAAAGAAAAGATTGCTAGGTACAACCAAGAGGCTATGATACCACCTAAGCTTGGGGATATATGGATTCCCAAAGTCCTAGTAACCATTGGAAAAGAGACACACCATGCTATACTTGATCTAGGATCTAGTGTCTCTGTTTTATCTAAAGAACTATATGAAGTACTTGAATTGAAAAATGCTCTATTGAACTTGCACTTGCTGATGATTCCATTAAACATGCTTTAGGAAAGTAAGTGATGTTATGGTAGAGTTACATATGACATTTGTGCCTGTTGATTTTCTAATCATGGATATGGGGAATAAAACCTCTAGTCCAATTATTCTTGGAAGACCTTTTCTTCGTACTACAGGTGCTATCATTGATTCAAAAGAAGGGAATGTGAAGTTTCAGTTTCCACACAAGAAGTGCATGGAACACTTCCCAAGGAAGAGGGCACATCATTCAAGCTCCCTCATGAGCTTCGTCCACAATAAACATCAAGTAAGAAGCCTAGCTATATGGCTATAAAGAAAGCGCTTTACGGGAGGCAACCCGGTTGTTTTTATTTGTGATTTTCTTTGTGTCCTCTTGCTGTAACAAGAGACTTGTGTTTAGTTTAGTTTCTGGAATTTTTAATAAAGTGCCAAGTTTTACTCATTTTGGTTTGAAGAAGTTGCTTATAGCGTTCGGAGATTTTATTCCTGCACGAATCTGTGCACGGTATGATTTTTAATTCTTATTCTGTAACTCCGAATGAGCTCATATTTGAACTGTAGTTGCAACTTTTCATCCTCTGTATGCATGAATTTTTCGGAATTTTCGACAAAGTTAAGTAGGGTAGAAAAATACGTTTTGCTGCTGCTGTTTTTCTGGACAGATTCTGTCCCATTTTGTTTGATGCATGCTTTGAACTTTTAACTTGAATCTTTTTATCCAATTGAGTTTATGAGTAGGCATACAACATTATACACTTTCTGGACATTCATATGAATTTTTGTCTAAGGATTATATGCAGCAAGAAATCTATTTGTTTATCACTACTAATGCACCCCACAGAAAAAGAAATGGGAGAAACGGTGTTTTGAAGTTTTTTCACAGGGATTAGAGGAGATGCACCAAGAGCTATCCAAGGATGGTGAAGACCATAAGCTTGGGGATGTGAAGACAACCCCACTGGACCTACACACTCTCGGTTTGCACACGTCTAACTTCTGTTTTTCGATCGAAACACTTTATCGCATAAACTTGGAGCGTCTTTTTGTTTGTTTTGGTTTGATTTTTATTTTGTGAGACCACCACACTATCATTTATATATGAGAGAGCTACTGGAAATTTGGGTTGAATTATGTTGGATGCTATTATAGATTGGGAAAAGGGATGTTGAGTTGATTTTAAAAGATACATATAGTTGCATGATTCATGAGCTTGTTAATGAGTAATAATTTGCAAGTATTTTATCAAGAGCTATCTTTTATTCATGTTTTGATGCTGAATGTTATTTTACTTGTTTAACATGGATTAGTTAGTTCTATGGACACTCATGCATGCATTTAGATGGTCAACTTTCTCCCTCTTGCTAGCCCAAAAATTCCAACAAGCAAAAACTTGTTTCCAACACCTTCAACCAAAGTTTTTCCAGTGAGTCCACCATATCTACCTATTAGCTTTATGCTATTCCGAGTATGTTTATCATGATATTTGTGTTATCTATACCTCTGAATGAAAATGCTTATGTTGTTGATTGTTATGGGAAAAGTTGGTTATAGAGCTCTCTCGAACTTGATGCACACTTTACTTTCATTGCATAAATAAAAATGACCCATTGTGATTAAAATTATGATGTTGTGGGCTTGACAAATGTCTTTGGTTGAGAGTTAGCTCATATGTGCTGTCACATGGCAAGCTTTCAACATGCACTTCATTTCATTTAGTTGATATCATGTACTTTTGTTTATGGATGCTTACCATGGGTGAAATAAATGTGGAAATGAAGTGAGTTTAAATGAGTTTGTATAAATGGTTAGAGAGACGCCTGGGCCGCTAATCTAAGCCATGCATCATTCATGGTGGAAATTTACTTACATGCTATGGTGAACCTTCTGTGATACACCTTACAATAAAAAGCTATCTAATGGTAAATAAAAAGGGTGTTGAGATTGTTCATTGTGTTTGTTTGTCTTGTCATTTTGATATGGGCTTGTTCCATATCCTGGGACAAGAGGTACCCCAGTTGACGCTCTTAATGATACTATTATTACTTACAATGATATTTAACTTGAACTTGCTTTGTTTCCCAAGTTGAGTAACACATGGAGTAGGTACTTGTATTCAAGGGGCATGAGACTTTCAACCTGTACTTTGTCAAGCACACTACTCATATTTGCTTTCACTTTAAACTTAATCATTCAAGATGCTATGATAGGGGAATGAGAGCTTGACACCAAGGATTACCACATTACAATCATTAACTTAAGTAGAGAAGTTCAGAAGTTAGATGAAACTTATTCATGCTTTACCTCTACTCATATATATATCTTTCCAAAGTGTCCACCTTTTATATTCAGATTTTCATCAATACTCTATGACCATTATAGGATGTTCTTTCTTTCATTATGCATACATGTGGTCCATAGTACTTTTCTTTATGTTACACTTTGTGAATTATCATTGAACATCCTTGCATTGAATACTTGATATCACTTCATAAACTATCTTGCATATTGCTACTCCTTTTAAGAATGAATCATTTGACTCTATGTAGCAATAGTAATCATCTTTGATATCCATTGATAGTATTAAATTGCAAAGTCCATGTTAGTTTTATCACCTTCATACTCGAGGACGAGTATAGGTTAAGCTTGGGGATGTTGATGCATGTAAAATGCATACATGAACTTTGCATTATTTTACTTATATTCCAGTCATATTTGCATCATATAAGGGTTATATCACTGTTTTATAATGATTTTGGGAATATTTGATGTTTCCTATTTTTATGGAATTAACCCTGCACAGGCAGAAAACCCTATTTCTATATTTTAATGTTTCAGGGACCCAAACGACGTCCAAATGACCTAAATTTACGAGCATCAGTTTTTGGAAGGAACAAAGCGTGGAGCGAAGGAAGCACAAGGAGCCCGAGGCCAAGTGAGTGGGCCCACGCGGCCAGTACCTGGCCGCGTGGGACCCCCCTTTTGGGCCTCGGAGCTCCGTTGCCGTCGATCTTTCCTCCACCGACTCCGTTTTGACCTAAAACCGACTATAAAAATAGCCCCCGACGTTCTCTGGAAGGAGCGCCGCAGAAACACAGAAACACCGAAACAGAGACCTGGAGCTGCAGATTGGAGGGGGAAAACTCCGGCGGGGCGCTGCCGGCGTGGTCTCCATCTTCTCCAACGACTTCTCCACCGTCTCCATGATGAAGAGGGAGTAGTCCACCTCTGGACTATGGGTTTGTGGAAGTAACTTATGTATCTCTCTCTCTTGAGCTTCACTAATTAGTACCGTATGAGCTGCTGAACATGATTACGGTCATCTATGTAATACCTTTGTGGTGGATCTTTTTATGAGTTAATATATGTTTGAGATTGCAATGGTTTTGTTTCAGTTATGAAAGTAGATGCATATTATGTACCCCGTTCTTATTTACTTGTCATGATCAAGCATGTTTATGAGAGCGTGTGAGGGGAACGTGTGCATTAGTTGGAGTAACGGGGGGTGGCTAGTGCAGTGAACGTGAGAGAAAGTTCTGCGATCCACTTGGGTATCTACCTTACTTTGTTGCCTCACTAGGGATAAAAAGAAATACCATGCTACCGGAGATGTGGGTGTGACCATTGCCACTTCCTCCATGACTAGATCTAGCATGTTCTTATTTTAACTTCATGTCATGATACTTATTGCTATACTCTGAGTTATCTTAATTACTGAGGTGTTATGATTTAGTTCGCATCTTGGTGGAGTATAAGAGAGACTAATAACCAAAAGGTCTCTATGTTAGGACGTGATGCCCATATAATTATAACTTGTCATTAAACTGTTGTGTTGCAATCTCATATGTCAACTCTAGTGTTCCATTGTCTACCACTTTATTAAAGAGAGAGTGCATTTGTGAAACCATGAACCCCGGTCCATTTTTAATCATAAGAAACACCTTTCCAACACTTTTACCACTTTTCCATTTTCTGCCATTTAAAAATCCGAAAATACAAAAACACTTTTACATCTTGCATTCATCATATAAAACCCAAAAATATCATTTATCATTGCTACCACCATCCTTGCATATTTATTTACCACCATTGCATATTTATTTCTTGTTTGCATTGCATATTATCTTGATATCATTCTCACACCTTGTGCTTGACAACCACTAGGTGAGGTTGAGGACCAAAACATTTACTTTGTTTTGTAGGTAACCAAAAGAAGGATAGGAAAGATAAATCTTCACTACTGATTCCCCGAGAGTTCGATATTAAACCCTCGAGTCACCCCTCGTGGGGAAAACACGTCTTCCACTTACTACACACTCTGCACTTGGAGTCTCAACCTAACCCATTTATTTTTCACGCAGGTAACTACGTGAAGGGCCATCAGGGAGCTGATGATATATTTGTTGAATAAGGCTAGGCTGAATTCAAAAATGTATATCTTGTGAAATTATTTAAAAGGTATTTTAAATAAAAAGGTCAGAAATTGTCTTTCCAAAATTATCGTCTATGAGATAGATTGAGAAATTTAATAAACATGAGTATGATGAATGTACTAAGTGAAATTCTGAATGGTAAATCGAATTGTGTTTTGAGACAAAGAAATTTGTTTCAGAAAATACATAGCATGATATTTTGCAAGAGACTTTGACCTTAATAAGTCACTGATGAGCAAATAGAGTGAATAAATTTTAGATCATATTGTTCGGTTTGACTTTATCACATGGCTTGTCAAGCATTTACAGGACCCTGTTTTATGGAAGTCATGGCTTGTGTTAGTTGGAACATCTGGAAGGCGAGAAATGATCTCAATTTCAATAAGGTGCCAGCATCTTTCCGGGTGTGGAAAGTGAAATTTCAGAGTGATATGTTGCTGCACCATCACAGGGTTAGGGCGAACCTTGTAGCCCCTTTGATAGACTGGATTAGATCTTCTTTTACTTAACCATGTATCCGTGGTTCTTTTTTGACCCCCCTGAACTTTGTAATCCTTGTACTTCAGGTGGTCACCATTTTGGTGACTTCTGACATATTTAATTGAAAATTTAACCGTAGGGGTTTCCCCTACGGTAATGGGTGTCCAAAAAAAATAGCCACCGGCAATGGGTGAAATACTTGGTACAATGTTTTCTCATAAAGGCAGATGATTAAATAAAGTGTAATTAATAATGTGATGGTTGTATTGAGATGTTTCGCATACATAACCTTGCATTGGTATTACAAAAGTATAACGATTTAGTGGATTTTGTAAAAGCTTCAAATAATATATTGAGAAGTTTATCGTATATGTATTTGTGGTGGAGATTGCAAAATCCAATCTTCATTGATTCAAATTCAGATTTTGATATTTTCAATTGATAATACTTCATGTTTTGAAAGTTCATCAAAACATTAGTGTATTATGAGTGGATTTTACAACATATATAGTGATATACTATAAAGGATAGTTGCATAATTGATGTGAGATGTCATGATAGCAAGTTATTGGTTGAAGTCATTGACTTGGTGGGTTTCAATAAACGGTATGATAATTTCATGTGGAGACACTTGAAATTGTTAATGCTACTGGGGAACCAGGATTCACCGGAAACCCAATTCCTAATAAATCCGACTATACATGGTCAAGTTTGACGTGTAAACAAGTTTAACACATGTTAGGATAATTAAAGGTGACAGACATAGTCTCGACCAGTTCCATTTGGTGTTATGGCATCCTACTGACTAGAATCATTATTGACTCTAGTGCAAGTGGGAAACTTTTGGAGATATGCCCTAGAGACAATAATATTCAGTTATTATTTATCTCCAAGTTTATTATTAATGTTTGTATCATTATGCTACAACTGCATTGGCACTTGAATAGTGAGTATTCAAAGGAAAACCTCGGATGGATGTGTAGAGATACGAACAAGTAAAGTGTTCCCAGTCTTGTCTCTCAGACTAGCTCATCTTGTTGTTAGATGATCACGTTTTCCTAATCATGGACTTTGTATAAGTCACACAACTATGAGAGTATATGTCGGAATGATAATAGTACTGAACCGACCCAATTGTATGATCTTGCTAAGAGACAAATCGTCAGATACGAAATTAGCAATTGATCATGTGGAGTTTCATTAGCTATATTCCTATACTATGAGAATATCTCGTGACCGCGTCTTCGACACTTAAGCCTTGATTGTCATCAAACGTTCGGCCTTAATTGGGAATTATAACGGTGACTTTTAAGGGGTAAGCAAGAACACGTAAAGGAACGGAGATTATTCAAGAATGGTGCTTACTCCTCAATGCGATCGAGATACCTTATCTGGGAAATCTCATGTATTACTGATGTCACCCAATCATCTGGCCAGACACAGTGTGATTTATCATTGGACATCAAGAATACGGAATCAGAAAAGATGATGATATCGGAACGAGTTTATATGTGTTATGATCGAATGGTTTGATCACATTAGAGCACATTGTCTCACCTCGTGATATCATTGGTATCGTTTACATAAGGGGATTATAGTAATGAGAAACACAAAAGGTTTCATCGTTCATTCGTGAACATATAGGAGCTAGCAAGACTGTCTAGATCCTAATGCTAGTTATTGTCTGATAAGTACTCCGAGCATGTCTATATGTTACCGAACCTTCCGGGTCACATGCTTAAGCTATAGTCAATCTTTGATTGAGAGAATGAAGATGTAGTAATAGTGGTTTTGAGAAGTGGTCGGAGTCCCTCCGATGTCACAGGAACAACTTCGGTGAGAATCGGAGATGTTCCGGTGAAGTTAACATGAGAGGCATATTATGTCAATATTAGGGCTGAGAGTCTTGAGAGAGAGATATGGCGAAGATGAGATGTTCCGGGATGCCGGGAAGTGTTTCCGACATCGTTGGATAGAGTCGATGATTGTATCTATAGAGTATATTTGGTTCTGGAAGAGTTTTGGAGGTTTGCTGGGAAGGGGAGTGCCAGAGGAGAAGGGAGGGTGTCCTGAGGCTGTGCCACACCTAGGTGGGGCCAGCCGCATGGGCCCCACCCTCCTAGGCCGGCGCACCAAGTCCCCCTCCTCTCTTTCCTTATCTAAATTGGAGAAACAAAGGAGTTCATATTGGACTAGGAAAGGAATATGGGAAAAGGAAAAAAGGAAAAAATTGATGGAAGGAGTCCTAGATGGACTCCTCCACTCAAACCGACTTGGGAGGGGGTGCCGCAGCCCTCCAGGGCTGGCGCACCACCACCCCCCCCCCCTTTGTCCCCTTATATACTCCACCCCCTCCCACAAGGAGAACACACCAATTGCAAGATTTGCACAAGTTCCTCTCTCTTGAGATATTGTGCAATTACACAATGCTCTAATTAGGCGTTGCTCTAACCTCTCTCTAGTTAGATCTCATGTGTTGAGAATTAGGTTTCTCAAAGTCTCATATAGGTCTAATCTAGTTGATTAGATCTACCACTGATACTACACCGAAAGGCTGTCTCTCTTCGTCGAGCGCCGAGTTCTAGAACCGCGAAGCGCTGGCGGATTGGCGAGACGTATGCGTGGATACTTGAAGAGCGGATTGTGCAAGCAATCCTTGAACGGCGGAAACAGCAACAATCTCACCTCCCGATGTGGACGTGAGATTCTTCATCAGTCTTCACCAACATCTATTTCGACAAACACAAGATCTTCCGTAACAGTATTTGTAAATATTCTAGATCATCACATTACGGGGTGCTGCATATCTTCATAGAGTAGATCTCGGCGGTTATGTAGGACGGAATTTTTTTAAATTCTTGCACGTAACCGTTTACTTTCTGTTCACATCCATGGTGGTGGCTCACCCATGTTGATGTCGGTGACGGAAGGGACTGGGGAAGATTGTGGGAGGCAGGATGAGTGTTGGGTGGTGGCACAGTGGGGTTCTTATACACTGCCTGCCGTAGTAGGCCAATGGGTGGTTGCGTGGGCGTTAATACGATGTGTGGGGAGCCGCAACACCGTCGCCTCTACTGCCGGCGACGTTATTGCGTTACGTGTGGGAAAGGCGCAATGTGGCGTCGCATCCACAGCGGCTGGTAGGCTAGAAATTTGATTGAAATAAATGAACACATGATTTTGATTGAAATACAAATACTACGAAATTTAAACAAAAACTTAACCGACGGGAGGCTAGAAATTAGGGACATTAAAACTGAGACAGGAGGGAGCTTTCACAGGCCATTAGCGTCTAGAGCTGTCCGTTTTCACGATTTCGCTAATCCTGACCATTTGATCCAGCGTTCGCTGAAGACTTTTGGTCGTCCGATTCCGCATGGGTCAGATGTCCCTAGGTGATGCTACACTGGAAAACAAATCCGCCGTATGTGGTTGATTTGAGCCCGTTTAAAGCCCACAAGCAAACTAGCTGAAACGTTTCCGCCAACAACAGACGCAGATCGATTAATCCAGCCAACCCCTCGCTCTTCCCCTTCTCGCCTCTCTCCGCTCGCTGCCGCCGTCAGTCTCCCCCGTCACTTCAATCAACGTCCGCGAGAACGCTTCTGCCTCGCAGCTCATCGAGGCGCCGTCAACAGTCTTCTCCCTTCTCCGGATCGGCAGCGATGTCCACCACCACTCTGGAACTCGCCCCAGTAAAATCTCCACGCAACCCTAGGTCTACTCCAGTGATGACGCCACTCCCCTGTCTTCGTTGAGCCGTCCTGCTCCTTCCATCCTCTGCCTTTCGTCCTAATCCTCGTCCTCCTCCGGACAGGGGCAGCCTCCAACCCGAGCAGACGGTCGATCTTGGCCTAGGTGCTGGTGCTGTTGACCGCGAGGGTGTTCCACGGAGACGGCGGCGAGGCGATGGAGCTGAGAGCTTCCAGGCAGAACTCAGATGTGAAAATATGTGCTCACACTGCCGATTGTCATGAAGAAATAGGCTTTCGCCCCGCTATATTAATATAGCAACCACCCGATACAAGATTGATACCGCTGCTGGGCAAACACAGCACATCACGCCCAAAAGAAAAGGAAGAGAAAAAAGAAAAGACAACAAAGCCGACATTGGCGGATCAACGAAAACACAAGAGACTCGCAACCGCTGCGTCCTCTCTGGCAAAGTCCCACCACTAATCCAGCACTCCGAATCGCCGCGTACCAAGCAACACCTCCAAGAAGGAAAACAACGATGCCGTTGCTACTGCCCGGACTAGTCCTAGGGTTTCCCCTGGTACGCTAAAGGTAGTGGGGAAGAGGTACCCCGACGCCCTTCAGGAAGGAACAACAACACCCACAAGCGTCACTGCATCGGTGTCAAGATGACAGAGATTTCTCCCGACCCCCAAAAAACCACATCCCTTGACAATCTAAAGCGCTCCATCCATCACGTCACCCACCAACAAACGCCACCACGGAATTGAGGTCTCCAATGTCGTATCACTAGGCAAGCACTACACGACCGGTCGAACTAAGAAGAACCCGCCATAGACAGAGCGACAGTACCACATCCACGTGGGAGGGATCGACCTCCACCGCCATAGACGGTAACCGACCGGACGCAGCGCACAGGAGCACACCAAGACACATTGGAGCCGGAGGGCGGCCGCAACACAGCCAACTGGAGGACTACCTCCGCCGCCATCGGCGGGTGCCGACCGGACGAGGTAGCAGAGACACACCAGGCTGGTCAAGCCCGGCCGGCCCCTGGAAGGGTCCGTGAAGTCTCCGCCACCACGCTGCTGAACGTAGACCGACGCCGCTGCTACCCTCAAGATCGACACCAAAGGCCCGTCCGGAACCAAACGTGTCCGCGAAGCTACCAACGCCACGCTGCAGAAGACATGTCGTCGTCGCCGCCACTCCGTCACAAGCATCGCCCCTTAGTCAAACCGGGTAGCCGGGGTCGAGTTGGGCCCACACTGACCCAGATTGGGCCCAGATCTGGGCCTGCAGGGCCTGGCCAAACCCTAGCCACCCGCACCACCCACTGGCAGCGCCGCCGCTGCGCTCACCTCCGGCAGCAGGGAGGAATTCGTGTAGCTCAGCCGCCGTCATCACACCGCCTCCCGGCCAAAACACCGAGCCGCCGCCGGGCCGAGGAGCACCGACGCCAGGAGGTAGAGCCCTGCCTCCACCCTACCCGGCGCGGGGAATGACGGGCCGCCGCCGGCGCTGCGCGGGCTGCGCCCGGCAGCCTTTGCCGACGGCGGCGACAGGAGGGGGAGAAGATGGGGTCGGGGGAGACGGGAGCTGCAGGGGCGCGCGCCGCCACCGCGTGGGGGCGGCGGGCACGCGCGAGAGGAGGAGAGGCGGGGGCTAGGGCGGGGCGGCGCCGCCGCCGGCGGCGGAACCCTAGGCACGGGTCGGGGTCGGGGTCGGGGTCAAGAGGCGCGGACGGGGTTCCCTGGGAGTGTCCCAACCACTGCCGATTGTCATGACACAGCCAGTATCATGAGAGCAACAGGAGGACCTATATGGTCCACGAAATTCTCTTAATTCTCAACCCAGATTGTTTTACGTATTCGCACTAATATCCCTTCAAACACGAGTCTTTTTTGGTCAGCGACACACAAAGTTCCCTAAGATTATTTTGTTGTAGTCGATATTTGTATCAAATGGATTCTGCAGTTTTCTTAACTGGTCAGAGCATTTGTATTTTTCTAATCAGTATCTAATTATGCAATCCTAACATATTATAAATGAGTAAACATTATGCTTGCGATGTATAGATGCTGAATAAAAGACATGAGTTAGCTCAGTATAATATTATAATTACCTATGATCTGTTTTTTTTTCTTGCATTTTTCTCCAGTTTCGAACAACCTACAGATTCGCATGTTGTTGCTGCAATTTGTGCTTACTCTATGTGGATATCCCTGGTTTCTGAAGATGGTGAAGACTTGAAGGGAATTGCGTGAATAATTTGAAGTCTATCACGTTTCTAGCCCATGATCTTTGGTTAAAGCTCAGAATATTCAAGTAAGGTTGCAGTCCAATGTATTTGTTCGTAGTTACCTTTGGCTCGGTTTGTTGATGCCATTAGTATCGATTGAACTGACATTTATCGTTGGTTGATTTGATTTTGTACGGACTCACGAGTAGTGATGATTGCAACCTGGTGTTGTTCTTCAAGTGGATGTTTCTTTGGTAAGGCCAGATTGACAAATGATCAGCCAATAGGTATATTCTTTAAACTGAACTACCGTTCAAAAAATATGTCGCCCTTTGTGTTTTTTTTGGCGGAACCTCGTCAGAGGGCGGGGAGCTCCCGCATTGCATATAAGAAGAAGAATTGGTCAAGTTAATTAGGGAAACATGACCCAAAAACAAAACTACACCCGGTCCATTTCTGTTAACTGATCTAAATTTTGTCCGTCTCAATTCCTATCATATGCTCATTATGGTTAATATTGGATTACTTTTTTCCATTGTAAATGGAAAAAAGAATCACAACCAAGGTGCGTTCAGTTGTTTGCGTATGGAGACATTAGTCATGGAAGGAGGACGACGAGTGGCAGGGCAAGGCAACAGGAGGACAACATTCAGCGAACCATTTATGTCTCAAGACTCTACAATACCGTGACTAATCTGTGCATAACTATATTCTTAACCAAGTGATGGATCTAATGATGCTTACTATCTGCTAGGTGTGAGAAGAAAGACTCACTATCATCTTTGCATTGTGGTCAGTAAGTTACTTATCTTGAATGGTTGTACTGATATTAGAAGCTAGGAAATGCAAAAAAATGTGGTCTTATATTCATTGCTAGCTGATCAGCTAAGCATAATACTACTTGATTGGTGGTGTTACCGTTTATAATTTAACTCTGTAGTACATAGATTGCCAGATTTTTAGCTCTATGATTATGCAACCTACTAACATCTCACTTAACTTGAATATTTTGTGTTTTTCTGTGCTCAGCATTGCAGGTACAGCGTACTTGGGAAGGCTGATCTGCAACCAGCATTCAAAGCTTAGAAACATAAGATAATGAAGGGATGTGGTATGCATTTATTCAAATTACTTGCTTCATATTTAATTATTTGTAGTTTGTATTTTTATTATCCTTTGGCTACGTAAAAATTATTGTCTGTTTTGGCACGTTGGGCTGGTATTGTGTTTGTTCGTGCTCTTTTTATCTGGTATTGTAAATAAAATTACCCTGAATTCGTCAGTGAGTAAAGATTCATTTGATGAGGTCTCCAACTCTGATAATGTCAAGTGTGTTCATGGCTAGCCAAACTACTTTTAAATTGTAGAAGACTTATATTTCCTATGTTGTTTTACTGCAGCACTTTTATCTACTTCAATTAAGCTTTGAATTTGAGGTTGCTGCCTGAATTTTAATTCTAAAAATATTTCCTTCAATTCCTGACAATCTACTGCACTAATGGACGGGCGCGGCAACGCGCGCCTACATGGTCTAGTTTAGACTAAAATTTAAACGAAACCTAAATGTCGTGGTATTGTGCACAACATATGTCACGGGGGTGACTTCTTGCGTGGGGACACATGTGGCGTGCGACGGCGTGTGCACGGGATTGGATACGAGCAAGGTGAACCCCGAGACGTACCCAGGTTCAGGGCCCTCGTGAGGAGGTAACATCCCTACTCCTGCCTAGCTGTGGTATAACGTGGTCACAAGGTGCTACAATGGTGCTCCTTGAGCTGTATCAGGTGTTCTCTTCCTTCTAGGAGATGAAGTAAGTCTCTGGGGTAAAGTAGGATCCAACACTTGCTATGAGGGATCCGGCTCTCCTTATATATGTAGACCAGCCGGTTACATGGGTGGCTACCCGGCGATCGGATAGCGGAGATGGGCCGCCGGTGAGGACTTGGCCATGGTGGGAGGCCGTGCCAGCATGCGTGATGATGGTCTGCCCTCCCTGTCTTGTTGATCTCAGGCCGCGTGGTACGGCACACGGCTGCTGACGTCACCTTTGACTTCGGGGGCTCGGGGCAGTACTAGGTCTACGCTTCCTTTGTCTTCTAGTCCTTGGACGCCTACGAGGGGGATCCAAGGTGCCAGCGAGGCCAGGAGCCGGCAGCCGGATCGGGATGACCGGCTCGGAGGGTGGAACCCGGAAGATTCCCTGTACTTGTGGTTACCTGGGGCGAATATCCCTGACAGTAGCCCCCGAGCTCTTGGAGGTTTAGAAGCCGGCACGGCTAGAAGCCTTCAGGAGCTAACAATGTCTTTGATGTCTTTGCTGATGTCGATGAAGCGATTGCGAGGAAGAAACTCTGGCTAGCAGGGGATTCCGGCTAGTGGGAGCTCCGGCCTGCGGTGGCGACGCGCGCCGGGTGCTCCGCTGCTAGCGCCAGGGATGACATCGGCCACGTTGCGCGTGGCCAGGCGCAGGGCGACCCCTCGATTTCCGCAGCGGGATTTCCTGTGGCAACTGCCCACACGCGGGATCATGTGCGGCAACCGGCAGTTGATGGAGATCGTGGCCTGCCGTTACCGCCCACACGTGATGATGAGGGGCCGCGATTGCTCGACGCGTGGCAGAGTGGTGCGTCTGTTACCGTTTCCCCCTCCCCTTAAATATTTGCTGCCGTGGGAGGGGAAAGAATTTACCGTGCAGTGATTCTTTTCCCCTTCTTCTTCATCTTCGAGCTCTCCGCCTCCCTCGAATCCAGCATAGGACCGAGACACTCGAAACTCGCCACTGCCGCCATCGACCCTTTGTCGGAGATTGTGCTGAAGGGCGATTGGATGGGCTCGACGGTGTCGAGGGGCGAGCTGAAGCGCTACCAGCGCGAAGGCTATCTGCCGCCGAAAGCACTCGTGGAGTGGCACGTCCCGCACCAAGATGAGGTTGCGCCGGCCCCGTTGGTGGGCGAGCGCATCGTCTTCATGCAGCACATCGAGCGCGGGCTCGGGCTCCCCATTAGCCCGTTCTTGCAGAACTTCCTCGACTTCTTCGGGATCTAGCTGCATCATCTCGGCGCCAACGCCATCTTGATGCTGTCCTACTTCGTGACGCTTTGCGAGGCGTACTACGGGATCCGGCCGAGCGTCGGGTTCTTCCAGACCCTCTTCTACGTCAAGGGGCAGCTGGTGAAGGGCAGTGGACGGCTTGCCACCTGCGGGGCCACCATGGTCTCGTGCCGGACGGCGGGCTTGCTTCTCAAGCTCTCGATCTCCGATTCTGTGCGGAAGTGGCAGCAGAGTTACTTCTACGTGAAGAACAAGACGGAGGAGGACCACATTGGCCTAGCGCCGTACGTGCCCGGGGCACCGGAGAAGGAAAAATGGGGCGCGTCGAGGGGCGCCACCCATCCGGAAAGCTCCGAGCTGGTGGGGCGGTTGAGGACCCTGATTCGCGACGGGCTCATGTCCCGGGACTTGGTGCTCTTCTGGATATCGCACCGGGTGATGCCGCTGCAGAAGCGGAAGCACAAGATGTGCTTCCTTAGCAAGAACGCGGACCTGACGCGCATATCCCGGGATGATCTTTCGCTTGAGGCGCTGGCCGGCTGGCTGACCACCATCACCATGTTGATGGTGGAGCCGGGGTGGACCTGGGGCCTTCTACCGTATTCCCGCGACAACCGACCCCCTCTGGTGAGTGCTGCTCTATTTTGCTTCTTCCTGTTGGTCTCGAGGATTTGGGCCTTTCTGACTTTTTCTTGATTTCTTTGCGCTCGCAGATGTTCACGTGCCAGGCCGCCGAGGACGGCCCCAACGGCCCGGTCTTCGACGACAACCTAGGCGCCCTCGCCGAAGGGGCCGGGGAGAACCAACCCTAGGATGATGACAAGGATGACGATTCAGGCGATGAGGGCGCTAGGGTGAACCGGGCACCCGACGACGAAGAGGAGGAGGAGGGGAGCTAGGCTGAGGTCTCGCCGGCGGCCTCCAGTCGGTCGGTCCCCCGAGCCGACATACGCGACTGGCCGAGGACAAGAGCAAAGATGGGAAACGCGCCGTCATCGAGGACTCCGACGTCAAAGAGATCCCACCTCCGACTGGTGCCGCGGCGACCAAACGGGCGAGGACCTCCGGGGCGACGAGCCGAGCGCCGCAGCCGCCCACCGCCAAGAGATCGAAGCCCATCTACTCCAGGCTGCCGCGACGACTGCTCCGCCTGGTGGCTCCCGGGTAAGTTTCTTCCTAGAGATGCTTGCGGTGGGACTTTCTGCTTAATCCCGCTTTCTTCTGATGGTGGCTAAGCTCTGCAGGGCCATGGAGTCGGTGATCGATGGCAGCACGATGCGGGATGAGTTCCCTCTACCCAACCATGCCGAAGATAGCGAGGTGGAGTCGGCCGCGCCTCGAGCCCCGACGCCCCAGCCGGATGACTTCGTCCGGGTGACGCATGAGGCCCAAGGCGGAGACGACAGCGCGGCCAGCCCATCCAAAGCCCGGGCGACCGAGTCCAGCCCGGGGATGCAGATCGTGGTGTTCGACGTGACCGCATAGGCGGACGCAGCTCCCGAGCCGGCGGCCGCTCGAGTCGGCACTGTGACGATGGAGACGACGGTTCTGCAGCTGGAGTCGGTCCTGCAACTGGGGTCGGTCCTGCAGCCGGAGCCGGTTCGCCAGGTGGGGTATTCGCTGGGCATGGAGCCGATCAGCTACCAGGCGCGGGTTGATGCGGCCACGGCGATGGAGGAGGTGGAGCAGTTGGTGGAGGCTGGGCGCCAGAGTGACCTTTGGCTGGAGCAGCACCGCGAGATGGCGGCGCCGGTCGGGGTCGTCAGTGAGATGGAGAAGAACCTCAAGGCCGGGCTGGCCGGGATTGGGATCATCCAGGAATCGGTCGAGGTGAGTTTTCCGTAGCTGTGGATACCCGGAGCTGATGTCGGGTCACCGGCGAGGTCTTGACTTGTTCTTTTTTCTTTTCAGAACGCGCTACGGGGGCCGCTGAGGCGGAACCAGCAGCTGGAGGACGAGGTGTGGCTGCTCAAGCAGCAATACAAAGAGTAAGTGTCCTGCTTCGCGTGTCTTTTCCTTCCTTGTCTTGCGTCGGGGCTGAGGTAGGCTTCCTTGTGCAGACTCGGCTTCGGAGGCGGTCGCGACCAAGGTTCGGGAACATGAGGAGGCGACGAAGGCACTCCGTGAGTGCGCCTCCCTAGCTGATCAGCTGGCAGCCGAGGCGGAGCAACGGCGGAAAGCCGACGCTACCCGCGAGGCGGAGTATGACAATCTCGTCGGGTGGAAGGACTCCCTGGTGGAGCAGTTGGAGACGGCGAAGAAGGAGAAGGGCGAGGTCACCGACATGCTTGCCAAACGGGTGGAGGCCTTCGAGCTCTTGGAGCAGAGCGAGGAGAAGCAGCGGCGTGAGCACAAATAGGCCACCAAGCTCCTCGAGGACCGTCAGAAAGAGCTGGAGGGGGAGTTGTCCCGGGTCGACGAGGCCGTAGTTCGTAAGTTTCCTGCCTCTGATGGTTTCTTCACGCTTCTTTTTCTTGGTCCTAATAATTTTCTTCCGGTCTTCAGGCTTCTACTCCGACATTGGTGAAACAGTGCATGAGGGGACTACCGAGGACCGGGTTGCCGCGCTTGGTAAGTTGGCAGAGCGGTTCCACAAGATCGGGGCCGACGTCTACAGCACGCTGTGGCCGGAGGGCAGGGCTGATACTGCTGTCGCTATCGCAGCCCAACTCCACGACGTACCCAAGGCCCTGGACACCTTCTAGGACACGGTGGCTCGCGGGGGATCCGAGATGACGATAGCGGTGATGCTCTCCTGGTACAAGCACGTCACGGCGAAGAGGCTTGCTTCCGGCCTCTGGAATGGTGCCAACCTCTAGGAACTGCGCAACCAACCGGGCGTCGCGCTTGCCGCTAGCCGTATCATGCGGATGGTGGACTTCGGGGACATCGTCCCTCTGGAGCCGGAGGTGGAGAGGGAGTTAGCCGCGGAGCAGAGTCTTGGATCGGAGCGAGCGGTTGAGCAGACCTCGGAGGCGACGAGGACCACGGGGCCGGGTCGGGAGCCGACGACGGCCGCGGGGTCGATCCCGGAGCCGACGAAGACCGCCGAGCCGGAGGCTTGAACTTCATCCCTGGGATGCCGGACGTATTTGTGTTTATAGAAACTTCTTTACTTTGTTGCTTGTCGTGCTTGTTGGACCTGCTTGTGAACCTTGGTGCGGAGCTCTTGACTCCTTTATCTATTCTTCCTTTGTTCTTGCAGGCTTTTTCTTTGTCTTGATGCCGAACGGGCATCTCCCAGCCCCCGAGTTTCGGGTCGACGTGCCGTAGGGAGGCCGGGTCGGAACTTCTTCTTTTTTCTTTGGCTCCTATTTTCCTTCCGCGTCTTGGTTCTTTCCGCCCTCAGCCCCCGAGTTTCTTGCTGGCTAGCGGTGAGGGAGCTGGGTCAGGTGCCGGGTGCTGGCTGGTCGGGACCGGGCTCCAGTGTTCATGAAAACTCATAAGTAGGGGCAAACGTGAGCACTTGCCAATTAAAAATCATGCGAGTAGAGGAGACGCCAGGTTACATGCGAGTGGAAGAAAATGACTCGCCCTCTTCCGAGTACGCCGACCTTTTTTTTGTGCGGCTAGCCATCCAGGCGCAGGCTCTTGCCGGCTGGCCGGGTTGCGGTCTACAGTCGAAACCGAAGAGGTGCCGGAACACGCATGGCACAATACTTAGGTCTAAGTAGCTGGTTTTGGGCGCTTCGCGAGGGATGGCAACCGCTCTTCCCCCTGATGTTTTTCGCGTGCAAGCGACCTCGGGCTTTTGCTCTTGCCAGCCGAACTGCCAGGTTGCGGTCTACGGCTAGAACCGAAGAGTGGGCCTCTGGTGCCAGTACACGGTACTAATCCATCTTTGGGAAAAATGAGCCGCAGGCGACCGGCAAGCCCCCGGGTTACGAGTCCGGGAGGCTGACCAAGAGACGGGAGGGGTATGCAAACTTAAAATGATACAAAAAGGCCAGCCCCCGAGTGTAGCTTGGGACTGCCTACTTTTATTTATGATTTGGATACAAGGGTACGTACATCTTACACCTAAGTGTAGAAGGGACGGAGGAGGGCGGCGTTCCACGGACTCTCCGACTCCATGCCCGACGTATCTTTCTTGTTCTTTCTTGGTTTTCTCGCATCGACGAGGTAGTAGGCATCGTTATGCAGGATCTCGCTTATGATAAAAGGACCCTCCCATGGCAGGGATAGCTTGTGCATGCCCTTCTTGTCCTGGATCCACCGGAGGACGAGGTCTCCTTCACGAAATGCGATCGGCTTCACGCGACGGCTGTGGTATCGGCGCAGGCTCTACTCGTAGATGGCTGATCTTGATAGCACCAGCTCACGTGCTTCTTCTAGGAGGTCGACTCCGTCCTCTCGCGCCTCCCTCGCTTCCGTCTCCATGTATAGGACCACTCGCGGCACGTCGTACTCGATGTCGACTGGCAGGACAGCCTCGGCGCCATACACGAGGAAGAACGGGGTGTAGCCGGTCGATCGGTTCGGCGTCGTGCGTAGGCTCCAGATCACGGAGGGCAGCTCGTCGAGCCAGCATCTGGGAGCTCGGTGTAGCGGTTCTTCTAGCCGGGGCCGGATGCCAGACATGATTAGGCTATTCGTCCTTTCGACTCGCCCATTGGTCTCCGGGTGCGAGACGACGGCGAGGTCGAGGCGGACGCCTCTGCGGCTGCAGTAGCGCGTGAAGACGCCCTTGGCGAAGTTCCTGCCATTGTCGGTGATGATGCTGTGCGGGTACTCGTACCGGCCGATGATGTCCTCGAAGAAGGCGATGGTGTTGTAGCCGTCGAGTGTTTTGATGGGTTTCATCTCGATCCATTTGCTGAACTTATCCACCGCCACTAGGAGATGTGCTAGCCCACCTCGCGCTGTCCGGAAAGGACCGACCATGTCGAGTCCCGAGACAGCAAACGGCCAGGTGATAGGTATGGTCTTCAGAGCTAAAGCCAGCTGATGCTGCTGTGACCGGAAGAGCTGGCAGCCCTTGCACTTGCGTACAAGTTCTTCTGCGTCTGCCAGAGCGGTGGGCTAGAAGAAACCATGATGGAGAGCTTTGGCCGCGATGGCCCGTGATGATGCGTGGTGGCCGCATTCGCCTTGGTGGATATCTTTGAGGAGGTCGCAGCCGTCCTCCCGCTTGACGCAGTGTTGGAACATGCCAGAGACGCTGCGCTTGTACAGCTCGCCATTGATGATGGTGTAGGCTTTGCACCGGCGCACGACTTGCCTTGCCAGGACCTCGTCCTCTGGCAACTCGCCCTTGACAATGTAGGTGAGGAAGAGCTGCACCCAAGATGGCACTTCCTGGACGGCGAAGACGTCGTCTGCCATCCAGTCCTCAGCCCCGAGGTCCGTGGAGCCGGAGGGTGGCGTCGGGTTCCCAGCCCCCGAGTCGATGATCATGTCTCCCGGGTCCACGGAGCCGGTAACCGCGGTGGAGGTCGGGGGTCCGAGATCATGTATGTAGATGGACTCGGAGTCAGGTGACGACACGATGGATGGCTTGCGCAAGTGCACGAGGGAGATGCCGAGTGGGATGGCCTGTCGGGTAGAGCCTATGCGCGCCAGGGTATCGGCCACTTCGTTGTTTGCGCATGGAATGTGATGGAACTCACATCCTTCGAAGCAGCCGGATAACTGTTAGACGAAGAAGCGGTAGGAGGCCATGTTTGCGTCCTTGGTGTCCCAGTTACCCGACACTTGCTGCACCACTAGGTCCGTGTCCCCGAAGCACATGATCCAGCGGATGTTCATGCTTTTGGTGAGCCGGAGTCCATGGGCGGGCGCCTCGTACTCGGCGACGTTGTTGGAAGCGGTGAAGTGGATCTGCAGGACGTACTCCAGCTTGTCTCCCTTAGGAGAGGAGAGGACATTGCCGGCTCCTAAGCCCCCGCGCATCTTGGAGCCATCGAAGTGCATTAACGAGTGCAAGGAGTCGGGAGCCGGTGGCAGGTATTGCGTCTCCGCCTAGTCGACGAAGAACTCAGCGAGGAACTGGGTCTTGATGGACACCCTTGGCTCGTAGAGGATGTGGTGAGCCGCCAAGACGACGGCCCACTTGGCGATCCGGCCTGTGGCATCCTTGTTGCCAATGATCTCTGAGAGGGGAGAAGAGCTCACCACCATGATGGGGTGCTCCTAGAAGTAGTGCTTGAGTTTTTTGGCGGCGAGGTACACGCCGTAAGCCATCTTCTGGTAGTGAGGGTAGTTCCGCTTGGAGGTTGAAAGCACCTCACTCAGGTAGTACACGGGACACTGCACGAGCTGCATCTTGCCTTCCTCCATGCGCTCCATCACAAGGACAACATTGACCACCCGGTTAGTGGTGGCGATGTGCATCATCATCGGCTCCTTGGGCAGTGGGGGAGCGAGGACTGGCGCAGTCGACAGGGCTTTCTTGAGGCCGAGGAAAGTGGTGTCGGCTTAATCGTTCCAGTGGAAACCGCCTGCTCCCCTGAGGAGGCGGTATAGCGGGAGGGCCTTCTCCGCTAGCCGACTGACGAACCGGCTGAGGGAGGCCAGGTAGCCGGCGAACTTCTGCACGTCTCTGTGGCACCCCGATCCAGATGATCGAGCTACCCCATATACCAGTCCCAGAAACACTGGATATATGACAACTTGATAAACAAAGACATAACCAAATATATTCAAGGCTCCGAGTTCGGTCGGTTACAATATATTACAACACGGGTGAGGCTCCAGCGATCGCGCAACAGGCGCAACAGTATGAACATTATTTTTCTAACATCGAGCCTTTATCAGAGATCGCAGCGGGTACGTAGGTAGTAGTGTGGCGACAACGGGCCTTATTCCACGGGGTTCTGCCTGGGCTACTGATTCCTAGTTCTCGTACAGCGGGTACTCGGCGACGGGTGCAGCGTGGTCTGGCCACATGAAAAGCCAGGTGAGTACATTGAATGTACTCGCAAGACATTAGCCTAAAATCAAACAAGGTCTATCTATATGGCATGGCATAAGTTCGGAAAGTAGCATGGCATAAGTTTGGGTATTTAAGTGTGAGTCCAAACTTAACGGTTGGACTTAACTTACCTACTTACCTTAGTAGGGACGTTTCGTGTTATCAAGTGAGATCACGTTTCTCACTCGACAACTCGAAACCACAACTAGGCTTCCAAGCCTCTAGCCAACTCTGCCTTATTTCTCGATTCTCAAGTCCTTAGCCAACTCTGGCTAGACTCTCAAATTTCCACGTGATCGTTGGGTTTCGTATTAATTATTTTTCTCCAAGTTTGACTGGACTGACTCAAACATCGTCCCATAACCTAGGGACAAGGCTAGATTCTAGATTTACACTCTCGAGAGGTTGCAACTTTTATCCACACGCTGAAGTCTAGGCTTGTACCGCTGGTACCGAAGTACTAGAACCAATCATGGCGATAGTACAAACCCACACTTCCACAACCGTTTATTCTACCCGGACACTCCCTGTGTAGCCACCGACACGTCCAAGGGACCAAGTCTTATGACGAAGTGACTCCGGCACGCCCCCAACAGATGAGCGACGCCTAGTTCTGGAACCTTCGCAAGACTAGCCCCGACCACAAAGGTAACCGACTAGACTTGCCAAATGGGTGGCGTCAAAGAAGGCTTGATAGAATACTCGGCCATGGTTCGCCCATATGAACGACGCATGGTTGTGCCGGTTGTGCTTGGTGAGTGGCACTATGCGACACAATCTAGTCGAGGGAGGTGGTTATCTTCTTAGTCCAATTTAATTCCAGCCTTCCAAGCAACACACGATATTCATATGGTAATTCAAGCAGTAAATAAAACATATTAACCTCCACATAACAATGTCCAGAAAATAAAATGGCATCAACCGGATGACTGTGGTGGAGCTACCTCCGACCAGCGCCTTCTCGTTTGACAAGGAAAAGAAACATCAACCGGATGACTGTGGCGGAGCTACATCCGACCAGCGCCTTCTCGTTTGACAAAAGAAAAGAAACGTCAACCGGGTGACTATGGCGGAGCTACCTCCGACCAGCGCCTTCTCATTTGACAAAAGAAAGGGTGTTGCGAAGATTTACAGATATATAGATGCGACAATATTCAGTGCAACATGGCATGTGAGATGCAACAACAACCAATTTAAACAATCGAGAAATTCCTAAAGTTCGACCGAGCTTGAGATCGGGTTAACGGCTTGCCTTCAGCAGCGGGGTATGGTTCGGGAACAACTTCCACTTCATCGGAGAGGTTTAAATCTATTAAAGGAATGAAAATATGCATCAAACACCCTCCCAGGTCATCGAATAAATGCCAAAAAAATAAATTCCAAATAAATCCATTCTGGTTCCACTAGAAATACAATTTTAAAACAAAGCCAGCAAAATTTGTTTCATATTTTTCTGACCATTTTTTAGGGAGATATTGCCTTTCAAAGTTTGGTTTATTTTCTGCCTTTTTCAAACAGAAAAATAAAATAGAAAACGTTTCAGGGAAAACATAAAAAATCTGACGGGCGGGACCCACCTATCAGTAGCCCACTGTTCGAACCGTTTCTCGTGCGAAACAGGGGAGAGCACTGTGTTGCTCCGGCGAACTCTCCGGCGGCAATTCCCGGTAGCTAGGGCTACGGGGAGGCGAGGGAGAGGAAGCAGAGCGGCTCAGGGAGGTCCTGCGCAGCTCGTCTGCGCACTCACGGTTGACGGCGAGCTCGGACGGCAGCGGAGCGTCTTCTCTGGTGGCGGTGGCGTCCTGTCAATGATGAACTCGACGATTCTGGCCACCACTCACCCCGGCGAGCACGGCAGGAGCATCGTGGTGATCAGAGGAGGCTCTGGGTGGAAGGAATCATCGGGGGAGATGCTCTAGGTGAAGGAATCGAGCAAGGGTCAGTGCGGCTATGGAAGGCTCGACTCCGGCGAGGTGTTGCTCCTCTGGCCCAGATACTGCGGTGGAGGATGATTGTGAGGGGGTGAGAGGTGGTGGGAGGTCTGGAGGCTGTAGGGGAGCTCCCTTTATACCGAATCGAAGGGGTGGCCGCCATCAATGGTGTGGTGAGGTGTCAGCGTGGCGTTGCGGCCTGTTCGTGTGGCGCGTCGCGAGGTAGCTGGCACAGAAGCGCACGAGGATAATCTCCGGCGCTCGGATAAGGCTCGGCGGCGGAGGGGACGCTGACCAGGGGGGCCATGGCGGCGTTGTACTGGACGGTGTGTCGTCTAGCAGACGGCGACGCTGTGCGTGCAGCGCGTCGTCGAGTGGCGGGGACGCACGGGAGGGGATGGGGAGGCTACGCGTGGCGGCTGGGGTCAAGGGGGTGGAGGGAGAGCCAGGGGGCATGAGGGAAAGCGGCGGGGAGGCCACCGGCGACGACCAAAACCGGGCGGCGCTCCACGGCCACGTCCATGCCGATGTTGGCATGGTCCAGACCATGCCAATGTCGGCATCGACACCGTTCTCTCAGCTCCGGTCACCAAATGGGATGGGGTTTGTGTCACTGTGCGCCAAATGGAAAGCCCTACAACTTTGCTGACTAGAGTTTTTGCAAATTCAAAACTTGGTCCGACTAGAATTTTGGAAAAACCCTACTGGTCAAAAAGGAAATAGTGGTTTTGGAGAAGCAAATGATTTTTGGTTTGATCAAGATTTTGTCCAGAGGTGTACCCTTCCCTTGTGCTTGCATCTAGGCCCTTGCTGCCTACTACAAAAATCATTTGAATAGTTTTTGAAATCTTTTGAGTTATACGGCAGAACTGGATATAATTAATTTGAGGTCAACCCTCAAGTGCAAATCAAATATTTTTGCATAAATAGGCTATATATTGCCTAGGGATCATTCCCTGAATTTTGGAGATTTTTTGAGAAGATATTTAATATACTTCCTTTGTAAATCTCTAATAAAAGGATTTTGGATTTTTAAACAAAAGGAGGTATTGAGAAAAGATTTTTTGGGTAAAAGGTCAAGTAACAAGTGTGCAAAGTGGGAGTGAACCCAAAACACAAGATCCCAAACTTGGACAAGGTTTTGCGAAAGATTGTAAATCGAAAAGGTCGTTAAACCGAGGAAAATTTAAATCCAAAGTCAATAGCAATGTTTTTAAACGGAATTTTTTTGAAAGTCCAAATTTTTGGATGTTACAGATCTTCCCCCCCCCCCCTTAAATTGAATCTCGTCCTCGAGATTCCTGTTGCTCACTGAACAGGTGCTGATACTCAGTCCTTAACAAATCTTCTCATCCCATAAATCTTGTGGCAGGCTTTTCTTTCACATGGAATCTTTTGAGACCCTTGAGGGTTGTTGTGTTGTGCTGGAAAGTTCACTTGGTTGATGTTCATGGTCAGATGGTGTCAAACAGGGTTTGTTTTCATTTCTGAGGCGGGGTCTGTTTCACCAAAGATGGCCCAAAGGAGGAAAAACCCGGAAAACGGTGTTTGGCAACAAGATCCTTCGGGTTGAAAGAGTGGGAAGCTCCGGAATTGAATAAAATCAGCGCGGGTTTAGTGTTGATAATACACGTACCAAGCACTACATCCGAAACTTCATAGGCTTCCTCTGCGGTCATGTGGTGGACACGGGCAACTTGAGGTGGCTTGTTGTTGGAGTTGTTGTTGTCGTGGCTGTTGTGAAGGGGGCAATCCTTGATGTAGTGTCATGTATTGCCACACTTGAAGCAGGAGTTGACCCTCTTGCCATCATCCACTAGGGGACGCTTGTGGTAGAATCCTTCACGGGGATATCCATCCTTCCGGGGTTGATTCCAAGTGTTCTGAGGTGTTGAGGTCTGGTTGTCGGGCTGCTAGGTACGTGGCTTGGAAGTAGCTCCTTCCTGCTGGTTCTTACGGTGCTCGAACTTCCGTTTGCAAGATTCATCAACTGTGCAGTGCTCTTTTTCTGAGATTAGTGCAGTGTTGACCATGGACTGGAAATCTGGAAACTGTAGAACACTGAGTTGAGTTTTTATGGTCTGATGCATCTCATGAAGGAATCTGTCCTTATTCTTTTCTTCTGTGTTGGTGTCCTCATGTGCATAACGAGCAAGGTTGTTGAACTTGGTCAGATATACGCAGATGGATTTGCTGCCCTGAGTGAGTGCTAGAAATTCCTGCTGCTTCATCTTTATGAGACTTGAGGGAATGTAGGCTCTGCGGTAGGCTTCCTGAAATTCTATCCAAGTGACAGCGGGTCCATCGCCCCTGGCGTCCTTTTGATTGTCCCACCAAACGCTGGCAGGGCCTTCAAGGTAGTGGGTGGCGAAGGGCACCTTGTCCTGCTCGTCTATGCGAGCGAGCTCCAGTTTCTTTCCCATAGTACGGAGCCAATCATCAGCCTCAAGCGGGTCGTCAGCAAACGAGAACTTTGGGGGTTGACTAAGCTGAAAGTCTTGCAGCTTCGAGCGGCCTGTGTGTGGGGCACCATGGGCTTGCATGTATGTGCCAAACTCTCTCATGATCTGTGTCAGGTGCTGAGTGTGAGGCTCATCCATCATCATCATGAACTGACTTGGGCTTGATTCCTGAGTTGGTGGAGGAGAAGGTGTTTGTGGGGCACGGGATCCTCGCCCGCTTGTCGTGCGGAACGACGAACCGGGGTTCCTTGGCTGCCACTTGCACTGCTATTGGGCCTCATCCTGGATGGTTGAATGTGGTGATGTGTACCATGAGCATCCATATGGGGAAAAGTGCAACATCCAAGAAGAACCAAATGGAAACGAGGTTTGCAAAGACAACAAAGCACGGTGGTATACAATGGCTGGTGGGGTTACAAGATTTTTGTTACACGCTACATTACATGGGATGCAAGATAAAGATACAAGCTACTCGGTACAAGATACAAGATACAAGGTACATGATACAAGGTGCCGAGTACATCTCTAACACTACATTATTCGAGCGCGCGATACAGCGAAAAGGTATAATACACTAAGCGATGCAGTCTCCGAGCGTCTAGAACTCCATCTCGAGGGGTGTCGCTGGCGGGATGATGTCGATGCCTTCCTCCTCAGGGCTGTAGTCAAGTGAAGCGCGGTCATCTCGGGAGTCTCCGGAGTATGGGGGTGTGTCAGCACGGACGCGACGACGCTGAGTGCGCACCGGGATGAAGCGCGAGCGGTAGCGGGTGGCGTTGCTACGAGTGCTGAAAGGTGGCGACGGAACGCGGGGTGCGGGCGTGGGGCTGAGTCTTCTCCTGATCTGGTCAAGGGAGCTGCGGTTAGAGGTGGAAAATGGGGGTGGACGGTGAGAACTAGCTCTGTGTGCTCTCGCCCTCCTGGCTCTGGCCAGGTTGGCACGAAGCGAGGCAAACTGGTGGAGGGTGTCGTGAAGATACTGGTGGAGGAGGGTAGTGTACCGAAGGAGGGAGGTGAGCGCTGAAGTGGGGTCACCTTGACTAGGAAAAAAAACATCCCCGATGTTTAAATCCACCCTCGGGAAGTAAACGTAACGGGTGCACCGCCTCATGACTGGGTCGTGGGTGCGAAGAAAAACAACGGCAGCTCCTGCAGCTTCTTGTACAGCTCGGGTCAACTGAGTAGTGGTGCCAGAGGTGATGGCGTGGGAGATCCCAACGGCCGACGACTCAGGGCGCAAGTGGACGGTGGCAGTAAACTCAGAGATGGACCCGTTTGGACGTTCGTAGAACACGCGGTAGGTCGGGGGAGCTGAGCCTGGGTAGAGGTGATCCCAAATCTCACGGAGAAATTGCGGAAAGCCAGGGATATGTGCGGCCGTAGTCTCTGCGAAGAACTCGGGTGCCATCTGTACCAGGGACATAAGCCAAAAGGTGAGCGTTAAAGTTTAAAAGCACAAACAAATAGATAAACAGTAAAAAAATAGGCAACGCAGCAAGCTCTATTCTAAGTCGTCCAGGGAACTAGGGTATCCTACAGGCAGTTAGGCTCTGATACCAAGCTCTGTGGCACCCCGATCCAGATGATCGAGCTACCCCATATACCAGTCCCAGAAACACTGGATATATGACAACTTGATAAACAAAGACATAACCAAATATATTCAAGGCTTCGAGTTCGGTCAGTTACAATATATTACAACACGGGGTGAGGCTCCAGCGATCACGCAACAGGCGCACACAACAGTATGAACATTATTTTTCTAACATCGAGCCTCTATCAGAGATCGCAGCGGGTACGTAGGTAGTTGCGTGGCGACAGCGGGCCTTATTCCACGGGGTTCTGCCTGGGGTAGTGATTCCTAGTTCTCGTATAGCGGCTACTCGGCGACGGGTGCAGCGGGGTCTGGCCACATGAAAAGCCAGGTGAGTACATTGAATGTACTCGCAAAACATTAGCCTAAAATCAAACAAGGTCTATCTATATGGCATGGCATAAGTTCGGAAAGTAGCATGGCGAGTATTTAAGTGCGAGTCCAAGCTTAACGGTTGGACTTAACTTACCTACTTACCTTAGTAGGTACGTTTCGCGTTATCAAGTGAGATCACGTTTCTCACTCGACAACTCGTAACCACAACTAGGCTTCCAAGGCTCTAGCCAACTCTGCCTTATTTCTCGATTCTCAAGTCCTTAGCCAACTCTGGCTAGACTCTCAAATTTCCACGTGATCATTGGGTTTCATATTAATTATTTCTCCAAGTTCGACAGGACTGACTCATAGCGCGACCTGACCCAAACATCGTCCCATAACCTAGGGACAAGGCTAGATTCTAGATTTACACTCTCGAGAGGTTGCAACTTTTATCCACACGCTGAAGTCTAGGCTTGCACCGCCGGTACCGAAGTACTAGAACCGATCATGGCGACAGTACAAACCCACACTTCCACAACCGTTTATTCTACCCGGACACTCCCTGTGTAGCCACCGACACGTCCAAGGGACCAAGTCTTATGATGAAGTGAATCCGGCATGCCCCCAACAGATGAGCGACGCCTAGCTCCAGAACCTTCGCAAGACTAGCCCCGACCACAAAGGTAACCGACTAGACTTGCCAAATGGGTGGCGTCAAAGGAGGCTTGATAGAATACTCGGCCATGGTCCGCCCATATGAACGACGCATGGTTGTGCTGGTTGTGCTTGGTGAGTGGCACTATGCGACACAATCTAGTCGAGCGAGGTGGTTATCTTCTTAGTCCAATTTAATTCCAGCCTTCCAAGCAACACACGATATTCATATGGTAATTCAAGCAGTAAATAAAACATATTAACCTCCACATAACAATGTCCAGAAAATAAAATGGCGTCAACCGGATGACTGTGGCGGAGCTACCTCCGACCAGCGCCTTCTCGTTTGACAAGGAAAAGAAACGTCAACCGGATGACTGTGGCGGAGCTACCTCCAACCAGCGCCTTCTCGTTTGACAAAAGAAAAGAAACGTCAACCGGATGACTGTGGCGGAGCTACCTCTGACCAGCGCCTTCTCGTTTGACAAAAGAAAGGGTGTTGCGAAGATCCACAGATATATAGATGCGACAATATTCACTGCAACATGGCATGTGAGATGCAACAGCAACCAATTTAAACAATCGAGAAATTCCTAAAGTTCGACCGAGCTTGAGATCGGGTTAACGGCTTGCCTTCAGCAGTGGGGTATGGTTCGGGAACAGCTTCCACTTCGTCGGAGAGGTTTAAATCTATTAAAGGAATGAAAATATGCATCAAACACCCCTCCTAGGTCATCGAATAAATGCCAAAAAATAAATTCCAAATAAATCCATTCTAGTTCCACTGGAAAGACAATTTTAAAACAAAGCCAGCAAAATTTGTTTCATATTTTTCTGACCATTTTGAGGGAGATATTGTCTTTCAAAGTTTGGTTTATTTTCTGCCCTTTTTAAACAGAAAAATAAAACAGAAAACGTTTCAGGGAAAACATGAAAAATCTGACGGGCGGGACCCACCTATCAGTGGCCCACTGTTCGAACCGTTTCTCGCGTGAAACAGGGGAGAGCACTGTGCTGCTCCGGCGAACTCTCTGGCGGCGATTCCCGGTGGCTAGGGCTACGGGGAGGCGAGGGAGAGGAAGCAGAGCGGCTCAGGGAGGTCCTGCGCAGCTCGTCTGCGCACTCACGGTTGACGGCGAGCTCGGACGGCAGCGGAGCGTCTTCTCCGGCGGCGGTGGTGTCCTGTCAATGATGAACTCGACGATTTCGGCCACCACTCACCCCGGCGAGCACGGCAGGAGCATCGTGGTGATCAGAGGAGGCTCTGGGTGGAAGGAATCGTCGGGGGAGATGCTCTAGGTGAGGGAATCGAGCAAGGGTCAGTGCAGCTATGGCAGGCTCGACTCCGGCGAGGTGTTGCTCCTCTGGCCCGGATACTGCGGTGGAGGATGATTGTGAGGGGGTGAGAGGTGGTGCGAGGTCTGGATGCTGCAGGGGAGCTCCTTTTATAGCGAATCGAAGGGTGGCCGCCATCAATGGTACGGTGAGGTGTTGCAGCTTGTTCGTGCGGCGCGTCGCAAGGTAGCTGGCATAGAAGCGCACAAGGATAATCTCCGGCGCTCTAATAAGGCTCGGCGGTGGAGGGGTCGCTGACCAGGGGGCCCGTGGCGGCGCTGTACTGGACGGTGCGTCGTCTAGGGGACGGCGATGGTGTGTGTGCGGCGCGTCATCGAGCGGCGGGGACGCACGGAGAGGGATGGGGAGGCTACGCGTGGCGGCTGGGGTCAAGGGGGTGGAGGGAGAGCCAGGGGCACGAGGGAAAGCAGCGGGGAGGCCACCGGCGACGACTAAAACCGGGCGGCGCTCCACGGCCACGTCCATGCCGATGTTGGCATGGTCCAGACCATGCCAATGTTGGCATCGACACCGTTCTCTCAGCTCCGGTCACCAAATGGGATGGGGTTTGTGTCACTGTGCGCCAAATGGAAAGCCCTATAACTTTGCTGACTAGAGTTTTTGCAAATTCAAAACTTGGTCCGACTAGAATTTTGGAAAAACCCTACTGGTCAAAAAGGAAACAGTGGTTTTGGAGAAGCAAATGATTTTTGGTTTGATCAAGATTTTGTCCAGAGGTGTACCCTTCCCTTGTGCTTGCATCTAGGCCCTTGCTGCCTACTACAAAAATCATTTGAATAGTTTTTGAAATCTTTTGAGTTATAGGGCAGAACTGGATATAATTAATTTGAGGTCAACCCTCAAGTGCAAATCAAATATTTTTGCATAAATAGGCTATATATTGCCTAGGGATCATTCCCTGAATTTTGGAGAATTTTTTAGAAGATATTTAATATACTTCCTTTGTAAAGCTCTAATAAAAGGATTTTAGATTTTTCAAACAAAAGGAGGTATTGAGAAAATATTTTTTGGGTAAAAGGTCAAGTAACAAGTGTGTCTAGTGGGAGCGAACCCAAAACACAAGATCCCAAAATTGGACAAGGTTTTGCGAAAGATTGTAAATCGAAAAGGTCGTTAAACCGAGGAAAATTTAAATCCAAAGTCAATAGCAATGTTTTTAAACGGAATTTTTTTGAAAGACCAAATTTTTGGATGTTACAGTCTCGCAGGTTCCGGGGCCGGTGCATGCGCTCAATGGCAGAGATCTTGTCCGGGTTGACCTCGATCCCTCGAGCCGACACGAGGAAACCGAGTAGCTGGCCTGCCGGGACGCCGAACACGCACTTCTCTGGGTTCAGCTTCATCTGGAAGCAGCGGAGGTTGGCGAACGTCTCCTCGAGGTCACCAAGGAGGGTTCCCCACTCCTTGGTCTTGATGACGATGTCTTCCACGTATGCGTGCACATTTCGGCCGATCTGGCTGTGCAGGCACTTCTGCATGCACCGCTGGTAAGTGGCCCCTGCGTTCTTCAGGCCGAACGACATGGTGACATAGCAGAAGGCACCGTACGGGTGATGAAGGATGTCTTCAAGTAATCCTCCAGATTCAACTTGCTCTGGTGGTAGCCGGAATAGGCGTCTAGGAACGAGAGCAACTCGTAGCCGGCTGTGGAGTCGATAACTTGATCAATCCGAGGCAAGGCGAAGGGATCCTTGGGGCAAGTCTTATTCAAGCTAGTGTAATCGATGTACATGAGCCAAGTGTTATTTTTCTTCAACACCATTACAGGGTTGGCTAGCCACTCAAGGTGGTACACTTCCATGATGAACCCGGCTTCCGGCAGCTGGGCTATCTCTTCTCCGATGGATTTTCTTCTCTCCTCCGCGAAGCGGCAGAGGGCTTGTCGTACCGGCTTCGTGCCTGGTTTCACATGAAGCGAGTGCTCGGCGAACTCCCTCGGCATACCCGACATGTCCTTTGGAGACCACGCGAAGATGTCCCGATTCTCACGGAGGAAGTCGACGAGCTCGCCTTCCTATTTGCTGTCGAGGCTCGACCCAACAAGCACGAACTTGCTGGGGTCGGTCGGGTCGAGGAGGACCTTCCTAGTGTCTTTGGTGGCCTGGAAGGTGGCTTCTCCCGCCGGCTTCTTGTCATCAGGGGCCGGAGTCAGGCCGCTAGCGACCTTGCGCTTGATTTCCTTCAGCTCCTCAGCCAGGAGGATGGCGTCTGCCATTTTTACGCCAGCCGACGCGCAGTCCAGGGAGAGCTGGTAGTCACCCATGACTGTGATGATGCCCCTTTCACCCGGCATCTTCATCTTCAGGTATGCGTAGTGGGGGACGGCCATGAACTTGGCGAGGGCGGGGCACCCGAGTATCGCGTGGTACGCGCTCTGGTGGTCCACCACCTCGAACCAGATGGGCTCATGGCGGTAGTTCTCCTTCGTGCCGAAGATGACATCTAGCTTGATTTGGCCACCGGGGAACACGAGAGGCCCAGCACTATGCCATGGAAGGTCGTCGAGCTGGGTTCCAGGTGGCTCAGGTTGATGCCTAGTTTCTCCGCCGTGTCACGGTAGAGGATGTTGATGATGCTGCCGCCGTCGATGAGGACACGGGAGAACGTGACGGCGGTGTCATCTGTGAGGATGATCGGGTCCAGGAGCAGCGCGTAGCCGCCTGGCCGAGGCATGACTGCCGGATGGTCCTCGCATCCCCAGGTGATGGGCTTCTCCGACCAGTTCATGTACTGGGAGACGGGAGGATAGCTGGCGTTCACCTCCGCGCGACGCTGTCGCCTAGCGCGCTTGCCATCGCGCTAGCTAGTGTAGATGACGTAGGCGGAGTCCTGGTTGGGGAAAGCTCCGCGGTTGTCGGGTTGCCGAGCAGGGGACCGGCGAGGCGGGGTCCGACGTCGGTTGTCGGGTGCTCGGCGGTCGCCGTCGCGGCGTCGATCGTTGTTGCGGTTGCGGTTGTTGTCGCGGTTGCCGTCAGCCGGTGCACGGGGAGGGGCTGCGGGCAGGCCCTCGCCGTGGGCGATCTGGGCAGTCCAGCTGCACTGCCGGGTAGTGTGGTTTGCCGCGCTACGGTCAACGCTATGGTACTTGCAGGGCATGTCAAGCATGCTGTCGAGGGTGTACCTGTTCTTCTGCCACGGGCGGTGATACGTCTCAAACGTATCTATAATTTCTGATGTTCCATGTTGATATTATACCAATTGTTACATGTTCTATATACACTTCATAGCATTTTTATGCATTTTCTGGAACTAACCTATTAACAAGATGCCACAGTGCCAGTTCCTGTTTTCTGCTGTTTTTATATTCCAGAAAAGCTAGTCTGGAAATATTCTCGGAATTGGACGAAACTTGGACATAACCTCCTATTTTTCCAACACGAAGACGGAGTCCAGAGGAGAGACATAGGAGGGTCACGTGGCACCCACACAATGGGGCCGCACACCCCTGCCGCTGCGTGGGGTGGTGTGGGGCCCTCGTGGCTCCGCAGCCGCCGCCCTTTCGCCTATTTATTCTTCCCGACGTGAAAACCCTAAACACCCGAGCCATTATCCACAAAAAGTTCCAAAGACGCCGCCGCCGTCAACCCTAGCTCGGGAGGGTTCAGAAGATCTTCTCGGCACCCTGCCGGAGAGGGGAATCATCACCGGAGGGCTCTACATCACCATGCCTGCCTCCGGAGTGATGCGTGAGTAGTTCATCCATGGACTACGGGTCCATGGCAGTAGCTAGATGGTTGTCTCTCCACTTTATGCTATCATGTTTAGATCTTGTGAGCTGCCTATCATGATCAAGATCATCTTATTGTAATGCTACATGTTGTGTTTGCTGGGATCCGATGAATATTGAATACTATGTCAAGTTGATTATCAATCTATCTTATATGTTATTTATGATCTTGCATGCTTTCCGTTACTAGTAGATGCTTTGTCCAGTAGATGCTTGTAACTCCAAGAGTGAGTATTTATGCTAGATAGTGGGTTCATGATTTGGACAATAACTTTTAAGATTGTGGATGTGTTGTTGCCACTAGGGATAAAATAACCAATGCTTAGCTTAAGGGTACGCCGTTAGGTCTAATGCATTTGTTTACATTACGCACATTACTTAATGCAATTATCCATTGCTTGCAACTTAATACCAACGGGGAACTCGGTATGACAACCTGGCGGTGGATTATTAGTCATAGACGCTGTTGGATAACGGTCTATGTATTTTGTCGTAATGCCCACATGAATATCATAGTAATCATCATGTCATATATATGCATTATCATGCGCTCAATATTTTGTCAATTGCCCAGCTGTAATTTGTTCACCCAGCATGTTAGTTATCATTTATGGAGAGACACCACTAGTGAACTATGGACCTCGGTCCATTCTTTTATACTGATAATACAACCAACTTCAAACACTGTTCATTTTCATTCTCTGCAATTTACTACTGTTTTCCACACCATATGTTTAATCCTTTGTTTTCAGCAAGCCGGTGAGATTGACAACCTCACTGTTTCGTTGGGGCAAAGTAGTTTGATTGTGTTGTGTGCAGATTCCACGTTGGTGATCGAGTAACCGCGCCACCAACAACCTTCAGAAGTGATTTCTTGCTCCTACTGGTTCGATTAAACCTTGGTTTCATACTGAGGGAAACTGCTGCTACACTGCTTCATACCTTCCTCTTGGGGTCTCCCAGCGAACGTGTGATCCACGCAATCAAGCTCTTTTTCTGGCACCGTTGCCGGGGAGAAGAAATATTTCTGAGAGCTCCTCTAACTCCCTGCAACAGCTCTTTTTCTGGCGCCGTTGCCGGGGAGCAAGAGGATTTCTACAAGGGGTTTCACGCTTCCAATCTCTTTACTTTGTTATTGTCTTGCTGAGTTATTAGGTATAGCTCTTTACTTGCTATCAATGGTTACTTTCCTTGAAACTAGTCCTATGGCTGAAAACAACATGAGAGAGCTTTATGAAATTTATCTTGAGTTGGGACATGAGGTGTTTGAAGAGAAAATTAAAAAGCCTATGGAAATTTATTTACATAACAATCATGATAATAGCAATGTTATTAGCATACATTCTTTGAACACCATTATTGCTAATGCCATGGAAAGCTCTAAGCTTGGGGAAGCTGGTTTTGATGAAAATATTATTTTTAATCCCCTAGATTTGGAGGAGGAAATTCGCTTGATGATACTTTGCCTCTAATTTATGATGATTATAATGATGGATGTGCTAGTTTTACTCCCACTATTACTAATGAAATTGATTATGCTTATGTGGAGAGTAATGATACTTTTATGCATGTGGATCATGATAAGAATGATTTATGTGATAGCTATATTGTTGAGTCTATTCATGATGCTACTGAAAATTATTTTGAGAGAGGAAAATATGGTTATAGAAATCTTCATGTTATTAAATTTCTTCTTTATGATGAAGTTTTGAGCTTTCTCTTGTTGCTTTTATATGCTGGTCTTTAAGACCTATGGTCATTATGAGAGAGGGAGACACGGTTTCATATATCTCAATAATATTAAGTCTCCTCTCTTTATGTTGAAAGTTTTGAAGTTGCACTTGTTTTGCCTTCCTATGCTAGTCACTTTGTGTTCATTGACTTGTTTTCTTACAAGGCTCCTATGCATAGGAAGAGTGTTAGATTTAAACATGTTTTATATATGCTTCTTGATGCTCTCTTTTATGTTTCAACTCTTATCCTTATGTGAGCATCATTAAAATCTTCTAGCCTAGCTAAAAGGCGTTAAAGAAAAGCGCTTATGGGAGACAACCCATTATTTTATTTCTGCAATTTTTCTTTTTTTTGAGTCAAGGAGTTGTTTACTTCTGTAACAATTCCTTTGTATCTTTATTTTATCGCATTGTTGTGCCAAGTATTGCCTCTAATAGGAAGATGATGCTAGATTTGGATTTCTGCGCAGGAACAGATTTCTGCTGTTCACCGTTTTAATTCTGTAAAATCACAGAAAAATTATTTAAATCTGCAAATTTTTGTGCGTGATCCTCAGATATGTACGCATCTTTCGTTAGTTTAAAGTTTTTCGATCTGAGCAACGTAAGTGCCTCGAAAAAATTCGTCTTTGCGGACTGTTCTGTTTAGACAGATTCTGTCTTTTATTTTTCGCATTCTCTCTTTTACTAGTGTTGAGTGGAATTCTTTTTTAGGGTGAAGAGCTTCACATAACATCAGTGGCAGTAGCTAATGTTAAAAGTAACGGTCATGTTTGTGTCCTTATAGAACATGTGAGTTTTTGATTGTGCACTAACCCTCTAATGAGAATTACTTTGAGTTTGGTGTGGCGGAAGTTTTCAAGGGTCAAGAGAGAAGGATGATATAATGTGATCAAGAAGAGTGAAGAGCTTAAGCTTGGGGATGCTCCCATGGATCACCCCAGCATATTTCAAGAAGACTCAAGCGTCTAAGCTTGGGGATGCCCAAGGCATCCCCTTCTTCATCAGCAACTTATCAGGTCATCTCTAGTGAAACTATATTTTAATTCTTTCACATCATATGTGCTTTACTTGGAGCGTCTGTGTGCTTTTATTTTCAGTATTTTATTTTTCTTATGGTCAACTTGATTGGACCCCAGCATTCTTGATTGGGAGAGAGACACGCTCCGCTTTTTCATATGAATACTCCTATTCTTCACTTATACTTGTTGAGTATTCTTATCTAGCTATTGCTATGCTTTTAGCTCCTGTTTTGCATGCATCTCTTATTCAGAGCTGTTAGTTCTTTTAAAGAAAGTACTCTCTTGCTTCACTTATAATTGTTTGGAGAGTTTATGTTGAAATAAATTGATTGGTGTTTGGTTGGAACAGAAAATGTTGCATGTGGTAGATGGTATAATGGAAAAAGCTTACATATTCTTGTAGATCACTGTATTGGATAATTTGATACTTGTCAATTGTTTTGAGTTATCAAGTAGTTCATGTTTAAGCTTTTGTATCATGTAGTTAAAACCTATTAATGAAGAACTACCGTAAAGCTCGTTGAAATTTGGTTTGCATGATTGGTATCTCTAAGGTCTAGATATTTTCTAGTAAAAGGGTTTGGTTAACAAGGAAGACAGTGTAGAGTCTTATAATGCTTGCAATATGTTTTCATATAAGTCTTGCTGTGTCGGTTGATATCCTGTGTTTGCTTCAAATAACCTTGCTAGCCTAAACTCTGTACTGAGAGGGAATGCTTCTCGTGCATCCAAAACCTTGAGCCAAAATCCATGCCATCTGTGTCCACCATAACTACCTATATGTGGTATTTCCTTGCCATTCCAAGTAAATTTTTCATGTGCTACCTTTAAACTATTCAAAATTATTACTCCTATTTTGTGTCAATGTTTACCAAGCTCATGAGGACGGGGTGGATGTCTTTATGTCAACTGTCAAACAGACTTTACCACCGGACTAGCGGCATATACATCCGCTTATCCATTAATTTTGCAAAAAGAGCTGGCAAATGGGGTGCCCAGTCCCAATTAATTACAACTTTAACCGCTTAATTCTCTTCACATTTTTGCCCTGATTTATCAGTCAAGCAATGACAAACAGTGAAATATCTGCATGTGTAAACAAAAGAGAAAGAGGGATGATCTGCCTTGCTGGTAGAAATAACGTCCTTCATGGGAGCCGCTCTTAAAAGTCTGGTTGGCAGGGGTCATATTGTACTTTCCATTTTCTGATTCGTTGACAATTAACAAACACCTCTCAAAACTTATTTTTACTCTCTATATGATTTCAAAAACTTAAAAAGCTCTAGCACATGATTTAATCCCTGCTTCCCTCTGCGAAGGGCCTTTCTTTTACTTTTATGTTGAGTCAGTTTTCCTACTTCTTTCTATCTTAGAAGCAAACACTAGTGTCAACTTTGGTGCAACAATTTTTATATGCTTGTATATTGCACTTATTATATGCTTTGTGTTGACAAATATCCATGAGATATATATGTTGAAAGTTGAAAGCAATTGCTGAAACTTAAATCTTCCTTTGTGTTGGTTAAATACCTTTTACTTAGAATCTATTGCTTTATGAGTTAACTCTTATGCAAAACTCTTTGATGCTTGTCTCGAAAGTACTATTCATGAAAAGTTTTTGCTTATATGATTCAGTTGTTTGCTCATTATCTACTTGCTAGCAAACTATAGACCATTGACCTGGATCACTTCATTCATAACATGTGCTTTACAATACTATTTGATCAAGATTATGATTGTAGCATGTCACCTCAGAAATTATTTTGTTTTTATCGTTTTACCTACTCGAGGACGAGTAGAACTAAGCTTGGGGATGCTTGATACGTCTCAAACGTATCTATAATTTCTGATGTTCCATGTTGATATTATACCAATTGTTACATGTTTTATATACACTTCATAGCATTTTTATGCATTTTCTGGGACTAACCTATTAACAAGATGCCACAGTGCCAGTTCCTGTTTTCTGCTGTTTTTGTATTCCAGAAAAGCTAGTCTGGAAATATTCTCGGAATTGGACGAAACTTGGACAGAACCTCCTATTTTTCCAACACGAAGACGGAGTCCAGAGGAGAGACGAGGGGCCACGTGGCACCCACACCATGGGGCCGCGGGCCCCCCTGCCGCGCCGTGGGGTGGTGTGGGGCCCTCGTGGCTCCGCAGCCGCCGCCCTTTCGCCTATTTATTCTTCCCGACGCGAAAACCCTAAATACCCGAGCCATTATCCACGAAAAGTTCCAGAGACGCCGCCGCCGTCAACCCTAGCTCGGGAGGGTTCAGAAGCTCTTCCCGGCACCCTGCCGGAGAGGGGAATCATCACCGGAGGGCTCTACATCACCATGCCTGCCTCCGGAGTGATGCGTGAGTAGTTCATCCTTGGACTACGGGTCCATGGCAGTAGCTAGATGGTTGTCTCTCCACTTTATGCTATCATGTTTAGATCTTGTGAGCTGCCTATCATGATCAAGATCATCTTATTGTAATGCTACATGTTGTGTTTGCTGGGATCCGATGAATATTGAATACTATGTCAAGTTGATTATCAATCTATCTTATATGTTATTTATGATCTTGCATGCTTTCCGTTACTAGTAGATGCTTTGGCCAAGTAGATGCTTGTAACTCCAAGAGTGAGTATTTATGCTAGATAGTGGGTTCATGCCTCCGGTAATCTGGGAGAGTGACAATAACTTCTAAGATTGTGGATGTGCTGTTGCCACTAGGGATAAAATAACCGATGCTTAGCTTAAGGGTGCGCCGTTAGGTCTAATGCATTTGTTTACATTACGCACATTACTTAATGCAATTATCCGTTGCTTGCAACTTAATACCAACGGGGAACTCGGTATGACAACCTGGCGGTGGATTATTAGTCATAGACGCTGTTGGATAACGGTCTATGTATTTTGTCGTAATGCCCACATGAATATCATAGTAATCATCATGTCATATATATGCATTGTCATGCGCTCAATATTTTGTCAATTGCCCAGCTGTAATTTGTTCACCCAGCATGTTAGTTATCTTTTATGGAGAGACACCACTAGTGAACTGTGGACCCCGGTCCATTCTTTTACACTGATAATACAACCAACTGCAAACATTGTTCCTTTTCATTCTCTGCAATTTACTACTGTTTTCCACACCATACGTTTAATCCTTTGTTTTCAGCAAGCCGGTGAGATTGACAACCTCACTGTTTCGTTGGGGCAAAGTAGTTTGATTGTGTTGTGTGCAGATTCCACGTTGGTGATCGAGTAACGGCGCCACCAACAACCTTCAGAAGTGATTTCTTGCTCCTACTGGTTCGATTAAACCTTGGTTTCATACTGAGGGAAACTGCTGCTACACTGCTTCATACCTTCCTCTTGGGGTCTCCCAGCGAACGTGTGATCCACGCAATCAGGCGGCCCTCCCTCATGCGGTCTCCGTTTGGGCGACGGCGGCCTTCCTCGCCAAGGGCGACGTACTGAGAGTCGCGACGGTTTTCCGAGTACAGGCCTTTCCTCTTGTTGCGGTCGTCACGCCGGCCGTCCGCGTACCGCCTGGAGAAGCCAGCCTCATCGCGATCTCAGGGCAGATCTTTCTTCTTCGCCTCGTCGGCAGCCGACCTGACGGGGTCGGATAGCCGGATCGGCGCCTTCAAGGCGGAGTCGGCTATGGCATACTTCTCGGCGATGTCCAGGAGCGAAGCCATGGTGGAGGGCTCAGAGCGCAGGAGCTTATGCTTGAGCATGGTGTCGCCGCGGCAGCCGTCATTGAAGTACCAGATGGCCTCGCGCTCGTCGATGCCTTCGCAGGAGTTGCGCAGCTCAGACCAGCGAGTGAGATAATCGTGGTCGGACTCCTTCTCGCCTTGGGTGCAAAGCAGCAAGTGGCGCGGGCGACCCGGGCGCTTGTGGGTGCTGTTGAAGTTCCCAACGAAGACTTCCTCGAAGTCTAGCCAAGTCTTGATGCTCCCGGCCAGCAGGCTGTTCAGCCAGGTGCGGGCTGTGCCCACCAGCATGAGTGGGACGTAGCGCACGGCTACCCGCTTGTTGCCGCCGGCTATGTCGACCGCGGTGAGGTAGTCCATCAGCCAGTCTTCCGGCTTGGCGGAGCCGTTGTACTTGGGCGTCTCCCGGGGGAGGTAGAAGCGAGACGGGAACGGCTCTTGCCGGATGCAGGGGCCGAAGCAGTCGTGGCCGTGGCAATCCTCCTCTTCGATGGCGCGCGAGGCGGCCACTTTGTTGATGCGACCGCGCGCGTCAGCATCCGGTTCCGGCCCCAGAGGGCCTAGCCGGCTACCGGCGGGCGCCTTGCCGCCTGCCCGAGGCGGCTCAGGGTTGGCCTTTCCTTTCCCGGTCCGCGCTCTGTCACGGTCCCGGTCGTCATCTTGTCGGGTGTCGGTGTGACGGGTGCGATCGCCGGTATCTTGGCCGTCCTCTCGCCAACCATCAGCGTGGCGGGTGCGGTCGTGCTCGTCGGGACGGTGCTTGTCCTTGCCCGAGTTGACGCTCTTCTCGGGTCCGCCGGGTGCTCCCGGCTTGTTCCGGCTAGCGAGGAGGCTCCTCTGGACTTGCTGGTCTCCGGGTGGGGGGTCGCGTCAGTGTCCGACGCAGCCTGCATCCGGTTGGCGGCATCGAGAAGCTGCTGGACTCGCTCGCACTGGGCGGCCAGCTCATCGCCCTGGAGGTTATCGAGCTCGCGCGAGGCAGCTTGGTCCGTGCGCATGTTTTTGGCGGGGTTGTCATAGACGGGCATGATGAAGCTCGGGCGGATGGGATCCTCACCCAGCCGGCAGCCGAGCGCACCTCCCTTGCGGCGGATCTCCTCCAACCGGCTGGGCTGGTCGCTGGTCGGGGTGATGTTGTGGTCGGAGTCGTATTCGCACATCTTGGCGGCGAGGCAGCGTTTGGTGCCGGCGACCTCGACGGCGCTGTCGACGAGGCGCTGGTGTTGCGCGTCCAGTTCCGCGGCTGCGACAGCCGGGTCGGTGTTGATGTTGAGAGGCGTGCGGAGCGCGTCGATGGTCGCTTGGAGCGCGCCGTCCTCCGCCACGGAAGACGTGCTCCCGTGCTCGCGGCGAGTGGTACGCCCGTCCGCGTCGTGGTCGACGCCGGTGGTGAAGACCTCCGCGTAGACGCGGGACTCGTCGCTAGAGTCGGAGCAGACGGACAGAGTGTCCGAACAGGAAAGTACGGTGTCGGGGTACTCACTAGGGACAACGTCGATGTAGACGTGATGGTCGCCGAAGTGGACGATGGAGCCTCCGCCTGTGGGAGGGACGTCCGCGAAGCAGGCGGCGTTGTCCATGATGTAGTCGAAGGCGCCGAGCGTCAGGACGAGGCTTGACGCGACGCACTGGCCGGAAGCGGTGAGAGGTCCCGTGCAGAACGTGACTCCGGTCGCCGCGCTAGGCCCCACGGTGGGCGCCAAATGTCGTGGTATTGTGCACGGCATATGTCACGGGGGGTGACTTCTTGCGTGGGGACACAGGTGGCATGCGATGACATGTGCACGGGATTGGATACGAGCAAGGTGAACACCGAGACGTACCCAGGTTCAGGGCCCTCGTGAGGAGGTAACACCCCTACTCCTGCCAAGCTATGGTATAACGTGGTCACAAGGTGTTACAATGGTGCTGCTTGAGCTGTATCGGGTGTTCTCTTCCTTCTAGGAGATGAAGTAAGTCTCTGGGGTAAACTAGGATCCAACCCTTGCTATGAGGGATCCGGCTCTCCTTATATAGGCAGAGCAGCCGGTTACACGGGTGGCTACCCGGCGGTCGGGTAGCGGAGACGGGCCGCCGGTGAGGACGTGGCCATGGTGGGAGGCCGTGCCAGCATGCGTGATGATGGTCTACCCTCCCCGTCTTGTCGATCTTAGGCCACGTGGTACGGCACACGGCAGCCGACGTCACCTTTGACTTCGGGGGCTCGGGGCAGTACTGGGTCTACGCTTCCTTTGTCTTCTAGTCCTTGGATGCCTACGAGGGGGATCCAAGGTGCCAGCGAGGCCAGGAGCCGATAGCCGGATCCGGATGACTGGCTCGGAGTGTGGAACCCAAAAGATTCCCTGTACTTGTGGTTACCCGAGGAGAATATCCCTGACACTAAAGTAACTAGACGCCGCTAGGACCAGCCTCGTCGTCGTTCGCCTTCGCTAAGCGCGAGCGCACACGCCTCTTCTGCCGGCGCGCGCTTTGCGATCGGCGACGTTCAGCCCACACTGCCGCTAGCCTCGCCGCATTGAGCTCCTCATGGGCCGCACACTCCTCCACCTGGGCGATGAGCTGTTGCTGCTCGGCCGACGCCGCCTAGGCGTTAAGCTGCTCGTAGACCGCCCACTCGGCGGCCTTGAGGGCACGACCACGTGCGTCCTGCTACGCGCTCTCGAGCGATGCCTGCATGTCGGCTGCCTCCAAGCTGGCGTTCGGCACCTCGAAGCCTGCCCTGACCCGACGGTATACCTCCGCGTTGCACCAGGTAGCGAACGAGTTTGGTGGGTCTCTCGAGGATGCCGGACAGAAATCGGGTCGGCCCCGACACTTGGGGGTGCTGCTATGGACATTTTTTGCATCCGGACCCATTAGACCTTCGGGGGTTAATTGGGGTGCCTAGATGCTCTAACAAAGTTCGCAATAACAATGAGTGAAAATTTGGCACCTTGCGTGTTACATACGACCTGCTTGGTGGTCCGGTATCTTCATTGGAGTAGGAATTCCTTTCCTAAAAAAAATTGGAGTAGGAATTAGCGACAAGTGGTAATCAAGTTTGACAGCTACTGGATTTGTTCAGTTTCCTTGCATTAGTGTTGACATTTACTTTAACGAAATGACCTTGAGTTTGTTGCGCTATTCACTTCCATGTAATAAAGTTGAGAATCCAAAATTGGCACTTTGATATTTTGCAGGAGATAGCTAGTAGGCTTAGAAAAACCAACCAATGAACCAACAAACAAAACACAAGCGCTTCCTGTTTCAAGCACTGAATGTGACTTGAAAGTTGAAACAATAAACCATCACTTTTTTTTTGTCTAGGATCCAAGACTCTTGGGATATATAAATCGTCATATTATTGAGAGGCGATCAAGTTTCTTTCCCACGTATATACTGACTATCATGATAGAGACAAAACATTTTAATACATCATGCATCATTAACGGTTTAAGTGGAAAATTGGCATACACAAGTCTCAACAAGATTGGCGAAAGAAAGCCATCTGCTGTTTACTTAGTGAAGGCAAAATGCACTGGTGTTTGATACCTTTACATTATCATTCATGTTGAATTCCTCCGTGGAAGACCAAGAACGACAAGCTTGAGCGAAATAATCGATCCATCTAACCCATCAGTTGAAGATTTCTCGTCACCGCGCCTAGATAAACAAGAACAACCATAACACTGTAAGTTTTGGCTTCACCATTGTATACCAGTAGCCCTCCTGGCCGGGGAAAAAAACCTGCGGTACTCTATATGAACTGTTTCATTCTACCATGAATTCTGCATATAACAAGGTTTGAAGGCGCCAAGAAAGCCGGCAAGTGCTCCAATTTTCTTACACCTTGCGTACCTCAACAATGTGTAGGCTCAGCTTGGATTCAACAATTGTAAGCACCGTGATCTGCTTCTGCTGCTGCTAGTATGATTCCAAGATCAGAGCAGAGGTGCAGGATGTGCAGGAGCAATATGGTCTGCCGCCTCCGCCCTCACGAGTTTGGCCTCCGGACCACGGCAAAGCGTATACTATATATGACTGATTCCTTGCTTGTAGTCTCCATATACTTCCTGAATCGATCCTTTGCTGTTCGCTGCCACATTTCTCTTTACCAAAGCAAAGCACGCATGATGACGCGCAGATGCCGCTTTGCTCTCTCTCTTTTTCTTTGTAAAGATGATTCTTTTTGTTTTTTGAGAGAATCTAAAGATGATACGTGTTCCTAATACTAGGAGTCTAACTCCGTACTACGAAATCATTTTCCGAGTTTATGCACCCTTAACTTTGGCCAACAAGTGTAAGCATCGTGGATGCATTTTTTTTCTTTTTTTGGAGAAAATCGTGGATGCATTTCACTCCCCTAGTTACGTGGTGCAACGATTTTTGGACGACTCACAAGCTCAGAGTCCGCAGGAGGCACCACCACAAATAAAATCCACTCGAAAGAAAACAGAAAAACAACGAAAAAACAAGATGGCGAAGGAGGGCGGCGCCGGCGAGGGGGAAGCGGCGGAGGACAGGATCGTGTGGAGGGAGGAGACGCGGAAATTCGAGACGCACGACGGCGAGGCCTTCCTCCAGTACCGCCTCGTCGTGCAGCCGCGCACCTCCTCCGGCCGCGGCGGCGCGTCCCCGGCGGCGATGGACATGGTGCACACGTACGTGCCGGGTAGCAAGCGCGGGCGGGGTCTCGCCGCGCGCCTCTGCGACGCCGCCTTCGTCCACGCGCGGAGCCACGGCATGCGCGTCATCCCCACCTGCTCCTTCATCTCGGTGATCTGCTCTCCCCTGAACTCTCCTCTCCCCGGGGCCAAATCAGTTCTCGATCCCTGAGTTTTTCAGCAATTGAGCAGCGCCGCGGAAATTGAACACCGATTTACTAATCGATTTCTCAGTAGCAATAAGTAACATAGAAATCCCGATTGATAACTGTTCTCCAACTGCGTAGACTCACGGCTCAAGAGATTCTAGGAAACTTATCTCTTTCAGGTCAACGTTTTTGTGTGGACAATAGCTGTAAGTCAGTTTGGCTATGTCGACTTGAATCTCTCTCGAAATTGCTCCTACCTCCGACTGATAGCTCGTGACCCTGACGCATGTTTCCTGAACTGCAGGACAGGTACCTCCCCCGCAATCGGGCGTGGAACGAGCTCCTCTACAAGGACGACGAACCCAAAAACAGCAGCGGCATGTAGAAAAAAAATACTCCCTCCGTTCGGATTTAATTGACACATATTTTGTTACACATGGATGTATCTAGTCATTAAACAAGTATAGATATATCCATATTTGGACAAAATCAAGTCAATTAATTTGGAACGGAAGGAGTAATAGAATGTGCTCGCCGAAGAGCTGTAGGTGAGCTCAACTGCTATGTATGTATCACTGAATAATCAGCTGGTCGGCTATGGCCACCACATCTTGTAAGCCCTTCGTCGCTGCGCCTGTTCAACTTAAGACTCGGTGTTTATGTAAAAGCATCGTACGGTCGATGTTACAACATTTTATATGGAAGGAGAGGTTTAAACTGAAATAGGTTAATATTTTGATATACAAGCATCAGTAGATCAGGAACAGCTGTGGCCAGAGGTTCATGTCAAGTTTCATGAAATTTCTGAGTGAACACCTAGTCACCCGCACTTATTACCAGAGGGCGCCGGCACCCAGCAGCATTTGGAGAGAGCCAGCATACTCATGTGCAATATCTAGTTTCACAGAAAACAATGAGACGACATGCCAAAACTATGTGACATAATTTGCTGTGATTCTCCTGATATCGTTAGCTAGGCACGGTAATTATGCATTACAAGAATAGACACCCATAATCAGTGGCGGACCCAGGATTTCGAGAAGACCAGGGCTAATTTCTAATGCCCAAGAACTATGAAAAATATTACTACCTTCTAATCCCCTCCAAACAGCATAATGTATTAGCAAAAGGACACTAAAAACATAAATGGAATTTTGACGTGAAATATAAGTCTATGTTTAACCAAAAAACAATAAGAAAAACACAACAAAAAGTCTGGTGGCATAACCGCAAATGAGAAATATTATTTTAGCACCTTAATTGTATAACCAAGTCTTACTCTGATCCTAGCCTACCATTTTCTTATCAATCACACGAGAAGAACCAGAAGCTACAGTGGAAAATTAGTCTTAGAATTGATCATCAAACACATAAATTACCTATCAGCACAGAGGAAAAGTAGCAGACTAGTTGGAGGCGATAAGCTGACGAAGTTACACAAGCATAATTATGCAAAATTTTGTTCGGGTACCATGATATCATTATCCAGACTTGAGAATTATGCGATACAAGCATAGATAACCATAATTATACATAACTTTGTTGTTGCAGGAAGGTGTCTCCACGCAACGGTTATTTCCTGGCCACTTCAAAGCAACAACATACATAGTATAATACAGCAGCGACAACAACACGCCTAAATAAGACAATTACTACATATGTACATATCGATCTAACATGATGTCAGCCTGGAACGAAATACATCTCCATCCGCATCATGATCTTGTCCAGCAGTGAGATTATCACCATCTCCATTCTCTTTTGATGTGGTTGTCGTCAGGAGGTGCTCACCCAGGGACAAAGTAATCCATCTTCTCCACTGGCAGGTTTAGCACTGAAGTATCAGCCTGAAAATTGCAAGTGTTCAGTTAGTTATATTGTATGCTTTTGGATATAAATTCAGATCACGAGGTCCAGCTGGCCGCTCCGCATAAAACACAAATCACAGTACATCATATGTATACCTCCTCAAATGGAACAAACACGAAGGGAGTCAAACCCCTGCTGTGGGAAACAGCAGGCACGTCCGGGTCATGCGTCTCATTCTCCTCCCAGCCCTCAACAAGTTCAAGTATGTTGCCTTTCCAGTTTCCCAGTTCAGTCCCATTCACTCCCGTGGTTAGGATCTTTAATACATCCAACCTGTTGTTTGAGCCAATTGTAGTGCCTCTAACCCTGCAGAATGTTGATGTCAAATTGGAAAATTAGGAAAGGTGGCTACATTATCAACACCTATAGAGAAGTTTAACTCAAAATACCTAAGGCGCATCCTGACAAGTGTGTATCGATGACCTGGATATAGGAGTGCCATTTCTATCTGTATGCAAGAGAAGCGAATATTAGCACAAAGTGACAGATATTGCCAAGAATGCATAGACAAAGTCCTAAATTTTTCACCTGAGCATCCTCTGACAGCGTATAGTCGCCTTTAAACACACTGTCCCCTTTTGATGCTCGGAAATGCATGCACTTGACAACGTCTTTAATCTTCATTGCGGAAATCTGCTCATCACACGAAAGCTGAACATCAAATGACATTTCCAATAACCATACTGTTCACCGTAAAAGGAGTTCAAATAGGGACCTTGTAGAGAAACTTCCCGCTTGGATAAAATCTCAAGTAACGGTAGTAGCAAACCTGAAGCCGACAAAGAGTATTACTAATGCAATTAAATTGGCAAAAAAGAAGCAGATGAAACCAACAAGAAAGCTAATTAACACTACAATGAGAAAAATAAAAATATATAATCCTAATAACTACAGTTTGTAGAGGAAAATGTCTTTATATAAAAGAAATCCTTCCTTCAGAAATAAGCAAAGTGCCACCATACCACATTGACAGTTTTCTTGAACTGCCATTCTGTAACTCCAGTATGAATATATGTGTTTCTACTAACGTAGATACCTGAAGAAGAAGCAAGTGTCAAACGTCAATGCATAGATAATAGAGCCACAACAAGAAAAAGCTCTATTAATTATTTAGAAGAACACAAAGACATTCAGGAAACAAAAGCAACACCTTTCAGCTGGTCTTTGGTGAGGAATTTATCAGGAAGAGTGAAATACTACTAGCATGGTGGCAAAGTTACACTATATTGACTTCAATGAGTATACACCTTTCATATTTTTGTCGATAAAAGGGGTCAAAGTTACACTATATTGACTTTTGACTAAAAATATATGCCTTACTTTAAGGAACGGAGGGAGTAGGACAAGCTCGTAGCGAAATCAATACTAACATGTAAAAACCTAAAATGATGTTTCTCAACAAGAGTGGGAGCACCCACCACTACAGGCAGTTAAACACCAGCACATATTTTAACAACCTAATATACCTTTGATAGCATGGCCACTGCAGGTATATCTACATGCGAATAAGGGGAAGAGATACGGACGTGGGACTCTAGAGAGATACGGACGTGGAACTTGGGGCATTCAGAGAGGGCAGTAAGTGAAAAAATATATCTCGTGTCAGCTCTCCTTGGTAGCTGTGCTGGGAAAAATATGTCATGATGCTCCAGACCTCAAGTGTGCAAAGCTAAGCAGATGAACAAAAAACTAGTTTTGAATATAAATAGCACTTTATAAGAATTTTCGTTGTAGTGCCCAGTAACTGAAACTGGCACAGATATCTTGAAAGAACTTCCACTAATCATATACTTTGTTTTCATGGTGACCATTTTAAAACCAGAAAACAGTGGAATTTCCTAGGCAACGCAGTCAGTTTGAACAGATTCAAAAAGGAAGATATTAAACCCCAAAGCAGTTTGCCGATTCGAGTAATTGTGACTATTAATTCACCATATCATACAAAGAAATTCAGAACTGCTTCTTGAATATTTACCATCACTTCGGATTCTTGGTCTCTGCACCCACATTTTCCTCCAGGAAGAATCATATAAGGACTGCACCATCTTGTAGTTTGCCTCCATTCCATTCCTCTTTGCATAAAGGAGTCAGATGTTTAAGTGACAACGAGTATGAAAACCAAAAACTAAAATAGATGTGTATCTAACCTGCCATGTTTTCAGGCAAGCATTCCGCCACAAAGTAGGACTGCGTGCCGTATATTTCCACTTGCGGCATACAGTAGCAGCCCTCCCTAAAGTATATGGGCTCATCCGTGCAAAGATCTGTTGAAAACATTGCCACACAACAGTTAAGCAAAGCAATATGTCATTGATTATTGCAATCTTGCAACAGAATAGATAAGCCAAGCAATATGGAATTATGGATTACATACTGTGATCTAATATGTTAGCCTTTTTTCCAAGGTTATAAAAAGCGCGCTTAAGCGCACGCTTAAGCTCGCTTAGGCGCTGAGCGGAGCAAAACGCCTAGCGCTCAACTGCGCTTAAACGTGCACTTAATTGCACTTAGCGCTTTAATCCTTCAGAAAAGAGAAAAGCGGAGGCAAAACGCTCAATTAGCGCCTAGCGCTTAATTGAACCTTCTTTTTTCACATTGATGCCATGATAGAATGAGGTACCGAGTCATTGAGATACTTACCTTATGGTCAATCAGGGATATCAACTTGCATTCATGTTAATATGTTGTGATATGCGACTTATATAGTGACGTTTGAAGAGGAAATACACCCTCCTTTCTTTTTTAACTAGTTTTACACACTGAAATGGTCTTGAATAAAGATTTTCACTGCTAGTTTTTCCAAATAAATGCTAGGAAAAGAGTAGCTTTCATTGGCAAATCTACTAGTATCATTACTGTGCCACATGTTCAGGGTGAGAAGGATGATACGATAAGCTAAGCCACCCCGTCCCCGTGTCGCCGCCCCAGGCGACACCGGGGCGACCCCGCCACCGCCGCTCGTTCCTCCCTCCCCAGCCTCCTCCCGCCGCCGCTGCCGCCGGCCTCTGCGCCACGGTGGCGGCGGGCCTCCCCCGGTGCCAAAGGTGTCGTGGGGGGAGGCTCTCTCTTCTCCTCGAGGCGGCGGTGGCTGCCTGGTTCGTCTGGGGCGACGACCAGCGGCTGGACGGCGCGGGTCGCCGCGAAGACGGCCTCGGTTCAAGGTGGCTCGGTTCCTCCCGTGGGCGTTGTGGTGCGGGAGCGGAGGAGCGCGTTTTTCTGGGCGCGGATCTGGCCCACATCCAATTTGGTGGGGGTGCTGCACCTCGGAGGTGCTTCCGGCGGGGCGTGTTGTGGTGACGGCGGCGCGGCGGCGCCGCAATGGTGGGCGTGGTGCTCTGCGGCTGGGCGTCCTGCTCTGGCTCGCAGTTGTGGTGGGCGGTGGCTATGCCCTTTGTGCGGTGTGCAGAAGTTCTTGCCTTCGACAGCCAGCCGGCTCCGGGCGGTTTGGCGTGCTGCTAGGATGGCGGGTGTGATGGAGTTTAGGAGAAATCCTTGCGACGACGAAGTCTTCGGGCGCCGTTCCCCTCCTTGGAGGCGTTGCTCAAGAACTCTGATCTGACCTCGCGACTGGGTCCTCCGGGTGAAAGCTCTTGCTCCGGCTTTGTTGGAGCAGGCGATGGCGGCATATTCGTCGCTCCCCCCTTGGGGGCATCGCCTTTGGAGGCTCAGACCTACGTCGGATGGTGGAGGCTTGTGCCTTCTTGAAGGGTTGTGCTGCCGGCGAGCGTGGAGGAAGCCAGGGCAGCGGCCCTGGATCGTTGTTGTGCACCGACGCGGCGGCCTCGGGAGCCAATGCAGCGACGACTCTATGGGGTGGTGTTGTTTTCCTGCTTGGCATGGGTGGCAATCTCGAGCTGTGAGTGCAGCGGGGTTGTCGGCTCGGTCGACGCATCCTAGTGGGGGTGGTCTGGCAGTACGTCGAGGCGGCGGCCTCGGATGTGGTGTGGCGGCCGTGGTCTGCGGGTAGCTTGTTCTGTGCAGTTCGGGCTGCGGACGGCTAGGCCGTGCGGCGTCGCAGCTCGAGCGCGAGCAGTGGCATGTCGGGGCGGCGGCCCCGGAAGGTTGTGCAGGTGGAGTGCGCGGGGCGTGATGAAGAGGTGGATGTCGGGGCGGCGGCTCCGAGAGTTCTGCAACATTGAGGGTGCTCTACCTTGTGTCGTGTGGGCGACAAGGTTACCCACGGTGTTGTTCGTCGTCGGGGCTCTAGGTGTTCCCGAGGTTGTGTGGGCGTCGCCCCGTGGTGTTGTGTTTGTTGGTATGGTTTTTGCCCGGTTTCTTCCACAATAAACCGGGCATCTTCTGCTTAATTAATGGATAAGGCAAAGCTTTTGCCTTCGGTTTCAAAAAAAAAAATTTACCGTGCCACAAATCTAACAGTTCTGCTAATATTAGCGGCCGGAATTTTAAAAGTTTGACTTCGTGCATTTTTTGAACTACACCTATCTGAGAATGTAAGGAGTACATAATTAAAACTAAGATAATGGTTTAACACAATACGTAAAACTCATGCATCAAAATATGGTAAATGGATGCCCTTAGGGTTTAACCCATACAAATATGTAATCATCACCTCGGTAAGCAGTTCATCTGGTAAGCACTGGTGAATGAGGGCTGGATCAGGCCTACTTCTCAAACTGCTGAACGGTGAGGCAGGTGGAACTCTTATCCCATATAGTTCTGTCAAGACAATCAAACAGTAGAAGGCACAAAGCTCGTAAGTCTTCCATTACGCTAGGCTAATGGCCAAGTGATTGACCAACGAAAACGAGAGAAGGTGCAGACAACCACTTAAATGAAGCATTAACTTCATGTTGTACTTACTCAACCATGGTCTATCTGTAGCAATATATGTCATGCTTCTTGAATGATCAAATGACTTAAACTCTGGGCCGATATCAATAGAAATATCTGCAAGACATCAATGCATCAAATTTGCCAAAGTAAGAACTAAACAAATAGGCCCGAAAGTGTGATAGTAAAGGAAAATGAATATTTGGTCTAGCTCTGCAGCCTCTGCTTAAAAAATGTGAATCCTGAATAATCAATACTCACCTCTTTAATTCATACTTTGACAGCACAACCAAAGAGATCAAATAATAACTCGAACTCCCTTGCAACACTAGATATATCGAGGTATTACCAATCTAATTTCCATAGCACAAACGGAGAGCCTTGCGTCATTACTTCTGCTATGATAGGATTGAAGGGGTCATTGACAGATGCTATCGTGGAGTAGGTTTTGTTCAGGTCGATCACAAGTGCTTCATCGCCGTCGTCGATCACCAGCACATGCTTCTTCAACCCCTGCCTGCTCCCCATGCAAGCTTTGGAGGCCCTGCTGCCTGGTTCCACCAGCGAGATGTCGCTGGTCTAAGGTAAGATCCATTGGCATGGGAACTCCAAGACAGCAAAGCATCTACAGGCTCCAGGAATTGGCTGCAACAGTTTACTGCTTTTTGGTCCCTCGGTTCGTGATCAAGGGACCGAAATGTATTTTCTACTCTTTTTAGTGGTCCTTTTCAATGCAAGGGCGATTGTACCGTGGTACCTACTTTTCAATCTTAATGCAAGTGCTCTAGGCCATCAGTTCATTAAACACACACGTCACGACCTCAATGTGCCTTGTGACCTTGTTGAATCATGCTGAACTATAACCCTTCGGGGGACACTTCTAACAGCACTATACCATTTCTTCCTTGCATTGATGTGCCTTGGTGAATGCCGATTCAAACTATAGAACCTTGGTAGATGTACTGCTGAGTTCTTACAACAAACAGTATATGGGTGTATCGATATGCCTTGTTGAATGTTCATTCGAATTCTATCCATCAGTAGACGCAGTCACTCTCCATACGTAGTGTTTCATTAAGATAGGTAACATGAATATAGAAGGAGTGGGATTACATGTGATTTGGTGGCATAACGGATGATGATCTAACTAGTTTGTCTAACTAAGGAATGCTTTTTAAAAGTGTTAACCCGTTTATCAGACTACTCCAAATGGTCCAAGCGGTGACGAAACATTTGACAAAAATGAGGCAAATAGACACGCAGAACCAACGGCACCGAAACCCAATCTTCACCGCCCACCAACCTAAGAAACTGAACGCAAATCAAGTTGCGTCGTTGAAGCTCCACGCCCAGCTCAGCACGTTCAGCGTCGAGGACCAGCAGCGCCTCACAGCTATTCCATGCCTAATCTACAGGGCGGATTGGCTAGGGCACCGGGGTCAGAGAGAGAAGAAGCGGATTTGCTTGGACAGGCAAGGGGAGGGCATACAAAACAGGGGACTGGGCCGAGAACTTCTTCCTTCGTCGCCGCGAAGCGCCAGCGCTCGCGACAGCGGAAACCTCCCATGCGCGGCGGCGGAAGGGGGATCCGTCACGCCGTGTTGGATATGGAATAAGGTTGATTTCTTTCAAACAAATCAAAAAACAACACCGCGGTAGACTAGAGTAACAAAAATCTCTGTCTGAACCTCAAATTCGCGTGGAGTGAGTAGCCGAATACCTGGGGAAGCCATGGGGTGCGAGAACTCGGAGGAATCGGAGCGGGGAGGGGCGGGAATGGCACGCACGGGCGATCCCAATCATCTCTGTTGGAGGGGGTGGGGAGGAGAGAGGAGACGCTCGAGGCCTCCAGAGAGAGTTTGTCTTCCTCTAATCCTCTACGACCACAAATTTGAGGGGAGTTAATCGCTTGGTCCACCGGGTCAGTACACCCTGGTTTTTCACAGCGTGACGTGTGATAAGTTTAGACGGCATAAATTTGCAGCCCACCCAGGCTGGCATTGATCTGGACTGAAGATAGCCGTTTCGCTATTTCTCAAACGTCCTACAAATGCTACAAATGGCTATTTAATACGGAGTATGATTATTAAGTTGGCGGGGATTTTGGGCTTTCGGGTGCCAGCTCATTCTATATGTTTTTAGATAAAGAGGGTATATTAATATCGCGGAGATACAAATTACATCCAGCTTCTGCAACAACGTAATAACCAAAGCTACTACGGATGCACACAGCCGAAAGACAATAAGAAGAAATAAAAAGAAAAGTCCCGCTACAGAGTTACAGTCCTTGCAGCAGCCGCACAACCACTACCAAAATAACACCTGATGTCCAATTCTTCAAAAGCAACGCCTTCAAGAAGAACAGTGCCAGGCACAACCAATTAAGACCAGACCTTGGACTTTCACCCTGAAGATAGTCCTCGCATTCAAAACAATGTCTTCAGCAAGACCACTGTCAGGCACAACCAATTAAGGCCAGACCTTGGATTTTCACCCTGAAAGGTAGGACTTCGGACTTCACGTATGTTGTCGCCCCCACTTACATGCCGCTGCTCCAAATCATGAAACACCAAGCCAATTCCTCATCGCCACCAGGAATCGAACCACCGTTACTAGTCTTCAAATCTAGGCCTCCATGTCCTTCTCCGCAGTCTGACTTCACCGGAAAACAGAAAGGCATGTCCCCAATGGCAACCGACTGCAGAGCTTCGCGACGCTTCCTATGAAACCAAACGGTCAGAAAAAACATGGCTGCGCGCGATCGAATCCCACCCGATCCGACAATCTCTAGGCTTGATTGCCCAATGGAGTTCGCCGATGGAGCCTTCCGGAACTCGACAATCCGGCCAGATCGAAGAAACAGGTGTCAGGCAGATCTTCTTCTTGGCGCAAGAGGAACCATAGGACCGCCGCCTTTATTGTGCAGAGCAGCAGGCCCCCACGCCGCCGTCCGCCGGCCGACCTCCTCCGGCGGAAGAGGAGGCTCGACAACGAAGAACCACGCGCGCGCGCCGTCCCGCTGGTAATAGCAAGGCCAAACACGAGCACCGCGCCGCCTCCCCACGCACCTCCGGGCGACCGACGGCCGCACCGATGATGGCTCTAGGCGGAAGCCTAGGACCTACAGCCACCGCTCCACTACACGCACAGGACGTCCATGGCAGACGCCATGCCCGGGAGAAAGCCGCCGCCGCCGCAGACCGGGGTCGCCGCCCCGGATCCCGCTCGCAGAAGATCAACGGCGCCGTCCCCGAACGCCACCGGTGTTCCGCCGCAGCGATGCCCCCCAACACCATAGGCGCTGGGCCCGCCGCCACCGCGGCCCTCGCCGGCGGCAGCGGCGGCAAGGGAGGTCTCCGAGTGAAGTTCTTTGGGCGACGAGGGTCTCGCCCCGGTGCCGCCTCGGGGGACAGCACGGGAGCGGAGGGGAGAGGCGGGGGAGGGGACGGGCGGCGGAGGAGAGAGGCCGGCGGCCGGACTGGTGGCGGCTAGGGTTGGGGAGCGGTGGGTTCGTGGGTTGGGGAGCTCATTCTATATGTGCCAAAAAGAATTTAGAAATTCTGAAGAAAGTCAAAAATTATGAATCTTCTTGGGAATCAAACATGAGCAAGGATTGTTGTATAAAAAGTTTGGCCAAGTAATGTTTCTGATTGACTTCAGGGCGAAAAAATTATGGCACAATATAGAGTGAATAATATTTGTAAAGGGCATTCTTTTTGCCAAAGTCTTTGACCGGAATACAATAAAATTCATTTCTTGACCAAACTTTGCATACGAGTAACAATATTTTATCATGTTTATCCAAAAAAACAATTTCAGAATTGTTAACTTTTCTATTTACTTTTTTTGCATACATGGGTGTATATTCACGATAAAGTCCTCATTGGATACTATGTATGGATATAAATAGTCACTCCAGATATTCTTTTAGCTATTTTGTTGCGACAGATTGTGACAAACAAATTAAGAATAACATAGCTATGTAACACTAAAATGTGAAATCACAAGTTCTACATGAAGAAAAAAGTGATCATGTTAAGATAAATTGTTAGCTAGCGGGCAATCTTTGGGTCATGGAATTTCGTAACAACCAAATGTGTTTTTTACTGAGAAAATCCGACACTTTGATGTCTTGAAGCAAAAAATAATGTAACATATATACAGAAGAACTATCATTACAAATGGTGTGACTTCTTAAAGCTATAAGATATTCCCTTTGTCCCATAATGTACACATATTATATTATAGTACGAATGGAGTAGCAATGCCAGTAGTGATATTGGGAGCCACTTACCCTTACATATGTGTCGTCACATATAGCACCAAGTAACATGGTAATGTCCGAAAAATAATGTTTTATTTCAAAATAAACCGTTCTTGCTTTCAAATAAATCATTTTCTCTTCACATTGAAATAGAATCTAACTAAAACGTATGAGGAACTAAAGTCTTGGCGGATTTTTTTTTCCTAATAGCTGGAACAGGTTTAATATCTAAAAAATTATCAAGAAATTTATAGTTAACTTTTTAGGGCGAAATTTATAGTTAAATAAAAAATACAAAAAAAACTCAGGCCCGTTCTGTGTACAGTATAATTTCCCCGGTGTGTTTCCTGTACTTTCCAGACACCGCGGAACTCGGAAGCGAAACGATAGAGGGGAATCCAGTATGGCGGCAACCTTCTGCACCTACCCCGCCGCCGCCGCCACCGCGGCCACAAACCCTACCCACCGCCGCCTCCGGACCCTAACCGCGCCCGCCGCCCTATCTGCTGTCCCTAAATCTGGCCGCCGCCAACTCCGCTCTGTGCTCTCTTTCCGGCGCCCCAATGCAGCGCTACCGCCGCTCCGAGTAGCCGGCGCTGACCCACAGGTGAGATCTTTGGATACCGTCCTCACTGCTGTTTGCTACCAGATTGGTATTCTCTACTCGATTCGTGGAGAATTCGCCTCTTTGGTCCTCCTCTCTTGTTTGAGAGACAGGGATTAACTGCTTGGGAGAAGTATTGTTGTTTCGTTTATATATTGTTTCAATTAAAACTTTATTGTGATGAGTAAGGTAAGCTTGTGACTATTGGTAATCACTCAATTGAGAGTACACTTGCACTCTTGCAGTATGCTCTGAACGAAATAGCATTTAGTGTTAGTCATCGGTTGGCCACATCCAAAGAGAAGAAGATAAGGTTAATTTAGATTGGTTCGGAATATTTTGGGTAAATAGCTAAATTGAACAAGACTGAGTATAGTGATATTAAGACACGGTTGCAGCATGTTAAGCTACTTTTGCAACCAGTGAGCCTTGAGATTATTAAATGACCCAAATATTGGTACCAGTGTGGGAAATTTGAATGGAAAATAATCAGTTTTTGCTCATTTTATTTATTGGAGCTTATTTTTATGTACTTGGTTTAATTTGATCTATCAAGTTTCACTGAACCGGTTTGTGTTGGTGCAGGATGTAAATGGGGAAGATTTCCCTCCTATGAATGACCTAATTCGACTATACAAGAAAGCTTTTATAGCTGGAAACGATGATGTTGTTAGTGATATTGAGAAGGCCATCGTTGGCATGGAGGAAGAGAGAAGTAAAGCAGCTTCTCAGTTTGAAAGTATTACAGCTGAAATAATTTCAGGGAAGAATAAGTTTCTTCGCTTAAATGCTGATCTAGAGAATTTCCGGAAGCAGACTGAAAAGGACCGTGCAAAGTTTACATCAAAAATACAAGTGGAACTTGTGCAGAGTCTGTTGCCTCTGGTTGATAGTTTTGAGAAGGCAAATGTAGAGGTCACCCTAGAGACTGATAAAGAGCAGAAGATTAGCACAAGCTATCAAGGCATATACAAGCAATTAGTAGAGACCTTGAAAAGCTTAGGTGTAGGGGTTATTGAAACTGTCGGCAAGCCATTTGATCCATTGGTAAGTATCGTTTACTTTTTCTATCATCAACTTTTTATATACCTCATCGGAGCCACTGCTTTTCTTCTTGTATCAACACATGCATATTGATTCTGCATTATGTTCATTTTGGGCGTAGTCTAATGATATATAGATGATGTAGCCTTGTTAGTTCAACATTACTTTCGTAACTCGAGAAGTGGATTGTTGGTAATCTGTTGGTCAATTGATTATTTAACATTTATCCACGGGTTCATATACGTTATGTACTACTTAGTTTAGCTCAGCTATCACATTACACCAATATGCATTTTGTGAATTTCTATTATCGTCTGTGCTGAAAAAAGTCATTTGTCCGCTACCTTGAACACTTTGGGAAAGTAGGAATAATGGGAATATCACCTGCTTCCTTTTCAAAAGAAAGAAATAGAGGATGGAAATACAGGGGATGCTCATGCTACTCTTCTCGCATCATATGCATCATAGTGGGAGCTGATTGATTTTTTTTTGAAGGTTCATGAGGCTATCGAGCGAGAAGAATCTGCGCAGTTTAAGGCAGGGGTCGTCTCACAGGAAGTCCACCGAGGGTTCCTTCTGGGGGAGAGAGTGTTAAGGCCTGCCGCCGTGAAGGTCTCTACCGGTCCTGGTGAAGAAAACGCGAGCTCCACATCTTCGGAGGAGTCTGTGGAGGATACCAAAGAGGATGCCGCTGTCTGAAACTCTGAATCCGCCGGAAAACGCGGCGCCAGCAGTAGCAAGTCGTTGTAGCCAGAGCACCATTCTTTAGGAGCTCGCATTGTACTGTTAATATGGAGCGGAGTCATTTGATTCCAAGAGTCCTTTTTGAAACAACACATATTAGAATATACATTTATGGTGGTCGTGAGTATCCTATAGAACTTTTACCTTGGTGCAATCTACTATAGGTGTGTTTTTCTGTGTAAGCACTGAAGATTTTGAATGACAATGTACATTAACTTGTTGTCCAGTCGCATGAAAGAACTTACAAGTTACAACCGTATGTGCTTGGAGGGTAACAAAATTGTTGTTTCTTCGAGCATATTGAGATATGAGACTCTTATGTTTAGCAATGGATGCTTAACTAGGCACAACTATTTAATACTTAAATATCAATCAAAATCTAGGCACCTAGAGAGGCAGCTCGGTCCCTGGCAGTTTGCAAATTCCCGGCAGAAGCAGGCGCTCCCAATCGGCTTCGCATCTCCATCTTCTTCACGACACCACGCTGGAGGGAAGTGAGGGTTGTCACTAACCACCACGGCACTATCCCGCTCTGCTTGACGATTGTTGCCGGCGCTCCCGCTACTAGTCTGGACGTTGATTGACTCACCAGGCTAGCTGCAGCTCAATGACTCCAGTAGCAGACCACAGTGCACAATTCTGGTTCACAGAAACCATTGTCAAAAGAACAAATATATGTATTGCATATCCAACTGTTCACAGAAGAAAGAACAATCCTTTTGGATGAGCACACTACAGGGACCAAATGGCCAAATGCCATGAATTATATGGTACAGTACATCTCTGCGCCGGGTCCAGACGGCGAGAACACTGACCATCTCTACTCTACTGATTGAGCTAACCGCCTAACCATGCAGGCCTTGGCCTCAGGGAGTGGCCAACATGACCCTGGACATGTGTTTGTGTGTGCATATGTGTGTGTCCGTGAGAAGATGCTGATGCTGTCACAGCGATCTGTCCAAGGGTGAGCAGCAATCCATCCATTTATTTCCGCCTATACCAGAACAGCTCGTGTTGATCCGTCAAATTCCTGAACAGTTTCAGCAGCAAGATTTAATGCTGGATCAGAAGAATTTGGCGTAGTCCGGAGGTGCTGGTCCCAAACTTCCATAAAACCTGAAACAACACAAAATTGCATCTTAATCTTGGAGAACGCCAGGAGCTTAGGAATATCACGATGGCAGGCTGCAACTAACAACGTGAAGCTCACTGGATAATGGTGTGACCCGACTTACGCAGAAACAGCTCAAAATATAAGCTAAATCATAAGATGAGACACCCCTTTCCAACTGTACAGATAGCTGTTATTTGCCGACCTAAGTGAACATAGACAGCACTCCTACATTATCAGCATTTCCACTAACTTGCTTGTGAACAAGTTCAAAAGGCTGTGTTGCAAGGATAACAGTGTGTGCAGAATGCCAAATATAGTGACTAATATATAGCGGGTTAGCTTATGAACTGAACTTTTGTGCTTGTAAGTTTAGGAGTTAAAGCATTGTATGCATATCTTTGGTAGTCTTTTAAGTTTTCAAAAGCCTTCAGAGTACATAAATGAGAGAAAGACCATGCTACGCAGAAACCAACAAAGCTGATATAAGATCATATAACAAACAGTCATAGAAAGACTTGAGTAGAGAAGTATCAATTACCAATATCAGTGAGAGAACCATATATTGGATCATCCATGACAGTGATAACCTGCAAGAACGAAATGTATGTACCCATTATTTCGAAAAAAAATGTGATGGACATATCTAAACTAACGTGGTAGAACAACGAAACCGTAAAATTTAGTCATTAATCTCAAAAAAATTAGTCATAAACTATACACTCCTCCGTGATGAAAGGCTAACAATACCAGGAAAGAGGAAACCTCACCTCTGACGCATTTAGGCCCATCTCAGCATGAACGTCTGTTTGTATTGGTGGGTAGCATGGCATATCAGCACCAAGGAAATCTGGAATTGCAAGATTATAATCATCTTGCAAACCAGGAAAAATGTTGGTGTTCACAGCAGGGTGCATCATAGTATCCATGCTTGAGTATACCATCCCGCTTCTGTTCAACAGTAGATTGTTAGTACAGAAATAAATGTAAGTAAGTATTTCAAGCAAGTAATCAGCAGCCATAACTATTCGCACAAAAAAATCAGCAGCCATAACTGATAAACAAATATTGTATCAAGGAAACTAATAAAGAGGAGTCAAATCATACACAGAATGGTACGCCATTGAGATGGTTGCCCCATGTTAGCAACCGGCTGGATTATGCAGAAATACTGAAGGCATGGTCGCACCATAATTCAGCCAAAGACATTGCCACCCAATCCATGTTCAACATTACTATGGCATTGTCCCACAAATATAAGTAGTAAGCTCTGTCTAGAAAGGAGTGATGAGTTGTTGCTTTCTAGCTGAATTACTTCAAATTCCAGCAGCTATAAATTAGTTTCATGTTTTTCTTGACTGTGAATAAATTAGCTGATCATATTAATGCCATAATATGATTACACATCTTGCTGTTGCTGATACTAAGATGGCAAGATTGGCCAGGAATGAAACTTGGGACACAGATCACAGCCATTGTTACCTATTACAGATTTTGTCAGCAGTTACTGAGCCATATAACTGGTTATACAAATAAATGGTCACCTAGAGTCCAAGACATGTTTCTTAAAGGCCAGTCATATGCAGTTCATAACGCTGAAAAGGTATCTACCAGCAGAATGAAATGACAGAGAGATGGAAGAGAAAGTAACTCACTCGGCTCTTGAAGTGTCACAAGCACTAGGTTCAATTGGCGAGTCATCTTCAATATCAATAACAACCTTATCATCCAATGGAATTTGGGAATACCTGTCACTATTACTTGCATTGTCCACAGTTGTTACAAAGTCAAAATGCTGCTGATTGTGTGCCTCCATTGAAGATACGATAGTGGAGCATTGGCCAAAACCAGGATCATGTCGTATCTCAGCATGCTCTGGACTACCAATCAGGTTCAGATCACGTATTTTAAACGAGCTAGATTGACCAAGCTTTTCCTCTTCTATTTTGACAACAGTTTCCTCTCTATATTAGGTAATAATTCCACACTAACTGTTTTCCCTTTATCTGTTGAATCAATCAAGTCTTCATCTTGTGGCGGTGTATCAATATTGTAAATCTGCACCCCTTCCCTGATTTGAAGCTTCGAGACAATGTAGGATATAGTCCATCGCGCTCCTTAACTTCCTGAACTGTACTGCTGTGCAGTATTGTTGTTTTGCTGCATATCTTGTGTTTCATTTTCGTGGAGTCTCACTTGTTACCATTTGATTGCAAGCAATACTTGGGTCAGAATTCCAGGCTGAGAAGGTCATCTTTATTGTCTCCTTGAACGTTAGTCAAGGAGCTGCAACTTGCTGCTTCATCAATCACCATTGGGGAACCAGATCTACCTGTTCGGCTAATGCAGTATCTCTATGGGCTGGTGCTCCATTCCTGTGCGGAAGTATTGATCGTGGTCTTGTTGGGGCTCTTGCAAAACCACAATGGCTAAGCAAATCCTGGCAATCATCATGCAAATTATTCTCCACACTTGACACCTTCTCATCTGAAGCCTTATCTTCAGTCCTCTCATCCAAAGTCTTGTCATATTCAGCCTTCTGGTCCATAATACTACTACCATCAGGCTTCTCGGTTGAAACCTTGTCATCTGAGGGCAACGGCGAATGTCTTATCTCTCCCTCCTCATCAACACTAGAAGAAGCATGATCATGAATGCTCTCTCCGTTGATTCCTTGCTCCACACCCACTGAATTGGACACCTTACTATCCTCCTGCATCTTATTAGCCTCATTCTCATGCGTGCTGCTTGCACGGCATCAACATCCTTCCTGGCATTACTGGTAGGGATCACCTTTGACCCAGTATCCTCCAACTCTGACTCTCCCACAGCCTCCACCTTTGGAGCAGGTCCCTCCCCAGCAACTCCTGATAAGCTACTCCCAATGTCATCGATCACTCCACCTCCGCGCCGCTCCCTCCTATACCCAGGAGCCGCATCCTCCTCCTCCTCGTCCTCATAATTCCGGCTATCCAAGTAATCCCTACTCCTCTCCCTATCCCCGCCCCATTCTGAATTCCTGTTGTAAGCCCCAAACTTCCTCTTCCCCCTTCCATTGTAGTTACCGTTATTGTAATCACCACCATGGCTCCACCGTGAGCGGGGGTTAGGATCACTGTACTCGTCACCGAGCCGCTGGGGCCCATTCCGGCGGGAGTCGTAGGCCTGCGGCAATGTAGGCGGCATCTGGCTCCATCCAGCGCGACCACCGCCGCGCTGCAGGGACGCAGGCGGAGCACGCCTTTCGCCACCAGGTACTCGGCGGCGAGGCGGCCGGCCTCCATGAGCACCTCGTACCTGTGCTGCGGCGGCAGGCCCGGCGAAATGGGAGACGGGGCGGCGGGTAGAACTGCTTCCTTCCGCGGCCGCGGCCGGCCACGGCCGCGCCCGAACGGCGGCACGCGACCGCGGCCGCCGCCGTGCTGGTACTGCATCCGCGGGTGGTGCAGGCTCACGCCTTGCTGCCCCCGATCCATCCGCCGGGAGGAGCAGATGCAGCACGACAGAGACCACGCAAGCTAGAAATGCGCGTCGGGATTAAAAAAATGCGATAGCCACTCGCCCGAATCGGAGGAGGCGAAGCGCGGGGCACGTACGGGCTTACGGGTGGACGACGGCGGCGGCGGGGCGCCGGACCATCGGAGGCGTCGTGGAATCGGGTCGAGATTTGGGTCTCCGGAGGGAGTCGGAGCTACGTTTTCGCAACGAAAAAGTGGAGGATAATTTGCGAGAGTCAAATGACGAGGAGTTTTAATTCGTCTTGCTGTTTGGTCGTTTCGTTTTTGGGGTACACGTGGGGTGCCTCGGCTGCTGGAATATCCAGAGCTGTTGGCCGAGTGACATGTGGGCCATGGACGTGTGGGCCCGTGTGTCGGTGAGTGCCTCGGCTGCTGGAATATCCAGAGCTGTTGGCCGAGTGACATGTGGGCCATGGACGTGTGGGCCCGTGTGTCGGTGAGTTTTAGTTTGCTCGTGTGGATACTGTGCCCCCGGTTCTTGATTAGGTTGGACACGCTCATGGGACCGGCCTGAGTGAGGATGGCGGTAGACGAGAGACTTCCTTTTTTTTGTTTTTTTGGCGACGAATGATCGACGAGAGACGTTAGCCCGCATAATATGCACTCCTTTCAACTAACTTATTATTTTTCGTGAAATACTAGCATGTCAAGAATGTATGTAGCGCAAGAAAATGTTGAGCTATGTCAAATAATATTTGATAATAGATTTTTTCCAGACTTTTAACTTAACCTTTTCATTTGATTAGTGAAAAAATATCTATGACCTAGGAGCACTGATATTTTTTGATGGTATTCCCTCCCGGCCATCCCTCCTCCATCAAACCGGGACTCACATAAGCGCCGTGCTCAATAAACCAGCCAACCTTTTCGTCTGATCTAGACCGAAGCCATGTCAGGAGAGGAAACTCACGAAACACTCAAAGGAGAGACTAAGGCTTTGGCGATGTCAATTTTGAGAAGCAGAGCAGGCACCTTCTTCGTGTGCATGGACCCAACAAAACCTATGCTCACAAACAAAGAATCCATTTGATACGTGAAATTTTACTATTTCCTGTGATAATTGAAATATTTCTTATGGTGTTCTCCAAAGACCCTTGAAATACTAGGGCAGTGAGGAACTAGGCAGTGGCGGAGCTGCGCACTAACAATGATGTCAAGCGACATCACAAAACACTTGTGAGCAGGAAGGAATTGCTATGGGTACATAATAATTGACTCCAAAAGTACTAGCTAATGACCTCATTACAATCAGATTGGAGCTTTTGACATCACTTGAAGCATGTTTCAGCTCCGCCACTGGAACTAGGGATCCCCTTTTTGCCATCCGTCATCCATTGAACCATGACTCAAGTAGACACCATGCTCAGCAATCCAGCCAACTTGTGCGTCCGAAGATCTAGGAGAAGCTCATAGAGAGGCTATCAAATGTTTTTTTACTTGAGAGGCTATCAATGTTTTGGCTATGTTAATTTAATTTTAAGAGACATAGGAAGCACCTTCTTTGTGTGCATGGACCGAGCAAAACTTAAAATCATTGAGCTCACAAAGCATCTAAGGCATCCCTAACATGTGACCTTCAGCCCTAGGTGTATAAGACATTTTTTTCTTGCAAAATTACGACTAATCTTGTTTTGCAGGAAATACGTTGACTAAAGGGGGAAGAGTCTCTCGTTTAGCTGTCCGTTGTTACGAAGGATGAGACCTCTCTGCGAATTAACGCGGATATCACCCAGAGGAATCCGCGCAGTGGGGATTTGAGCTTTGATGGGCGGGTTCAGCAACTTGAACTCCTGCCACTGAGCTAGCACTCAGTTCTTGTTTTGCAGGAAATAATTAGTCCCTTTGATTCATGAAAAGATCTATTTCCTGCGAGAATTTAACAATGAAAAAAGCGTTATAATAAAATAATGTTAGCATCAAATAGTGTGCTATATCGCGCTATAACGTGCTATTAGCGAGTACGTGATGCAGCCATAGTATTTTAATAAGAACTTAAAACCTTTAAAATACCCGTGGGGAGGCATCCATCTGACAGTCGTGGTTGCACTCGCCCATTTTCCGCATTTCACGGCTTGGGCGATGGAGCTGCTCGGACCGTGCGTGTGTGTCTCGTGAATTTCCACCTACCACATTCTCCGCCACGACTCCTCCCAAGTTCAACTCCCCAAACCAGCCATGGCAAGCGCCGCCGCCTGCTCGGCGCCTCCGCGGCACCTCTGCCGCGCCACGACGCTGCTGTCTCCCTCCGCCGCCGCGGCGCCCAGCCGCCGGATCGTCGGATACGGCTACGGCTCCTCCTCCACCTGCCGGTGGCCTTGCCGCCGGTGGGCTCACGCCGTGCCCCGGATCCGGCGGCCGACGCCTCGCTCGAAGACAGCGAGGGTGAGCTGCGCCTACAAAACCGGCGGTAAGACCCGCTCAGCCGCCTCGCTGGGGTGATCCCCGTTAAGCTTCAGTTTAATCGCTCGTTAACCGCTAGTAGAATCCCATTTCCGTTTTACTTGGACGCTGTGGCTTCGTTTCTCATTTGCTCGTTGCTGAAGGCAGTCTGTAAGAAGCTTGAATGTAACGTACTTAATGAAATGGAATGATTGGGCCGGAAGAATTCGACCTTATGAATTCAATTTTTGGGCCACTTAAATATGTTACAAAGATCAACCCTGGGCCTTGGCTATTCAAATTCCTCGCTGTAAAATTGATCTTCATCTCTGAATTTCACCAATAGAAGCTTGGAGCTCTTGAATGAAGTAATTTGAGTACAAGGATTATTGGCACGTGTACACGTGTGTGTGAGTTAGTCGCTGATGTACTAGTTTCAGTATTGTAATGTGCAGGAAAATGCAGCTCCATGTTCAGTTCATTGATTGCCTGTTCCATTGATAAACGTAGTGGAAAGCAGTAGGCATTGTACGCGTGTCATTATCGTGTTATTTGGCTGCCCTACATATTTTCGCTAGTCCTAAGTCGTAGCTCACTCGCTCACTGTATGGTAATGTGCTAATATATAGTGTCAGACTGATACTCAGGTACAGTTCTTACAAGCTGAACTATTGGGTAGATCCTTCTCCTTCAGATTTTAGAAGAACCCATTAGCTTAGTTCGTCTTTGTGATTCACCTCAGTGAAGACTAGTAGCTACCCCCACACTTCTTTCCCATGTTTGATTTTCCAAAATCTGCTAATTAACTTCATTTGCATTCAGTTCTTTGTGAATTTTGTTTGCACATGTAGAGAAGATATCTAACAGTAGTCATGTTCTATCCGTTTGTACAGCTGAAGCAATCACCGTGTTCCTGGAACCAATATGTTATCTGCAGTGATGTACCTGTGCTTGTTGAGTTTTGGGCCTCATGGTGTGGACCTTGTAAAATGGTAGATCGAATTATCAACGAAATTGCAGAAGAATACACTGGAAGGATAAAATGCTATAAGCTTGACACTGATGATTACCCACAAACTGCAACATCTTACAATATTGAGAGGGTTCCGACTGTTTTACTATTCAAGGCTGGAGAGAAAATACATAGTATTACTGGGACTCTGCCAAAGGCTGTTTATGTGAGGGCCATCGAGAAATCTTTCTTGGAACAATGATCATTCTGGTCAGAAAGTTATATTGTTGCCTGGTCCAGATTCATATTACCATATAATTCATTTATCACCGCCAGTTGGTGCAAAGAGTACGGATGGTAAAGTGGGAGTTAGAGTGTGAGCTTCTTGCATGGACCTACACTGTACGTGTTATCCCTTTGCTACGCTTCGGTAATGGAAATATTGATGTACCTCTGGAAAAAAGAACGGATTGCTATACTTTTTATTTTACTTCAAAGGCTGTAATGAATCAGGTTGTTATCATTGATGTGAAACAGGGTCGCATATTTGAGGCCCTCACAAGTATTTTGTTAATGATGTCAAAGTCAGATTTTCGTTATACTCTTCTCTTTTGCACCCTTTGTGTGTTTCACTCTTCCTGCTATTTTTCAAATATAGGATAATCTTTCATCATTTAGTTTCCACAGTTAGTCTTGTTATAAGCTATAATCATTTATACATAAGGAGGTAACCTGCTGGAGCTAATCTTCTGGAACGGTACGTTTCTGCTATGTAAGTGCACTTGTTGTTTCTATGGGCTTCTATTGCCGAGCAAATTCTCTCAAGTAGCTCTTGAAGGTATGTATTAAAACTTTGTGTTCCTATTATTTGTTGTCTCTAATCTGGAATATATTTCTAGACCCCCTCTTTGATCCAAAGAAATTCCAAAGGATTTTTGGAGTATTCTAGTCCTTAGGAATTTTGCCTGTGTGGGTTGTTTGATTCGTAGGGATGCGAACCATGGGAAGTTTTACTTAGCGTTCATTTAAATGGATTTCATAGGAACATTCCATCCACTCCAACCTCCTGGATGAATCTTAATTTTTTTCCTATGGACAATCAAACATCGTTCAAATCCCGTAGTATTCCAGAGGACATGACACTCTAATCCTGCATTTTCCAATTCCTGGGTTTTGAGAATGCTGCGAATCAGAGAGGCTAAACGTTGGTTGTCATCCATGTATTTTTATTTCCTGAAGTTTGCTAGATGGAATCTGCAGCTCTTGTTGGGCTGATAAAGAAGTCCCACACCTAAGGTAAACCATGACAGGAATAAGGTTGTATATTAGGTGCACGGATGTTGGTGGTTGCTGTGGCAGGCGGTATCAACAGGCTGGGTGCCATGGATAATCCTTCCATGCTGAAGACTAGTGCATAGTGTCTGTGGGTGGTCTGAATGGAGCCAATGGTATGATACATTTTTCCCCGAAAAGAATGGTATGATACATTAGATTTGGATTCCTTAGAGAGTGAACCCCTTAATGTTAATAATCTGAAACTGAATTAATTGTTACCTCATTTTCCATGGGCAGTAGCACAGTTGCAGCTGCTCCCACAGTGGCACTGTTAGCTAGTCGTTACATGTTTTTAGCCTGCGTTTCAAATTTCGAGCAATGCAGAGTAGCCTGTTGAGAAGGAGGTAGCACGATAATATGCTCTGAACTGCCTGGTGATCACCAGAATGTGCAGATAGACCTAAGAGCAGCTGAACCACATTATGTGCCACATGGGTGAGATCAAGATTCTGGTGATTGTCTGATGACTGCTCGATCTTACCTCAATCTGCATATTCCAACGGTGACGGGGCTACACCGGATAATGTTTTGCTGAAGTTGGTGTATCTGAAACTGTTGAGACTGTTTTCTCCAACTATATTCAGTTTGGAGCCCTGAACTTATCTTGGCTTTTATGTTCGATTTCAGTCTAATGCTACTTGTAGTTTCAAAGGTACATGAGTGAAGCTGGTTAGACACAGGTAGTCCACCAGGTGGTTACTCCTTTAATCCTATTCCGGATTTTATGACATGGATAATTCATATGTACTGTAAATCATCCACTGTACTCTTTTATGAAATTTATTTATACCCCTCGTGTAAATGTCAGTAACGTCTTCAAAGGGAGACAATCAGCTTCAATAATTTTCTCATGGACAAATAACCTTTGTATTGCATACAAATAACCTGATAGCTGTTCTTGATATTGATAGAGAGCATATCAGATTCTCAAGCAAGCATATAATCAATAAATACTGTTTATAGTTTCACAGCCTCTAACATTTAGACATTTACATATTTTGAAGCAAATCAAACTAGTGGAACATATGTTAGTAATTCCTTTTAAACGGAATGTGGTATGTTGATAAAAACATTTACAATTGTTTAATTTATAGACTATAAATACGCTTGGCATCATTAGTGCCCTGGAGTGCCTTTTCCCTTTCCTTTCAGTCTCTTCTGATCAGGACTATATATAGTTGTTGTTTTCCTATTGTCATGATTTTATTTTTGCTCCTGCTATACTGCAATTTCTCGCTGGTTACTGAGCAAATGCTGAGACTATCGGACTCCTAACAGCACGCTGTCCTCCAACCTCATTCCAGCTCAAGAACCCATAATTTCCAATGTAGTTGTAGTCATCTCCTGCTCTCTTGACCTGGCTGACCTGTACGGTGACACTGAACTTCTGCTTGCTGCCCTTTCCTCCAAAAGACAGTGCCTGCGGCGTCACAGTCACCTTCATCCCTGCCGGGCTGTCACTGACACGCTGTACTTCGCCGGTGAGCCGGCGACGTTGGTTAGGACCCTGTTGAAGGTCTGGGTGGCGGACTTGGTGTGGTTGAGGATGACCATGAACGATGGGTAGTTCAGGTCAAGGCTTGCACCGGCGGCGCACCTGGCGTTTCGCCGGCCAGTTACAGCTGCTATCCGGCGGCTGCTGTACCGGAGGCCGCAGAGGAAGTTGACATAGTCGTCCGCCGTGGCGTCGTACACAAGGCCGGGGTCCGTGGCCTGGTTGGGGCTCACGTGGCCGCTGCCATAATCGAGAGGCGTCCCCGGCGATCCACTCGGCATGCTGACGATGACATTGTTGGCGTTGTCCTTCACGTAGGCCGTCGTCATCATGGCAGAGCGGATGGCCGCCGGGCTCCAATCGGGGTGTGCCGACCGCAGCAGGGCGACCACGCCAGCGACGTGTGGCGACGACATGGAAGTGCCGGAGACGAGCATGTACTTGGTGAAGAGTTTTTGCGTGCCAATCTCCATGATTTCCTTGTTGGGCACCCAGGCCGCGAGGATGTCCACCCCCGGCGCGACGATGTCGGGTTTCAGAATAGCCGGGCTCATCTGGCTCGGCCCGCGGGCGGAGAAGTAGCGACGGTGGGCGCTGGCTTGAAGCCGAGCTCCGTCGCGATAAACCGGATGCTCACCTTGGGTGGCGCCTTCGTCGCCGTCATGTACTTCTGGATGGCGGCGCCGTCCGACAGGGTGACCACCACCAGCGGCATAGTGTAGTCTGACGGCTGCAGGAAGTCCGCTATCTGGCGGCTGTTGCTCGCGGCGATCAGTCCGCGGCCGCCGGCTCCCTGCACCTCGTCCATCTGTTCCCTGATGCTCTCGCCGGCGGTGCAGAAGACGTACTTCCCTCTCACCTCCTTTTGGCTGAGGCTGGAGTACTTGCAGCTCTGCTTGCTCTTGTTGCCGTGCCCGTAGTAGAGGTCGGCGCCGGCGATGGCCGTGCTCGCCGGGTACACCGACTTGCCATGGATGCTCCTGGTGCCGCTGCCGGCGCTGCCGAGCGTGACGGTTGCCGTGAAATCCCTGTCGATGGTCGACGCGCCGACGGTCGTGATCCACGGTGCGCCGTTCATGACCGTGTACCCATCGGAGCCGTCGTTCCCGGCCGAGCAGGTCACGAAGATGCCCTTCTGCATGGCGGCGAATGCCCCGATTGCTATGACGTTGGTGTCGTAAGAAGTCTCCGGGAAACCCAGCGAGAGCGACATGACGTCGACGCCGTCGGCGATCGCCCGGTCCATGGCGGCCAGCACGTCGCTGGACGCGGACTCCAGGGTGTCGCCCGAGAACACGGCCTTGTACATGGCCACCCTGGCCATGGGCGCGATGCCGGTGGCCGTGCCGTTGGCGTAGCCGAAGTAGCTCGCGCCCTTGACGGCGCTGCCGGCCGCCGTGGACGACGTGTGGGAGCCGTGGCCGTAGTAGTCCCTTGGCGAGTCGTAGTCTTCCGGCGCGATGGACATGCCGCGCTGCTTCAGGGCCTTGCTGAACGACCGCGCGCCGATGAGCTTCTTGTTACACATCGAGGCCTTGAAGGCCTTCCCAGCCTCGCACGCTCCCTTCCACCTCGACGGCACGGGCTTCGTGATGCCGGCGTCGCTGAAGCTCTGGCTTCGGGCCACACGCCCGTATCGACGATCCCGATGATCACGTCCTCCCCGTACTTGGACGCCGGCCAAACGCCGCCGCCGCCGACGAGCCCGAGGAACTCTGGCGTGCGGTGGTGTGGAGCCGCGCGTACGTCTCCGGGAAGACGGACACGTGCGCCGCCATGCCCTGTATCTCCACGAGCTGCCGTGCGGTGAGCACGGCGCTGAAGCCGTTCATGGCGTGCGCGTACGTGTACAGGTGTTCCGGCGCCGCTTCCTCATTCTTGCCCGCAAGCGACGACAGCACCGACGTGTACCAGCCCTCGTGCGTCGTGAACGGAGTCGGCATCGCCGACACGTCCATCTGCACGATGTACGGCTGCCGGTCACCTCCCACGGCCGCCGCCGACGCACACGCCACCAAGAATAAGAAGGTTGCACCAAGCAGAGGCAAAGCCTGATTCATCGTGTCAGATGTTTGAGCTCTCAGCCCAGAGCTTCGTCTTCCTCGTGCTCTTATGGAGAGCAAGCAAGCAAGCTGGCTTAGATTGAGATTGATGACTGGTGAGAGTGAGTGGATTCTACGAGTGGAGAGCACTCGCAGGGCGCGGCGGTGGTGGCAGCCTGCCTGCCGGCTACATTATATACATATTGGGTTCCATGAGAGGACTAGAAAACTAGCCAAGAATCTTCTGAAGATCATTCAGAGTAGAAACAGAGCTCAAGAGCTGTTTCAGACAGCTGGGTCCCGTGCAGATGGCTGCCATGTTCGTCGATCGACGAATGTTGCAATCATTTGGTGTCGGCCGTTGGCTTGGTACGAACGCATAGTCGTGTTTGGTGTACGTCCATTTCTTGCTTTCCTCCCACGATACCGCCGCCCTGCATCTCTTTACAGTATAAGGATCTCCGTCTTGTCCGGTGGTCGCTTCGTTAAATCTTTACTCGGCAATTCGTTATGCACTCGTCATTTCGTTCAGGTCGAGACGTGGAACCGATAGGGGGCATGCTTTCAAGTCCCAAAGATATGTTAAAGTTTTAAAAAAAAAATCCCAAGATATGTTATCTTTGTGCGTGCCGCACTATACTTTGGTCTATCCCTGGCCGCTTTGCTCTTTTCGCAACTCTGTTGTTTAAATTCAGTTAGGAAAGAAGCCCTTCGTGACATTTCTTGGTTTAGCGGATTTTCGACTTCGACGACCCCCGATGGCGCTCCGACATGTGTCATGGAATCTTTGGCTGAATCCGTGGTTGTGGCCCGTGGGTTTACAGTAAGGCGTGTAATCTGGCTCTGGCTCGCTCTCCGGGGTGAAAATTCAGGATCTGCCTTTTCCGGAGGCGTATTTTTTTGGAAAACCTATCTGGTAGTGTAGGCGTTGCAAATGTCGGTGCTTGACATTACATACCCTTGATCCCTTCATTATGACTTTCTTCGCAATATATTTTATTTTAAACTTTATAATAATTTGAAGCAAGCATAGACGCATAGTAGATGCCTCGACTAGCTTTACCATCGTACTATATTAATATATCATTCATTATCGGAAAAAAAGTAAAACACAAACTCATTGGTATAAACAGAGGTCGATCAGATAAAATCTTTAATTTATTCTGTATTTCAAGGAGTGCAACCTCGTGACACACGCACACAACGATCGGTTGACTGACTGAATCCATGAAATGGACTGATCCTGAACCCGCCGAGAAAGGGGAGGAATTTCTGGGCTAAAAGAGTGCGGCAACTTCTGCACTGCATACGCATTAAACTCTGAATCTTCGCGTGCCGGATTCTAATTCCTGACGACGGTGACTGGGCTCTGTCCTGAGAGTGATCGGAGCTCATCGGCATGGTGCAAGCCCAGTTCCGCATGCGCTGGACCAACCATCAGGCTCCGTGGAGAAGCTATCGACGTGGAGAGCCTTGGTTGCCGCGAGCTTCGAATCAAATATTAGTAAACGAACTCAAATACTTCGAGAGGTGATCCATCAGCTATAGCGTTCTCCTCCTATATCCCGTTCCAGTCAGCCCATTCGAGTACTCCATCTGGTTGCCAATTCGGTTGCACCAAGGAAGGAAGGAACTTCTTCTTGCATGCAAAGTCATTGCACAATTACAATTCGAATCATCCCATCTGTCTAACTTCACACTCATTATAAATGCTACTGTATGGAGATGAGGAGTACAAGGGAGAAGACAAGGAAGATTGCTGGTGGCATGCAGTAGTTGCCGAGGCTTGGAAGGTAGCCAGCCCTGTCCTAGCAAGAGTGGTTAATTATATTGGTACATGCATGATTAATCAACAAAAGAGAGGCAGCATGATGCAAAGGTGAGTGATGGTGATGAGTCCTTCATGGGGCCGAGTAATCATAGGCGGTTGGCGTGTGCGGCATTTTACTACTACTCGGTATGTGGAGACCAGGATACAAAAGGATAGGAGCTCGATCACTTTGTTTCAACTTTCAAAGAGGTTATTAATTAAAGGCTCCCTAAAGCTTCCTAAGGACCTTATCAATCAAATTAAGATTGATGCCTACGTTTCTTAAAAGAACGTTGTTTGGTGTGCAATGAGTCGGCCTCCAACTTAAGGTTATCTGGAGCTCAGGACAATTTTTGAAGCCACAAAAGAACTGGAAAACAATAAGAGCTTGTTTGGTAGCGATCATTTCAGGCTACAATCTTTAATCGACATTCCATACTCAACGTGTTTGGTTGTTGTGAAACTGAAAATATCAATTCCACTGGAATTCCAGAAATGGTATGTTCAGTCAAATTCTTTCCCTAATCCTATCATTTCATTTCTACCAAATGAAATGAAATGATGGCATCGAGCTGACCAGCCCTAGTTTTGCCGCCTCACCCTTGTTAGGGCCTAGGTTTACTACGTTACTAATGAACAATAATCTAGGAAAAATGCATAGTTTATCATAGAACTCTGCTAAATATGAGAGTACCCTTATGCATATGACTAAACTAATGTATGAGTTAGATTTGTTACATATGAAATAGCTAGTTTGCAATGAAGCCCGTAGAAATAACTATGGACCTATAATACCGCAAATTTAACAACTCTCATTAAATAATTTTATATATACAATGTCAGATAGGCACTAGTACAGAAAAGCCTTTCTGTGGCGCACCAAAAAGGCTTTCTGTGGCGCATGGTGGGTGCGCCACAGAACGCACGCCACAAAAATATTTATTCTGTGGCGCACCCCGTCCGTGCACAATTGCTGTGGCGCACCCCCAGAAAACAGATGCGCCACAGAAAACAACAATTTTTCTGGATTTTTTGATCTTCTTTCTGAAGTTTTTTTTTTTTTGAATTTTAAAAAAAGGACGGTCAGATCTAGATTTTCAAAAAATTCAAAAAAAAATCCAAAAAATAAAAAAAATCAAAAAATGAAATAATTTGGAAAACTCTAAATATTTGAATTTTTTGGACATTTTTAACACTCGAAGCATATCTCAATTGATGACTTCCCAGTAGGTCACCCATCCTCAGATTGCTCCAACCCAAGCACGCTTAACTTCTAAGTTCCATTCATTTCAACTACCCTCATGCTACTCAAGTTCTTATTAATAATAGTATCATAACAACCCTCTTAACCCTTGTGTATGTGTATATATGTGTGTAGTTTATGTACGGTATGTGTATATATGTGTTTAAAAAATCCAAAAAAAATTAAAAACTTCAGAAAGAAGATAAAAAAAATCAAAAAATTCAGAAAACTTCAAAAAATCCAAAAATTCAACAAATCCAAAAAATTTGAATTTTTTATTTTTTTGATTTTTTTTTGATTTTGTAGAAAAAAACTTCTTTTTAAAATAACTTTTTACTCTTTTGGAATTTCCCGATTCTGAGAAAAGTTCACCGGGTAAACCCGGGTGAAATCGAGTTCATTTTTTCTCACGATTTTTTTGATATATTAAACGCATTTTTTCGACATCGTATGCAAGAGTTATGCCCCTGCAAAGTTTTTTTTTCTGTTTTTTGCAAAAAAAGTCAAAATTCATATTTCAAAATTTCTATACCAACTAGACACTAAAACGAAACTACATGCCAAAGGATTTTATTTTTTGAAATTTTTATCATTTTTTTCTTGTTTACAGAACTGAAAAGACGATCCACGGGAGGGAGGGGAGTAGGCTTGCGTGAGAGGGGGAAAAATTCTGTGGCGCACCAACCTCCATGCGCCACAGAAATGTGACTTTCTGTGGCGCATGGAGCATATGCGCCACAGAAATGTCACTTTCTGTGGCGCACACTCCCCATGCGCCACAGAAATGTCACTTTATGTGGCGCACCTTGCCATGTGCGCCACATAAAGTGACATTTCTGTGGCGCATGTGGTCTGGTGCGCCACAGAATGTGACTTTCTGTGGCGCATATAGCCTGGTGCGTCACAGAAAGTGATCCACAGAAAGGCAGTTTCCTAGTAGTGAGGAGTGGGTTTAGACCCTAATCTCATGGGCCTATACCACTTTCAGCCCATGACGTTCAAGACTCCATGCCGGTAGCTCGCCTTTAGAAACTTCTCCACCGACCTAGACCTGTCGTGCTGCATAAAGCCTCTATGAAGATCTCCTCGCCACATACTACATTTGAAGGAAGGTTACAAGATCAAGACTTAACGTATAAGACAAGACATAAACCCTAGACGCATGAAGGATCGGGCACCGCCTCAACCTATATATACCGAAGGACTTCACCAAGACCGTCACGTTCATTACACGCCGAAGCTTTACCCATACCTCTATGTAAAACCCTAAACCTAGATCCACATCTATAATCCCCAGCTGAGACCTCCTATAACTCGCCGAGATAGCCTTTGTACTAGTTTTGTAGCCACTCCATGAATAAAGTCTGAGAGATCTTCATCTACTACTCAAACCTGTTGACCTGCACCACCGGCCGAACAAATACTTGCTTCCGATCTACGGAAATAGGATTGCCGTGGGATCGTAAATCACTATCCTTCGACATACAGATATATAAATTTCTTATGAAATTGTTTGAACCAAAAAGTTTCCTGGAGGTTAATATCTATGCATAAAAAGATTAGGGAGCCCTTTGCCATGAGCATTTTCTTAGAAGAACTGAAGAAAATATCCGGTAGTTAAATCTTTGTGACACAGTGCACGCTGTTTAATATACTTGTCTAGTTTTAGCTTGTGGTAGGTAGTACTTATTATATTGGTTTTGAAAAATCTTACTCGTCTGATATTTACTTAATTCCTAGTCGATGCCGAGAACCATCTGTTCATGTTGATAACCATGCAAATTTTATTTTTCAACTGTAAGAATAAACTGTGATTCTTGTTAGACAAGATTACCAAATTACTACAACATGATGATTTTTCGAAATCCCATTACTTCTTTTTCACTAGAACACATCCTTAGAGCACCAAAAATGTTCGAAAATACGAGGTGTCTTTTGGGTACGTTTGCACCCGATATTTAAAACAAATTTCATAATTCAAAAGGTTCAAAAAAATTCTGAAACTTTCAATATTATCAAGTATTGCACCCGTACGAAAAATTGTGTCAGAAAACAACATTAATAGCAACCCGGGTCAAAGATTTGCAAAAAAAGACGCTACATACACGCTATATTTGTCAGAGATTTGTCTTTTTGCCTAGAAGATAACGAAAACTATTTTGTGGCCAAATTATTTACACGAGTAGAATACTTGGTAATCTTCGAGCGTAAAATAATTCAGAATTATTCAAACATTTTTGAATTATATAAATTGTTTCCGTATATCAGGTGCGCTTGTCCCATGTGCCATTAGTCCGCGTCCCACAAATGTTTCCCTATATTGACTAGGTATTGAAAAACTTCATTCCTTGACCGGCCCACATCAGATGACATGCAAAGATATTATCACTAACCTCATCCCTCCTCTCTAGTGTCGATCAATCATATTTGGTGAAAAAATATAAGATCAACTTGTCCTTATTAACTTGTTGACCAAATTGGCACAATAATCATCAAGTATGCTCTGAGCCCTCTTTTTTCCTCAAAATGGCTCTGAAAACAACATGCTATCCGTAGCAAAAAGAAGATGGTTAAACGTTGATGCCAATGACGCACTTTAATCCCTTGGAGCTTAGATGATACACTTCTTGATTTTGACTGGCTTGATAAGGGGAGATATGATCTCCATAACATAGTCCACAAATAGGCTTAAATTGTTCCAACTGCTCCCCATCAAATAAAACTGAGAAGACCGTGTTCACCAATCTCATGACCAGGTCCACCCAAAGGAGATGGAATGGAAGCCCAATTTCATCATGATCTCCTGTAAGTAGCACCACTCTTCCTGGCCGTACGCCTAATGCATATCCACTTTGAGCGCACAAAGCCTGTTGTTTTTGCTTTATTTATTTTCATCAAATGTAGGGATTCATACGGTGCGCATGTGTTTCCTGTGATCGTGCTCCCTAGTGAAAGGATCGTTATGGTCAACTAAAGGGGAGGTGAATAGGTGACTACTTTTTTTAGTATTATTTTGAATATTAGGGACATTTCAAACACAACGTTTTCTAGATATGCAACTAGGTGGACAATCTATATCACAAGCTCACAAGTAACGACTAGAATGAAAGCAATAAGTAAGTAAAGGTAAGAGATAACACAATGACGGAGACGATGATGTATTCCCGAAATTCCGTCCTTTTGAGAAGAAGTGTGTCTCAGTTGTAGAGGTGTGGCAACACAAAGTCCACCAATGGCACAAAGGATCACCCTCTTCCGCTCTTGCCCTCGTACAAAGTAAGGGGCCACGATTCCACTAAGAGGTAGTTTGAAGACGACAGACAAACCTTTACACACATGGTTGGGGCAATCTCCACAACTCAACTGGAGGCTCTCAATGCCACCACGAAGCTTCACATACCAAGACTGAGCTTATAGGAGACTTCTTCTGCCTAGAGGTTTCAAATAACCAAAGACTAACAAGTTCAACAACTAAATGAAGGGGGAATCAATTTTTTCAGTTGGTAAAGCACTAGATCTAGGTCTTCTCACCCAATCCCTAGAAGGGTATCAAGTTTTGCGAGCTGGGAGAGAGATGTAGGGTAATAAAATATTGCTTTAATGGCGGGAAAAGAGTATGAAACAAGATACTTACTCTTGGGAGACAAGGGGGCCTTTTATAGCCCCCCCCCCCCCCCCTCCTCAGTTTTCTGACCGTTCTGGCTCTTCGGCACACCGGAAGTTCCAAAAACTTCCAGAGAGTCGGGCCACAAGGCACAACTCTTAGGAGTGGAAACGGAAATTGTTACCGATGTTGGCGAAGTTCCAGGGGCCAGAAGTTCTGGTGTTCGGTTCCGCTCTAAAATTAGCAACTCAACCAGACATGAATTGAGGGATCTCTCTCACCAAAAATAGGAAGGAAAATCGGATGCATATAGTTTGTGTACGCGAATTTGATTCCAGCCATACCTTCCACTATGCAACCCCTCTTGAAAAACGGTATTCCTGTCATAGAAAATGATGAAAAACACCGGAATACCATCTTCTCTCTTTCTCTTTTGATGGGTTGACGACCATCTTGTGCTATTCATCGAATTAGCCTAAACCATTTTAGCACTCAGTTAGACAAGAAATTATGTTGCCATTAACATCAAAACCACCCATATATGGAGGGAAATGCCCTTTCACTTTCACAAAGGGTGATTGATTATGTGATATAATCTACAGGAGGATCTCCTTTAGCCGATTAGCCATAATCTTCAAGAAATTTTTGTATATTACATTGCACAAGCTGATATGTCTAAACCGTGCTAAATATTCAGGCCTTCCCACTTTCAGAATTAACATGATGAAAGTATGATATTTATCAAGAAGATCCTCCTTGTGAACATTAAGCGCCCCGTTGATCTTCTCTCTAGCGGTCGTCAGACATCCTTTTCTCAAAAACACAAATGACTTGTAACTTGTTGACCAGATGCGTCACAATAATCATCAAATATACTCAGAGACCCATTTGCACCCACCACCACATTGGCATGCTATCATAAACACAAGATATGGTTACCAACCGCGCCATTGTATCCCTTGGAGCTCAAATAATCCAGTTCTTGAGTTTAACATGCTTGTTAAGCCCTCTGCCGCAATCAGAACAAATAGGGAGAAATAGGTCTCCGTGACGTAGTCCATGAGAACGATTAAAATGTTCCACATTTTTTTTGATAAAGTGTTCCACATGTCATGTGTTAAAACAACTAAGTCACCGATCTCATAACCATATCCACGCATAGGCAATGGAAGCCCTTCATCATAATCGTCCATAAGTAGGACCACTCTACCCAGTCGTACTCCTTACACATGTCCAGCTCCGGCTTTTCTTTGCTTTATTTCTTTTAATAAAACTAGCTGGGTGGCCCGCGCATTTGCGCGGCTAGATTTACTACATGTCATATTTGATATAAAATTATTTTGTGAGTTGTTGATCATCTATTCAACTCTACAATCCTTTTGTACTACAAAACTATTGTTTAGCTCAATACACTGCTACATTATTGTTATTTTACAATTCTAGATATACATAGAAAATATCGTGCTTATAGAATCTTGGTGTTGTGGACCAATCTTGGTGTTGTGGACCAATCTCCGGTTTTCTCTTCAATTCATCATCCTTGGTTGTATTGTAGTCTTCCTTTTTTGATCACTTCAGTATCTTGCCTCTACGTCCTTATACTCATGCTCATGGCAATATATTTTCTTTTGTTGCTTGTCTTTCTAAGCCAATTCAATTATCACTACTGTCATTGCTTCCTCGAAAAAGAAAGAAAAAATACTGTCATTGGAAAAATGCTAACACGTTATGGGTTACTGAAGGTTCTCGTAGCTTGTCAATTCTTATGGTACCCACGTTTTTAATTGACTATATATAGTTACCTCCAGCCATTATTTTTGTATCCATAAAACTGTTATACTGCCTTAATCTTTATTATATATGCCAGCTTGAACATATAAAGTACACTGAGGCAGATACCACGTGTGCCTTTGTACATGGTTTTGTAGATGTATATATTGTGTCGTGCTTGCTCTACTTGTTCTATTTATGTCGGCCTATTTTGCACTCGATTCCATGCTTGTGCAACCAACATGCGCGCATGTTCATAATGTTATTTTGACGCTGATGGTTATATAAATGCATATTAATTTCTATATGAACTGTTCTGAAATTTGGCAGTTTATGGATTTCACATGAAGTTTGTTCCAGAATTTATGCATGCGGACCTCGACGGTCCAAATATTATAGACCATGGTGAGTTAAATTTATGCAGTGTGGATTTTCAGCATGGATGTACCTAAACACATATGAACCATTGATGCAAACTGTGAGTTGATAAATTCTCCCTTTTTCATGCAAAATCTATGTAAAAGTTCAACATGTTGGCCTACTTAAAAATATGTACCTACTGGATGATCTTAGTCAAGTGGATTCTATAAGCAAAAGTTCAACACGTTGGCCTACTTAAAAATCTGTACTTAATGGCATATCCCATCTATGTAATCAAGACACATGCATATATCTACAAACAAATATATATAGGCTAGTAGCTGCTAGTTGATACGATCATGTATAAAACGCTTTTAATCAAACGTACCTTTTTTAGAAAAAAAGCACCTTGTTGCAGAATCTAAACACCATGATTTAGTCGCGCACAGTATTGAACGATGATGTGTTCCTTGTCATCTTCCACCTTATGCCGGCAAAGTTCACGAAAATAATCAAATTTGTTATATGAAAATTATTTTTACTCTTAACCCGTCTTTTAATTACATTGAAAAGTATTTGATTAAGCTTTTATTAACTCCGTTAAAAAAAGCTTTTATTAACAGCAATTGGAATTCATATAAAACATTTTTTTCTTAATTTACTTTTATTCCAAAATGTAAAGATAAGAAAATTGATTGACATATTTTTTGGATCTTACCTCGTAGCCTACCGTGCTCCATGTGCATTTGTTCGACGCGATCTGCATGCATGACCAAATAGTCTCTCTTTTATGTGAGACATCAACATTTAATAATTTATTTTTATTCCGAAATGTAAAGATAAGAAAAGTGCTTGATTCTTTTCTCTTTACCTCCTATCTAACTATGCTTTATGTGAAATTGTTCGACAACATCTTCCCAGTTAGTCGCTCTTCTAGGCGATGCATCACCCTTGTTGCTCCTTGTGGTCGCCATCGATCCAGATCGTTCATGTCGTTCTGATATCGTCGCTCGTAGCCAGATCATATCACCATAAACTGTAGGCTCGATTCTCTCATGCTTTGTCGTTTAAGAGGTTCCTGTCAACCACACCGATAAACTCCTGAGATCTACGACTTCTCTACGATAAACTCTATTGCACAGTGCACACGTTCGTTGCTGCCGCTGGCTGAGCCGTTATACGGTAAACTCGTCATCGCCGGAGAGAAATAGCGCGATCTGTCTCTTCTCTTTTTGTGAAGACGATCGGTTTCCTTATTTGTTGAAGGTCGACATGCATGGTGTTCTTGCCTGTTGATAACTTACGTTCTTGTCTGTTCTTCTCTGATGCGCGCTCTGCTTGTTCCATCAACAATTCCTTGGAACAGTACAGCATGTACAGCAGTATACCTCGATGAAGGAATTTACACTGTTGACAGACAATTTTATCAGAGATCCAAACATATTCACAACACATATCTCAATTTTAGACAACGCAGCACACAGCAACCTAGGTCATCCTCTACCTTGCTTGTACGGCATCATCCAATAATCACCGATGGCCCTTTTTCTCTCATGCTGATACAACTCCTCGAGCGTATTGGCCTGGCTGTATCGGCCGGCCGGCCGGCAACACGGCGACGCCGCCTAGGGTTAGATATTTCTGGGTGATCATTCTGACACAAAGGAAACAGATAGCAGTGCGGCCGCCGGAGATATTCATGCAGGTTGAAGCTGTTAGACATGGCGCCGGCCGGCCGGCTTCATGCTCTTACCAAGCGGCACCTCGACGGCCTGCCCTGGCGGGCTGGCCTTGCCCAAACACCGCGACACTGCCTAGGGTTAGATAGGAAACAAATCGAGACCAAGGTCGGCGGCCATGTGAAAGGCGATAGGAAGACCAACCGGTATTTATTAGCTTTGTTTTTGGCTGCGCGGAGTAGTTCCTATTGCGCACGTTGCACCATCAATCAGAACCATTGAGATTATTGTATGTTTTGCGTGATAAATCTTTACCGATGATTGTTTGTTGTTTTAATAATATAATAGATGTATGCATTCATATGTTGTGATTATGTTACATGTGATCCCCCTCCCTGACACAGAGGTTGCCTGCTCATGCAATATAATCTCCGACTGTATCTCTTTCAGCCGATAGGCCATAACCTTCGAGACAATTTCTCCGGCTGTATCTCTTTCGGCCGATTAGCCATAACATTCGAGACAATTTTGTATTGTATCATTACACAACCTAATCGGTGTGAACTTTGGAATTAGCGGCGTTACTAGTATAACACCCCACAGGATTATGCCCAGCCCATGCCATGAGACCCGTGTAGGCTGTAGCCATGATTCTAAGAGTGGGCCTAGGAAGCACACACATGACAGGCCTTCTCGATGAGTGATGCATGGGCTAAGAAGAGTCTTTGGAGCCACACAGCTCGGCTGGTCTGAGATTCTCAAGAAAAAAAAAACTCGGCTGGTCTGAGATTCTTAAGAACAAAAAACTGGGCTGGTCTGTTGTGGTGCCTGATTTTTTTCTTTCGAAAAGAGTGTGGTACCTGAATTTTGTTTGACGAGCAAACCGAAGACCAATCGAAATATAGTTCAGTTGGGCGCCATGTTTGGTTATATATTCCCCACACTATTAATCAAATAATAATTTCCCTGTTGTGCTAAAAGAAGAAAACCAAAATACAGTTCAGGCTTCATTGCTGATAGGAAGGATGTAAACTTATTATTTTTGGGAACAAATAGAAAGGCTGAGATCATTTGATTTGTAGCATAGGAAAAATATAGAAATAGGAAACTCATAGGATTGAGATGGCATGTCTTGTTAGATCTTATGAGAATAGCCACTTCCTTTGAGGGTCCATCCAGTTTACAAGAATTCTGAAGGAATTTTAGGGGGTCAGTTTCCTTTGGAAAATTTGCCAGCAAGGCCGTTCGGTTCAAAGGGACACATTTGAATTATTCCGTAGGAAAGTCTTGCTCTCCCGTACTTTTCACAGGAAAAACACATCCATTGAGACTCGGGTTTTGATAACCTGCAGTTTTGCGTTGTACAGCAAACCCAATTCCTGTACATGTTCGCATTCCTTTGTTTTTCAAACATGCAAACCGAACGGGGCTGATTGTGGTGAAACAATTTTTCCATGAGCTTAGTCCTCATGTTATTTTCCTACGAGGTTTATACTACAAAATTTCTATGGAATACGCATCGTATGAGCAAAACGGCTTCGAAGGAAAAAATCGATTTCAATGCCAATCGTATGAATCTAAGGAGCTCTCGTCATCCAGTCGTTCAGATAAGCATTGGCCTTAGAGCATCTCCACCGGGGGTCTCCAAATCGGTGTCCGGCAGGGGGTGTCGGACATGTGGCCGGCCAATTGGGGGTGTCGTCCACAGTGGCGCACTCCAATGGCCAACTCCAAAAAAAAAAATTCATCTAACCACATCGGCGGTTTTTTTGCATTTCAATACAAACTGAAGATAGAAAACGTAATAATTATTACAAGACAAGTTCAAATTCAAATGTAAAGTCTAAATACGAATTCAAATTTAAAACATGACATATCAAACCGTCGCCGGCTGAGTCGCTTTGATACCCCACAGGTGCGTCACGAGGTCATTGTGCACCTGATGATGCATTGTTCCATCACGAATTTCCTGATGCATGGCAAGAAATTCTGCATACTGCGTCGGCACGCCCGACTGCGGATGGGCCATAGGCCTCTGGAAATCATACACATCGTTGACCAGTTGCCTCCTCGTATCACGCTCGCTCTTAATGATCATGTTGTGCATAATAACACAAGCACTCATGATCTCACACATTTCATCTAGCGACTGTGAAAGACAAGGGTAGCGGACAATGGCAAACCTGGCCTGAAGCACTCCAAATGCCCGCTCCACATCTTTGCGAACAACTTCTTGCTTCTTTGCAAAATGGCAATCTGCCTCGCCGACAGGATTGCGGATAGTCTTCACAAATGTTGACCAAGTGGGATAGATGTTGTCGTGTCTCGATGGACGGACACCGGGAGTAAAGGATACCCCCTTTTTAGGTTCGGCACGGGGCGCGAAGGAGTCTCTCACGGGTGATCGAGATCAAGCTCTTCCTACGGACGACCGAGGCAAGCAACACAGAGATACAGGGGTTTACCCAGGTTCATGCCACCTGGAGGCTAACAGCCCTACTCCTGCATGTCTAGATTGATGGGTTCTTCATAGTGCAGCTTACAAGGTGGCTTTCGGGTAGAGTACCCGGGAGGTGGACGGCTAGAGGAGGAAGAAGAGCATATCCTGACCCTGAGGGGATCACCTCTCTCTCTTCCCTCTCCGCCCTAGTCTAGTCTTGCCTTGCTCTAAGTCTTAGACCCTTTGCTTGGTGACCATGGTCCCCCTATTATAGGCTAAGGGGACTCCACATGGGTCACGCTAAGTGCGTGAGGGGTTTTAGGCGGGAAAAACTCCTCACAGCCTAGTTGGGGAGACGTGGCTTGTTCTCCTCCAAGTATCCTCCATTGGTTAGGTGAGGGCGTCCACCTTTAGGGAAAGCGGGGCGGACAAAGGCTGACAGCTCCACCGGCCATGTCCCCGAGCCGTGCCTTCTTCGCCTTGCTTCCCAAGTCTTTTAGGAGCGTCGAGTGCACGCTGGAGTGCTTGTCCTTAGCTTATGCGGACACGTACCCGAGAGGGAGCCCAGCCTCCTGCCGGGTACTCGGGCTCTCGGGAGTCTTGTATTGCATCCCGCGAAGGGGAGACCCCGGGAGGTCTCCAGGACCTAAGTCCTTAGTCGCTGGGTGTCGAAGTCGATCTTGACGGGTCTTCAGGGGGTTGGTGGGCGGACCCACCAACCTGTCTTGGTACTTGGCCTTGTCCATCTTCTAGGTGGGCCCACGTGTAGCGGACCCACTTTGGCAGTATCAGGGGAACCCCATGTTCCATTACTGCGACAGTAGCCCCCGGGCATGGTCCCGGTGGCTTTTGCTTCGGCTGCCGGGGCGATGACCAAAAAATGGGTCCCCGGCGTCTGGTCTTCCTCATTATGTCCCATCAGTCGGAGCGGTGGTTTTGGAGTTATTCCGCTCGGGGGAATAACTACGCTGGTCTCCTCGATTCTCGGTAACGGAGAAGCCGAGGAGGGAAGCTCGATGAAGATATAAAGGGAGGGGTGCGCCCTCTGCATCCTCATCCTTCTCCTTTTCCTTCATCCTGACTCCGCTCCCCACCAAGGCCACCGGCGTCGATGGCGTGAGCGAAGAGGGGAGTTGGACGTCCTCATTCTTCATCAGCTGCGGTGGAGGTTGGCCCTTCCAATCGTGGAAAGGCCACCTCACGAGGTCGAGGGAGGCGTGACCGCGGCGGTCGAGGAATCCGCGGCTCTACTGCTCCTCCTGCGAGGAGCACGTTCTACACGGGCTTCGCGGCGTTCGAGTTCGTCGTAGATCTGAACCAGAGGCCATGCGGCTGGCTTTTCCTGCCTGACTCCTTTGCAGCGGTGGTGGAGGACGACAGGCCTCCGGGCTTGTGGCTGCAGGTGGACGGTTGCCCCAACGGCCCCTCCTGGGTCTGGGTGGACTACACCGTCGATGACTCCATGCTCCTGGGTCGGGGATGGAAGTTGTTCGCCCGCTCTTGCCGCCTGACCCGAGGGCAGTGCCTTGCGTTCCAGTTCGATGGACACGCGATGCTCTCCGTGAAGATCTTCGGTGCTGATGGAGGACACATGGAGTGCTGCATGGAGACCGAGAGCAGCAGCGGCCCCAGCTTCGATGATGAGGATGAAGATGAGGAAAACTCATCCGACATCAAGGTGGAGGAGGGTTCTTCCTCATCTGGATGAAGAGCTCCGGGTTGAAGGCCCCAAAGATCTCCTTCACCTCCTTCTTCGCGGCCTCGTCGATGTACTTCTGGAAGTAGCGCCTTCCATTATATGCCGGTGTTCCTTGCTCATAGAGGGCAAACCTTTCTTTGTAAAAATGTCCCATTTTGTAGCTCTTGAAATGAAGAAAGAGCTTGTCTTTTTCCATGTCTTGGTCCTCGGGTTGTGCTTGGTGTGAATGAAAGCGGGTTTTTTTTTGCAAAACGCGTTCCCATTACTGCTGTAATCATTCCGTCGAGGGTAGGTGGAGAGCGAGGGATCTATAAAAGACCCCTTGGTTCCCACCTTCTCAACGCATCCTCTCTTCTTCCTTGCTTCGCCCCGCCCCTCCTTAGACCGCAGAGCAATGTCAGGTGAGGCGGACATGTCTATTTTAGGCATGTCGACGGCAGCGTCCGTCGTCCAGGGCGCGACGAAGGCACCTAGGGAAACTGGGGCCCGAGCAGCGAAAGAGGAGGAGGTCGCATCGCGACCCGATCCCCTACAACACTTCTCCCAGTTGGCCGCCCTTGTGGGCCCTGACGCGCAAGACGAGGCCAGAGAGCGAGCCCTCCGGAAGATGGCGTTGATGAAGAACTTGAAGGAGAAGGTCGTCGGGACTCCAGAGTTGTCCCTTCTCCTGGCTGAACTTGAAGCCATCGAACAAGTGAGGGTTTTGACTTTCGCAGTCCTTGCTGAGTAGAAGACTCAATCTTGACCCCTCGTGGCATCTTGTTCAGGTTGAAGGTGCGGCCATGCGCGAGCTGGCCTGCAGCATCCATTCCCTCTACAGCAACTGCGTTCCAGGTTTTGTCGAGAGGTTTCCCGTCAGCAGAGTGCCTGAAAGCCCTGCTCGTTGTAACACCCCGGCCACCCCCGGGCCGGGCCTGTCACCCCTGGCAGCTCGCTAGGATCTCCAGACTGGCCCCACAGATCAACACTAGTCTTTTCTGCGCACTTTGTCCTCATTCGTGCGCACCCGGGAACCAGTTCCCGGTCGGTCACCCATCCTTGGAGTGCTCCGGGCCAAGCACGCTTAACCTCGGAGTTCCTTCCAGATGAGCTTCCGGAAAAGAAGTTGCAACTTGTTGACATGAGTATCCTATCAATCCTATTGAGCCCTGAGCCAGGATCTCACACTCGTGTATCCCTCTCTCCTTCATGCGTCCCCGGAAGAGAGAAGTTTACCCGGCAGATAACAAGTAACAAGACTGCGCAGCGTAGGATTAGACTCCTAGCTGGCCTTAGCATTTGAGGGTTATCTTGCAATAGGATAGAAAGTTGCACAAACTGAATGTAATTCGGAATTGTAATTCAGAATTGTAGTTCAGAATGAATGCAACCTAAGTCCTCAACTCCCGGGGTCATTTTCCAATCAGCCCTTGCACTAACGCGCAATCTAGTTTTTTCGAGGAGCTCTCTTAGGTCCCAAGTACTCTCCCAGCATGCACCCCATATTCGCTGCTAAGATGTTGATACTGGAGACATGCCCCTAAGAGAACTATACCTTCCAGGTGCCCACTGCACTATCCTCAGCTCGTGAATCAGAGGGAAACTGATCATTTGCCGGGGTGGACGCCTTACACCCGCAAAGGCTCTCGAGAACCGTCAAGCATGCGCAGGATGATGGTATGTTGACCCCAAGCGAGATATGTATGCCTAATGAGGATGCAGATGCAAGGACTTAGCTGTGATTTGCCGGGTCCTCGATCCGTCCTGCTCTCCCGGGTATCCGCGCCCTTCGCCGTCATCTGCTCCTGAGTATTTCTGTCCCGGGATAAGCGCTACACACAGCAAACTTTCAGTAAGGAAAGAATGGACCCTCTCTCCAAGTCTTGAAAGTGTTTCATCCGAAGCAACCCGCAAGCAAAGTTGAATGTGCATTTTTGTGTTTAGTTTCTTTAAAACACAGCACTGCCCGTTCACTTCTTTCCGCGGCAGTACGACATGATCGGGTGGCAGTGCCTAAGCTGGTAGGTTACTCGCGCTCGACCCGTCAGCCACCGGCACAATATCAGCCCCCTGCTTGTGGGTTGTTACGGATAACACACTTCAAGACAAGAATTGAGGCTCACGAAATTGAAACACTTATCTTTCATTCCCTTGGCGACACTTTCTTACACCCTATTACAGAACACTAGCCCCTTGGGCGTGCTTAGCGGATTCGACGTTTGGCGATTCGTGTTTGTAATTAGGGGTAGAACTTCCGCAGATTCTCCATATTCCAGGCATTGCCTTTCGGCCTGCCTTTCTCATCCTCCAGCCAGACTGCACCGGGTCTCAGGGTATGAGTAACCCGGTAAGGGCCTTCCCACTTCGATGACATTTTGTTCATGCCTTCATGTGACTGCTTCTTGCGGAGTACCAGGTCTCCGGGTTCCAGTTCCCGCGAGGGTACATGCCTGCTGTGGTAGCGGCGTAGCCCTTGCAGATATCTTGCAGATCGCACCAAAGCTCGACAACGAACTTCCTCCAGAAAGTTTATGTCATCGATCCTTCTCTCAGCTTGGGTGTCTTCATCATAAGCGAGTACCCGGGAGATCCGTGCCTGAGCTCAGTTGGCAGGACTGCTTCAGCTCCGTAGACCAGGAAGAATGGTGTTTCTCCAGTTGCTCGACTTGGTGTTGTTCGTATGCTCGAACTTGAGACCAAAACGTTGAAGCTTTATGGCCCACAGCGAGATGCGACCAGTGGCTAGCGGGTTCTCCAATGGGCTTCTCAGATTGTACTTCGAGACCACGGTAACTTGATGGCCTTCAAAGTAGGGTCTCATCTTGCAGGAGGCAATGAGAATCACCAGCAGCAGCTTCTGCATCATGGGGTATCGTTCCCGGGCATCGCGCAGCATAGCACTGATGAAGTAGACCGGGTGCTGCACCTTGCGGGCTTCTGAGCCCATGCTGGGCTCGGCTTCCCCCGATTGATCTTCCATGCGTTCAGCTTCTTCGGGTGGAGGTACAGGAGCCCCCAACACTGCTTCACCGGAGTGAAGCCCCCTGCCATCCTCATCGGGAGATGGCACCGCAGATGCGACTTTTGGACCGTCGGGTCCTCCGTCACCAGTCTCCTTCTTCTTGCTCGGTTTCCCCGGGAGAGAGCCCCCGGGACGCTTGCTCTTGTTCTGGCTTGGCACCTTCGGGGGAGCTTCGCGCTCCACTACAAGCACGGCGCTGATCACCTGGTTGGTGGCAGCGATATACAGTAGCAGAGGCTCCTTCATTTTCGGGGCCACGAGGATAGGTGGCGAGGAGAGGTAGCGCTTGAGAGATTGAAGAGCTTCCTCGGCCTCCGGGGTCCATTCCACGGGACCCGACTTCTTGAGTGGCTTGAAGAAGGGAAGAGCTCGTTCTCCCAGCCTTGAGATGAAGCGCCCGAGAGCCATGATGCACCCGTTAAGGCGCTGTACATCTTTGACTCAACGCGGCGCCTCCATGCGCTCGATAGGTTTGATCTTGTCGGGATTGGCCTCAATCCCCCGATGGGAGATCAAGAAACCAAGCAGCTTGCCGGACGGGACCCCGAAAACGCACTTGTCGGGGTTGAGCTTGAAGTTGACCCGACGCAGGTTTTCGAAGGTCTCGTGTAGATCTTGGATAAGTGAGTCCTTGTACCGAGTCTTGACTACGATGTCGTCGATGTATGATTCAACGTTGCAACCCAGCTGCGAGCCAAGGCATGCTTGCATGGCGTGCTGGAAAGTGGCTCCCGCGTTCCAAAAGCCGAAAGGCATCCGGGTGTAGCAGTAGCAACCTTTAGGCGTGATGAAGGCTGTCTTCTCCTGATCCTGTTCCGCCATCATGATCTGATGGTACCCGGAGAAGGCGTCCAGGAACCACAAAAGCTCACATCCAGCCATGGAGTCGACGATCAAGTCGATCCTCGGTAAAGGGAAAGGGTCTTTGGGGCAGGCCTTATTGAGGTATGTGAAGTCTATGCAAAGACGCAGCTTGATGGTCATGGGCTTGGGCACCACCACAGGATTGGCCACCCAGGTAGGATGAGGGATCGATTTGATGACACCCGCCGCCAGCAGTTTGTCAACCTCGGACATTATGAACTCCAATTTCTCTTTACTCTGCTTCCGCAGGACTTGCTTCACGGGATGGGCGTCCGTGCTTACCGCCAGTTTGTGCTCTATCACCTCCCTTGGAACACCGGGCAAACCTGACGCTTCCCAAGCGAAGACGTCCAAGTTTTCCCGAAGGAAGGCGATGAGCGCGCTTTCCTATTTGTCGGTGAGGCGGGCGCCGATGGTGATGGTGCGGCTCCCGTCACTTATCAACGCCACCTTCTTGGTTATCTGAGGGTCGCCATGGAACGGCGCCTTCTTAGGAGGGGTAGACATCGAGCCCCTGGGATATCCACCGCTCCCGGGGAATGCACCGAAGTCACCCTCCAGTTCTTCTGGCATTGTGTCAGACGTCGCCGCCACTGTCTGGTTCAGCTTCTGGACGCAGAAGATAACGTCGTCGACATCGGCCTTGACTACGATCACCCCCGCGCCACCGAGACCTTCATCATGTTGTAGGCGAAGTGGGACACAGCCATGAACTTGGCCAGAGCGGGACGGCCGAGTATGCCGTTGTAGGCAATGACGTGTCAGCAATGTCGAAGACGATATCCTCAGTTCGGAAGTTCGCAGGCTCACCGAAGGTGACTGTGAGAGTGATCTTCCCCAGTGGCCGGGTGACGCTTCCGTTCACGCCTTGAAACGAGCCAGTGTTTTGTAGGCGAGAGACGGGTATTTGCAGGGTAGCCAGCACCTTGGCTGTGAGCAAGTTGAGGCTGGACCCCCCGTCAACCAGCATCTTTGTGACCTTGTAGTTGTGGATGATCGGTGACACGACCAGGGATAGAGTTCCTACCCCAGAGACGTGGTCGGGATGATCTTCCGGGTTGAAGGAAATGACGTGGTTTGACCAGTCCAGGGGCCTTTGCAGGATGGAAGAGACCGCATTGAGCTCCCGGATGAGCCTCTTGCAAGCACCGTTAGAGGGAGGCAGGGAAGCTCTCCCGTGGATGCATGCAACGGCGCCATTGACCTCCTGGAACTGGCCATTGTTCCCGCCCTGAGGAGCTTGCACCTCACCTGGGTTGTTGGCGGGTTCCTAGTTGAGTTGTCCACAGCCGCCTTGGCCACCGCGTCCTCCTCCTCGTCCCCAACGTCCACCGCCTCAACCCCAGCCACGTCCGCCACCACCTTGGCGACCAGTGGGGCAGTCGCGCGTGATGTGGCCGTCGAGTCCGTAGTTGTAGCAGGCATCCGGGTTGGTTCCATCCGCCCGGTGCTGCTCCCGTAGCATGAGGTGCTTGATTTGACGGCAGTCCTTGAGAGCGTGATTCTCGTCGGGGTGGATGTGGCACCAAGGATCCTAACCTTCGGAAGCAGAGGATGACTTGGTTTTCTTGGCGTGCGGCTCCGTGACAAAGACGCGCTTGTCGGGACCGGAGTCCCGCTTCTTGTTCTTGGCGGCAGCTTGTTTGTCCTCGGGCTCATCTTCCCCGGGAACCTTGACCCCTTCCTCCGCGCGAGCACACTGGTCCGCGAGCTCCCAGAGCTCCCGGGTGGTCTTGATGACGTGGGTGTTCAGCTTCTCGCGCATCCGAACGTTGCGAACGTTCGCGTGGAAAGATGAGATCACCGAGTCCTCCTTGATGCGGGGTATCGTGTTCATCTTCTGGGTGAAACGTTGCACGAGCTTGCGAAGGGTTTCGCCCGGAAGCTGCTTGAAGTCGTGAAGGTCACTCGGAGCTCCAGGACGCTGGTACCCGCCTTGGAAAGCGCCGAGGAACTGCTCCTTCAGTGCCCGCCACGAACGGATGGAGCACTTCGGAGGTTCAGAAGCCAAGTTTGGGCGTCAGCCTTCAGTGCTAACGGGAACCAATTGGCCATCATGCACTCGTCTGCCCCGGCGACCCCGGCATCCAGAGAGTATAGCTGCAGGAAGTCCCGGGGGTTCGTGGTGTCGTCGTAGCGGAGGACGTCAATCTTGAACTTCTTGGGCCAGGAGACTTGGCGAAACTCGGGAACGAAAGCCTGGCATCCTTCGGCCGTGTCATCGTCCCGATCTTCCCGGCGGTAGCACTCGCGACGGCACTCGATGCGAGTGTGCATGTCCTCATTCTGGCGGTTGTTGAGGTCGACCCAGAGATCTTGGTTGCGCTTTGTGGATGACCCGACGGAGATGGTCTTGCCGGAGAGGTGGCATGGGGAGGCCGTGACTCGCCTTGGCGTTCGCCGCGGGGCGGACCCCGGGGCTCACGTTTCTTGTCCTTCCCGGCTCCAGGACCGTCGATGGTGGGGGCGTGAGTAGGCTCCAGCGTCGGGCCACGGTCGGCGAAATCGAGTAGCTCCTCCACGCGAGTTCTCCACGTGCCGCAGATCTTAGGGTCGTCGATGCTCGGAGGAAACTGCATCAGGGCCTTGGCAACGAGCGCGTCATGACGGGCGCGATCAAGCGATGGAAGGTGCATGGAAGACTTGCTCCCGGGACCTCGAGGAGCTCCACCGGCGGAAACGTTTCCGTCCCCTGCCCCGGCAGCAGGCTCCTTGTCAGCGCCGTTGCCGACGCTCTTCTCTCCAGAGCGGACGACAGAAGGCCTGACGGAGTTTCTTGGAGCCACTGGGTCGGCGTGACCGCCGCTCTTGTCGACGTTGACCTCCTCCGAGACCTCTTTCTCCGCTGGCTGAGGTGGAGGTGGAGGAGCATTCTTACGCACCTCCGCAGCATGGCGATCAGCGGAAGCCTGGGTGCGCGAAGGAGAAGCCGCCTTGGAGGCGGCAGGGTCTGGTCTCTTCTTGGGCACCATGCTCAAAGAAGAACTCGACGCTGATCTCGAGGTTGACGAAGATGATTTCAGCGCTTGCGCCTCCTACCTGGCGCGCCAGATGTCGTGTCCCGACGGACGGACACCGGGAGTAAAGGATACCCCCTTTTTAGGTTCGGCACGGGGCGCGAAGGAGGCTGATAATCGTCTCTCACGGTTGATCGAGATCAAGCTCTTCCTACGGACGACCGAGGCAAGCAACAAAGAGACACAGGGGTTTACCCAGGTTCAGGCCGCCCGGAGGCTAACAGCCCTACTCCTGCATGTCTGGATTGATGGGTTCTTCATAGTGCAGCTTACAAGGTGGCTTTCGGGTAGAGTACCCGGGAGGTGGACGGCTAGAGGAGGAAGAAGAGCAGATCCTGACCCTGAGGGGATCAGCTCTCTCTCTTCCCTCTCCGCCCTAGTCTAGTCTTGCCTTGCTCTAAGTCTTGGACCCTTTGCTTGGTGACCATGGTCCCCCTATTATAGGCTAAGGGGACTCCACATGGGTCACGCTAAGTGCGTGAGGGGTTTTAGGCGGGAAAAACCCCTCACAGCCTAGTTGGGGAGACGTGGCTTGTTCTACTCCAAGTATCCTCCATGGGTTAGGTGAGGGCGTCCACCTTTAGGGAAAAGCGGGGTGGACAAAGGCTGACAGTGCGGGCGGACGGCGATTCGCGGCCGCACTTCGGCGTGGTTCTGCACTTTTGCGGATCCAATCTCGAAGGACGCGGCGGCGTCTTGTCGTGGTCGATACGAGCTCGTCTCTGTCGGCCGTTGTGCAAGTGACGCGATCTAGCGAGACGGCGCTGGCCGGTTGCGGCTAATCGTGATTTGATTGACGGCTGAGCTCAAGCGGCCATCGAAACGTGAACAGGTTTTTTACCTTTTTTTCGGCGCGCCAATGCGATCATGCGAATGAGTGAACGACCCTGGGGGCTGGGGACGAGCGTTGGTGGATGCTGCCTTGCTGGGCCTCTCTCACAAGCCCGGGTCGTTCTGGCCCAAAGACACGGGCTGGACTGTACGTGCTCTTGATTTTCTGTGAAAATTACATGGAGTTTACTGGTATTACGAGAGCCACGACAAGGGCTGTAGACCGGGCTGCCCGGGGCGCAGTTCCGCCCCTGGCTGACAGCTCCACCGGCCATGTCCCCGAGTCGTGCTTTCTTTGCCTTGCTTCCCAAGTCTTCTAGGAGCGTCGAGTGCACGCTGGAGTGCTTGTCCTTAGCTTGTGCGGACACGTACCCGAGAGGGAGCCCAGCCTCCTGCCGGGTACCCGGGCTCTCGGGAGTCTTGTCTTGCATCCCGCGAAGGGGGAGACCCCGGGAGGTCTCCAGGACCTGAGTCCTTAGTCGCAGGATGTCGAAGTTGATCTTGACGGGTCTTCAGGGGGTTGGTGGGTGGACCCACCAACCTGTCTTGGTACTTGGCCTTGTCCATCTTCTAGGTGGGCCCACGTGCAGCGGACCCACTTTGGCAGCATCAGGAGAACCCCATGTTCCACTGCTGCGACAGATGCCGTCAGCAAGGTAGTCGTCGTATTCCCGAACGCCATGCACGATCTTCCTGAACACGTCCATGCTCATCCTAAAGCGCCGGTGAAATTATGAGGTAAGTTCGCCGGATTCTGGGCAAAGTAGTCACTGTACAAGAGCATGTGCCCAGTTGCTCTGTTACGTTCCTTGTTCGCCTTCCGCCCCTTCGCTGATCCTCCAAACTTCGGCGCCGCGTTTGCCTCGACTGCGGCATCTAGAACTGCGGCCATGACCATCTCATTCTCCTCGTCGTCGGCCGCTAGGGCGGCATCCTCCGCCATCATTTCGAAAAACATGATCTCATCGTCGCTGTCCATTGCCTATTGGACGAAACAAAGCAATGAAACAAGGCCACGAATGACCAATCAGTAAAATCAGCCTATCAACCAATGGTCGAACAGGTTGCGTGCGGGGCGGGAGGGAAGAAGAGGCGTACCCGGGCCGAATTAGTTGCGCCGGCGCTAGACAAGGTCGGAGACCGGCGGGAAGCGGCGGCACGCATGCCTGGGTGTGCGCTGCAGATTGGTCCCCGAGGTGCGAATCAAGTAGGCGGCGACGAGAGTGGCGGCGATGGTGCGAATCGCCGGCGAGAGGAAAAAGTAGGGTGTGGGGAGTAGGGCTGGACTAACGAGCTGCTCGGATCGTTAAGGCTCGGCTCGTTATGACTCGTGATCGCTAATGCTCGGATCGTTAAGCTCGTTATGGATAACGAGCTAAATTTAAAGATTGGCTCGGTTCGTTATATGTTCACGAGCGCTCGCGAGCAGCTCGTTAAAACTCGTTAAGAAGATGTATCAGGGTATTCAGCTAATTAAGCAAGCTATCAAGCAAGCATCAGCAGCAACAGATTTTAGACATAGATATACTTATAAAAATATGCTGACATGTATTTGTCAAAGACCTACCGTGTGCAAAAATATTTAAAAGATGCAGATTTGCAGCCTACTGACACGTTGCTAACGAGCTTAACGAGTAGCTCGTGAAACTCGTTAGTTTGATTGTTTAACTCGTTAGTGTTAACGAGGTAAAATTGCTGCTCAGCTCGGTTCATTAAGAAAACGAGCCGAGTTCAAACGAGTCGAGTTACCGAGTGCTCATTAAGCTCGCCGAGCTTCGAGCTTTATGTCCAGCCCTAGTGGGGAGCGAATGAATCAGGTCACGGGCGCGCCATGTGTATGACGGGCGGGCCACCCCTGTCAGAGGCTATGTCCGATCCATGTCCGACACCCCCGAGGGGGCCTCCAAGTTTGGAGGCCCTTTCGGGTGTGCCGGACACGATTTCGCTCGGCCCGACCATTTTAGGTGCCGCTGGTGGTCGATTTTAGCGTCCGGACCCTTGATGGCCCAATTGGAGGCCCCTATGGAGATGCTCTTAAAAAAGGGTTGTAAGGGCGTGTTCCGTAATCGACCAGCTTCCCGAAATCCCCGACTCTAGCGTCCAGATCCTAAATCCGGCGTCGCTAGGGGAGCTAGAACGTTTGGCGTGGCTTCTCCTGTCCTGCTGGGCTGGAAGCCCATCTATCCTATCTGCCCAGTTGCTCCTTCACTCAATTCGGCCTGGGACCTTCGGTGCTGGGGACTGGATATAGCAACGAGGTCGCCGGAGCTTGTGCTGGTCAAGCTCAGGGCGGAGAAGGTCGACCGGCGGCAGAGGGTGCTGGAGGAGGATCTCTACCGGCGACAGATGGTGCTGGAGGAGGATCTCCAGGCGGAGGATCTCAACGACGATAGATGGTGCTCGGGGCGGAGGAGCTCGACGGCGGCAGATGGTGCTCTATGGCGGAGGATGGTCGGGCGGTGAGGATACATAACTTGCGGCGGCTGGAGGCAGCGGGAGCGCAGGGGCGAGATGGGATGGCCGGCGGCGGCGGATTGCTTGGCTGGGGCTCCTGGGAGGCGCTGCTGGCCCGGTCGGGATGAGAGGCGCTGCTTCTTTTCTTGTTTTCTTCCGAAGCGGTATCACTTCGGGATGGCAGTCTTACGTAATTTTGGCTAGCTCCGCGTTTTAGCGATCCGTGAAGCACCGAAATGCCAGCTTCGCGTTTTGTACATGGTTTGATCCGAAATCCACGAATTTGACTTCGCGGAGCGCAAGCGTTCGGGACGACTCCATATGTAGATTTGCTGAATTTGGAAGCCAGCGAGTTACCGAACACGCCCTAAATACCAGCACATGCGCCTGCCTCTGACTTGAGAACTCCTGAATCCCGATGCGTCTGCATGTTCAGCTAAAATAATCTCCACAATAAACTACAGACTCAAAGTCAGCAGCGCCAAGCTGAAAATTACTAATCTGATACTACCGCAGCAGCAGGCACTACAATAGTACCACGCACAGCCCGATCGATGCATCTGGCACAGTGTTCAACTGTTGAGTACACGTCCATAAATGCCACAGCCAAAACTAAATTGGCCATTCCGTTTCCAACAGCGTCCATGTGAAGTGAGATCCTTGACACCTTCACTGACCCCTAAATACTTCAAATATTCAATACATACACTATACAAGCAGTGTCCCACCATTAATATCAGAATTCAGTTTTTGACGATCTGATTTGGTGTAATCTTAGAACTGCACATTGATAATGCGTGACCTCGGGGCCGGCGTGGTGCGTTGTTGTATTCGGTTTTCAGCCGATTTTCCTTATAAACTGGCCAATTCATTTTTTTATATCAATGAAAAGACAAGTCTCTTGCCTGGTTTCAAAAAGAATCTTAAGTGACTGTTGTTGCATGGGTTATCAAGAAAAGCTTCTGAAAACCTGGAAACCACTTGTGCGAAGAAAGGAAGCTTCCCACAGAATTTGTATCACGGGTTACCGGGGCAGTTACAGTGATGGGACAGCAGGTTCCCTAATCCGTAGTGTACCAAAAGCGGAAGCCACACCGGCTTCATGGCAACCACGCCTTCCGCCGTCCAGAAACAAAAATGCAGCAAGAAACGCGTGAGTGATTATGCATCCATTCCATCTCAAATGCCGGCAACAAAATCCATCTGTACATACGCAACCGATCTGGCAGTTTCTCTCTTCAAAATGGCAATCCAGGTATATAAGGTACTAGAGTATTACATCACATATGCATCATCAGGAAAAAAAAAGAAAAATGGCGAGCGGCGGAAGTTCAGAGAGGGTAGTAGCTAGACGTGGGAGCAGGAATTCTTGAGGGAGATGGGCTTGCCGAGCTTCGCCACCACTAGGCTGACGTTGCACTGCAAGTTGTTGTGGAACGTGGACTTCACCAGCTTCCCCAGCACCAGCGCCCGGGACCTGATCCCCAGGTTCAGCTCCAGCGGCACCGGCGCCGGCGGCACGCCCTTGGGTCCCGGGGTGCTGCTCAGCCCGGCGCCGCCGCCGTAGAGCGGCACCTTGCTGCCGAGCAGCGACACCGTCACGTTGCGATGGCTCTTCCGAGGCTGGTAGAAGTACTTTAGCTGCGGCAGGCAGTTGTCAGATCAGGGTTAGTTAGAGGTACTATGGTTTTGCAGCTTGAGTTTGCTGAATATAAATTGGATTTCCCCAGTGAAGAAGGAAAGAAATAAAGAATATGAAATGGATTTCGCCGTGAAGAAGTAAAGAAACAAAGAATACGAATTAGATTTTCCAAGTGAAAAAGGAAAGAAACAAATAATATGAACTGGATGACAGCAACTCGGGATGATGATGTGGCGGTTCGAGTTTTTCAACAGTTGCTACACATGTAAGTGATTCGAAGTCAGGCAAAGTCACCGAAGCTGGATCCCTGCAGACGTTATCACAGCTACCACACGGTTGTGCTGGTCAATGTGCAGCTGTACTCCAATGTTCCTATCCAGAAATAACTAATGTTCTTGTCTTGCTCACCTCCTCGGAAATTTGGAACGAGTGTAATGCACGGGTGTTTCGCAACAAGTTTGCACCGCCGTCGGTACTTTTGGAGATCATTAAGCGGGAGGCCTTTCTTTGGGCTACCGCAGGTGCGAAATGTTTGAGTATTTTGTTGCCGCGAGAGTAGAGGCTTATGTAAACTCCGAACTTTTTAAATTCTTGTAACACTCTTCTTAATTAATAGATGGGGCAAAGCTTTTGCCCCCCTTTCTAAAAAAAAAGATATTCGCAACAAAAAAAACTAATGTTCATTCACGAGACTACTTTCGACATGATTTAGTGCAAGATTTCGAGGTTCAACTTCTCCTAGCATCTTTCATGAACAAAGAATTAATCGTCAATCAGGAATGTTCTGAATTCAGCATAATCATTCACAACGGGGTGTGTTGTTCGATCAGGTGCACTCGTGCGTGGAAACAGAGGAGCAAATCACTAGGAGGAATTCGATTTAGGAATACTTACGTCGCCGGAGGCCATGAGGAGCTGTGAGTAGTACAAGGTGACGGGCTGCGCCGTGACGTGCACGCCGAAGAAGCTCCCGGTGTTGCGGAAGGTGAGCCTGACGGTGGCGTTGATGGTGGACAGCTCCGTGGGCACCAGCGACGCGTCCGTCCCCGCCTGGATGACGAAGTTGTGGAAGGTGACGCTCTGCGCAAATCATCAGTCGGTTCAGTTCAAGCCAGCATAGACCTTGAATCAAGAATCATGGAAAGAAAGAAAGAAACAGCGAGAAATGAATGAAGAGAGAGGGGAAATTCAATTTTTTACGTTGACGGAGACGACGGGCTTCTGGTTGCGGCTGGCGCCCCAGAGGATGAGCGCGAAGAAGAAGAAGAGCGCGAAGAAGGCGCCGACGAAGCCGATGCCGTAGCGGACCTTCTTGGGGAGCGAGGAGAATCCGCCGCTCCGGCCGTCGGCGTCGTCGTCGTCCTCCATGAGGAGCCCCTCTTCCTCGATGGCCTCCTCCTTCATCCAGGGGCTGCGCCGCGCCGCCTCGCCCCTGCCGGCACCGCCGCCACGGCCTCCAGCGCCGCGGCGGGAGGAGCCGGTCGCGGCGGAGGGGAGCTTGCCGGAGAAGCGCGAGGAGGAGGACTCCCTGGAGTGGTTGCCGAGGGAGCGCGGCGGGGAGGCCGCCGGGGAGGAGTGGAAGGAGGATGCGGCGGTCTTGTTCTCGCCGTCGTCGTGGCTGGGCGACTGCACGTAGTAGGTCGCCCGCGGCGGCGACGACGGCGCCAGGCTCGACGTCACCTCCGAGTCGGTCTTGGCGTGATGCATTGCTGCCGGGTGCGTCGTGCGTGCGGCCTCGTCGCCCGCCGCTTCTTCTCCACTCGGGCGGTCGGGCTGATTCTTGGTCGTCGTCTCCTTCCTTCCCTCGTCGCGGTCGCGTGAGAGGCTGTCTTGTAAGCGTGGATGGTTGTGAAGTAGTGCGCGCCCACCTCTGTCTGGTGAGGGTTTTCTTCCTTCATGGAGCCTGGAGTGCGCGGAGGATCGGGTCGGCTCGGGATCGGGACGTGTTGGGAGGTGTGCGCCCGCGTCGGGGGAGCGTGTGCGTTCGGTGCGGGCGACGACTTCCGGAGCTGCCGATAGCTGCCCGAGGGACGCGAATCAGCTGGAGGTAGAGGCGACTCCAACGCGCCGACACATTTGATCTAATTCTATCCGTTTGGTAAAATAGACCGATTTCCGTTTTCTGTTTGTACGGATCTATTATCGGCCCAAATTTAAGCCAGATTTACATCCACGGCGGACACTCTCGCGTCTACTCCTCCGCTCCGTCGCTGCTCTTGCCCAGCTATCAGTCTTACCGAATGAACAACCATCGTCTTCAATACGGTTGGCAAGATCTTTATAGGAAAAGTATAGTAGTCACCCGGGGATCCGAGTTTCCCATCTTTCGGGTCCCATACCAACCACGTGTCCCTTCTTTTCTGTCCACAATCCCGCTTTTGCTACGGTAGCAAAAAAATATCCTGATTTTTGCTACATGTAGCAAAAACTTTTCGGTACAAAAAATAGTCCCCCAGAGCCCATTTTTGCTACGGTAGCAAAAAAAAGTCTCATTTTTTGCCACATGAAGCAATATAACTTTTATTTTTGCTATTATTGTTATCTGGTTTTGCTACAATAGATCAAAAAAATTGATACTATATATATCTCCGGCGAGGTCTCCGGCGATGTCTCCGGCGGGAGTCTCCGGCGATGTCTCCGGCGAAGTTGATTTTGCTACAATAGATCAAAAAATTTGCTACTATTGTTATCTGGTTTTGCTACAATAGATCAAAAAAATTGCTACTATATCTCCGGCGATGTCTCCGGCGAGAGTCACCGGCGATGTCTCCGGCGAAGTTGATTTTGCTACAATCGAACTTTTTTTTTGCTACAATAGCATAAACTTTTTGCTACCACGTGTCCGGCGAGGTATCCGGTGAGGTCTCCGGCGAGGCCAGAATTTTCCTTTCATGTTCTGTGTACGAACTGTTTTTTGCTACAATGCAGCAAAAGTGGGACGATTTTGCTACAATAGCAACTTTTTGTTGCTACAAAATCTCCGGCGAGGTCTCCGGTGAGGTCTCCGGCGAAGTCAGTCTTTTATTTTTCTGTATTTCTAAGCGAACCGTTTTTTGCTGCATAGGAGCAAAAGCGGGCGATTATTTGCTACACCGTAGCAAAAGCGGGATTTGGTGAGATTTGGGATAAGAGAGGAGGACACGTGTTGGCAGGGGGACCCGGGTGATCTTTTCCCCAGATCCCCCGGGGGACGCCTAGTCTCCTCCATCTTTATATGGATGCCGACGAGTCAAAATCTATCTCACAAACCCTAGCACCGCTCACATCCTTCACAGCTACACCCACCACACCTCCCAGCCTCTTCCACAGCCACCGGAACGGATCCGCCACCAACTGAGCACCTCCTAAAACAGATCGAGCGCGCCCGCCAGAGCGCGCTCGGGCGCTATCGCGACAGCCTCTCTCGCCGCATGCCCACTAGCCCGGCGTGGGTCGGCATGCCGAGCGCATGGCCTCTACTTCCAGTGGCAGAGCAGGTGAAGATGTCCATGGAGGCGGCGTTCTCCGACGTCCCTGACCCCGAGGAGGAGGACGGACCTCGACAACCCACACTTGCAGGAGGCCATGAAGCACTCGTTCGAGACCCTCCGCGCCGACCGAGCCCGGCGAGCCGCGCTTGACCTCGATCTCCAGGAGGAGGAAGCGGCCCAGATGGCGCAGGTGTCCATCACTGAACCCGTGTCGTGCCCTCCGCCGCAAACGTGCGCATGGTGGCGGCCGGGCCCAGCAACTCCGGCAGCATCGCCTACTACAAGCGGTAAATTTTGTTAAAATTGCAGGCGTCACTACGCAAACTCTACCACTAAACGGGAGGGCTGGAGGAGCCAGCAAGTCCGCCCCCGCAACCAGTCTTGCCGCCAGAAGAGCCAACAAATCCTCCCCGCGTAACTGGAGCAAGCCTAGCGCTGCCCACACGCGGCTATTTTTTTTTAAACCGTTGAGATCTCCATCGCCCACATCCGGAGAAGGTTAGCCTAAACTTAGATTAAATTTATCGTTTAGATATAAATGTTTTCCCAAAATTATTTAATCTTTCAAATCTAAATATTCAATGCAATTTTCAATTGGGGAAGAAAACGAACATGGCCGATCAAATGAGTCGCCACGTTGGATGCAATGGACAGGAAAGGCCGGACGCTATGCGTTTGGCGAGGACACAAAATGTGTCTGTTTGAGTCGGCACGTTGAAGTTGCCCTAAGATCAACGGTAGTAGATTGGTCATTTTCTGAAATGACTGTCATTTTAGTGACATGGTGTTTGGATTCGTAGGTTTAAATGCACCTGTTTTGAAAGATGCATTTAAAACATCAAAACAATTGTGAAAAAATTATTCGGATGTACATTTCTATGTTCACACACAAAGTTTTTGCGGAAAAACAGTGTGTGTGATATGTGTAAAAAAATACAAAAAAATGTCTCGTAAAAAGTTATTTTAGAGCACTAGAATTTGTCTTTTTTTACATAAAACCATAAAAATATATTTTTTCGGTAAACTTTATGGTTAACACTTCATACCTTATATTTGCAGTACGGGCTTTTTTTCGTACACCAAAAATCTGAAAATATTGGTGTGTGGAAACTTTTGGAACTAGCCTGTATGGCCGCCGCATATGCAATCCAGGACCTACACAACAACGTCGTAGCGTTGAGAAGGTCCCCCTGTCACACACCGCCTATTCCCACTCCTCTCGAGATTGTCCCGCATCCTATACTTCTACCGTTTCCCCTCTTGAGCGCCCACCATGGACGCGTCCTAGAGCTTCGCACGAGGGATGATTTGTCTCGGAATACCTATCGCAGGACGCTCTTCCGCAACGTAGTCGGCTGCCCTGTCCTCTAGTCTTGGCTCACGACAACGGTCTGAATCGAGGTCGTCGTGCAGTGAATGACCGTCTTTTCCCGATTCGGGCGCTATTGAGACAGGCGGTGCAAAACTTATTTCTCTCGACACGGGAATTGCTAATTATCGCTATCGAGGTTGTCGAATCTTGCGAGGATAACTATAGATATTTCATAGTGGGAGGACTGCAGTAGACCTCATTGGGTTTAGTGTGCATAAAAAATAGACGGTAATGCAATTGATCGCATACGATATCTTTGCATTGGAGAAAACATTTCCCTCTGATGCATGAGAAAGTTTGTGGAGACAGTGATCAAAGCCATACGGGACTCATACCTTCGCCGCGTCGGCCTAGGGCGTGTTTGGTACCCAGCAGCTACTTTTGTGCTCTGTGGATCAGGGCTATCTAGTGCCTGGCCTCGTGGAGCAGCCCTGAAAATCATGTTGTCCATCTTGTTTGGTCGTCCTCATCGCATCAGTGGCACAGTTTGGTGCCAACCGTTTGGTAACCTGCAGCAACGCCCAAAAGGCTAGCTTGCTGCAGTGTGCTGTGTTTGGTTGCATCCAACACCGCGGTAGAGGACATCACAAATATGCAATAGTAGTTCATCCATAATTCAGTCCTAGCTAACACAAATGGCAGTTACTGAGTACAACCCTAACTAGTACGAATCAAATAGTAGTACTTGTATTACAGACCGGTAGATAGTTCATGGGGGTCGATAGTTCAATGTTCATCATCTTCTTGTTCATCGTCCTCTTCTTCTTCATCATCTTCATCCTCTTCAGATCCTGGCGTTACCTCGGTCCGCCCACATTGCTTCAGTCCACTTCATTCTTTTACTCTTCCAAGCTTCATTGTCATCAGCAGCCACACCATGGCATTGATCAACGTTGTCTGGTGTCACATCCGCCTCATCTGGGACATGCTCATCAAAACCCCAACCAAGAATCCAGTTGTGAAGAATGCAGCATGCAAGAACATGCTTCACTTGGGTCTCGAAAGTGTGAAATGGCTTCTGGTCTAGAATCTTGAATCTATTTTTGAGTGCAGCAAAAGCTCTCTCAACTGTTACTCTAAGACTAGAGTGTTTGAGATTGAACAATTCCTTGGCAGTCGGTGTACCGAATCTTGGACTGGACTCGTTTAGATGGTACATGGTGCTTCGAAAGAGGGGGAGAACTCCAGGCCGACAAGCATAGTCAGCATCACCAAGGTAAAACTTACCATCAGGGATACTGATCCCGTCAGGTCTAGACATGCTGTCTGATAGAATGGTTGCATCATGTGCTGATCCTTCCCAACCAGCCAAGACATAGGTGAACTTCAGATCAAAATCCACAACTACAAGCACATTCTGGCTGGTGTAGTGCTTCCTCCCTCTGAAAGCTTTCGACTGTTCTTTCGGTAGTTTTGCTGTGACATGAGTACCATCGATGGCTCCAATACAATCCTGCCAAGAGAAGAACAGTGAGTGATTAATCTGTCCTACACATTCAGTAACTCTGATCACACTACAATATTAGTGCTTACCTTGAAGTATGGGTACCATCTGAAGCTCTCTCTAATCTTGGTAGGCGTTTGGCCAGTCGGTGCCTTGATCATCTCATGCCTTAGCTCGCCAATAGCGTACAAGACTTGTTTGAAGTACCGGGAGATTGTCTCACATGATCTTCTGAATGTGCTATGGATGACTCTGAACCTCTGATTATGGCCTACAACATGAAGGAACATGCAAACTTGCTTTTCCACAGATGTGTGGATGCTATCCTTCAAGAGACCCCCCTCCCCAAACCTCCTCACAAGTTCATAGAAGGGGCCTCTACCCATCCTAAGCATTTGTACAACCTCTATTTCGCTCGAGTTGTAGATGAAGTTCAAATTAGCAATCCTCTCCTGATCTCGAGCAAACATAGGACCATATTGTAGGGGATCGTAGGCAGAAAAAAACAAATTCCTAACAACGATAACCTTAATCTAGCCAGAATCTATACTATGCAGATATAGTAATACAGAGGAGATCGATATACATACTCTTGTAGACCGAAAAACGGGGATTACGCTCCCGCACAAGCGTTGTCGATGAAGCAGACGAAGCCGACCTCAAGGTCGTGTAGAGGAAGAAGACCTCCAAGCACCACAAGCGTGGCACCTCGCAGGGAGTCGCACACGTACGGCGAAGATGACAACCTCCGGGCTCCGATCCAGGGACGGGTAGCAGAAGTAGAAGGACCGGAAGACTAGCAGCACGACGGTGTGCGTATGGTGGAGAAACACTCAACCCGTGCACGACCCCAATTGCGGAATCACGACTAAACGGGAGAGAGAGAGAGAGAGAGAGAGGAATGGTACATTTTTCAAAGGCAAGGGGCACCCATATATATATAGGTGGAGGGAGGCTGCCACGCTCGCCGGCCAGGCGATGTGGGACTAAACCCCACACCGGCCGGCCCAGCAAGGTGCGCTGGCCCTAGGTGGGCCCCATGTGGCCCACCTAGGCCGGCTGGTCCTCCCTTTTTTTTCTTTTTAGGGATTTTCCCCTAATGTGCCTCTAAGGCCCATGTAGGAAAACAACCTTTAAAAATTCGAAATTAATTAATAAAAAATATATTTAACTATTAATTACACTAATTAATATTAAATACATATTCTATAATTTATTCCAGCTCCGAAAACTATTTCGTTGCTCTCCGATCTCCATCGGAACTCTCCCGGAACACTTTCGGTGCTCTCTTTTATTTTCTCTTTTATATCCAATCTTTTATACATGTCATCTCCCCTTAAGTGTGTTACCCTAGCGGTTCGAGATCTCGCCAGACATAATCGAGACACGCTCTCCGATTAATGACTAATCTGCGGACCTTGGATACCCAGGATTAATCCCTGTGAGATAACGAATAACTTTGTCGTTCGAACCTTAGACGCCGAGTCTTAAACCTTTTGTCCGGCGATACTTAGCGTGTCCGAGAATCGATCTTAGATATCATGATACCTAGCTTGATCTCGTTATTGACAACACTATTCTTTACTCGTCCGTGATATTATGTCCTCGTGAACTAGTCACATGCTTGCAAGCTCATTGACATAATCTCACCGAGTGGGCCCAGAGTATCTATCCTGCTATGCGGATTGTCAAATCCCGCTCTTGATCTCTCGTTTCAACATATTCCCTTTCGATACCCGAGAGGGACACCTTTATGGTCATACTTTTAAGACATGACGGTTGATGCAATCAAAGTATCTTTCAGGAATAGCAATCAGAGTTGATTTCACGGTCGAAGGCGTAATGACTACATCCTACAAATATTGGGCATGTCCATCACATCGTTCTACCAACGGTATGACTCCATTGTCAATTGACACCAATGTCACATGATCGGGAAACCTCGATCATCGTTTGCACAATGAACTAGTTAAATAGAGGCTACTAGGGACCTGGTTGTTTACGTATCACACGTGTATTAATGTTTCCGCTTAATACAGTTATAGCATGATACAAAAATATATTATGAACAAATGAGATATGATAAATAAAAACACTTTATTAATTGCCTCTAGGACATATCTCTTTCAGTCTCCCACTTGCACTAGAGTATAATTTATTCTAGATTACAACTTGGTAAAAGCTTAACACCCATAGCATTTTGGTGTTTTACATGCTTGTCTAGTGGAAGAGGCTTCGTCAGAGGATCTGCCACATTCAGATCCGTATGCACTTTGCAAATCTTCACATCGCCTTCCTGTACATATTGTCGTATCACATGGAAGCGTCGGAGAATGTGTTTGGCGGTTGAGTGAGACCTTGGTTCCTTCGCGTTAGCAATAGCATCCGTGTTGTTGCAGTAGAGGGTCACAGGGTCTTGCGCGCTTGGGAACACTCCGAGCTCGATGATAAACTTCCTCAGCCAGACAGCTTCATTCGCGGCTTCCGAAGCAGCGATGTACTCCGATTCCATTGTAGATTGGGCTACTATGGGTTGCTTCCCATTCTCCAGCTCACAGTGCCTCCGTTCACCTTAAAAACATATCCTGTCTGTGACTTTAAGTCATCTGGATCTGTGCAGAAATTTGCATCAACGTAACCTGTTACGCCAAGTTCCTCTTCACAGCCTCCATACACAAGTAACATTTCCTTTGTCTTCTTGAGATGCTTAAGAATGTTCTTAACAGCTATCCAATGCTCCTTTTCAGGATTACTTTGGAACCGGCTCGTCAAACTAAGAGCCAATGCTACATCGGGTCGAGTACTTAACATGGCATACATGATCGAACCTATGGCTGAAGCATAGGGATGTTTAGCCATCTCGGCTTTATCATGTGCCGTCACCGGACACTGAGCCCTGCTCAATGTCTTATTCCTGACAACTGGCAGAGAACCTTTCTTTGTCGTCCCCATACCAATATGACCGAGACGGCAATGCCACATATACATGGCGGTATCGCTACTAAGTTTAATCATCTTGGCATCAATGTTATGGATGTGAGTACTACGATCGAGATTCAACAGGAATAAACCATTACTCTCAGGAGCATTAACATAAAAGATATCATTCATCGAAATAGTACAACCATTTGATACTGATTTAAACGAATAATTGTCTTGTAACAGGCAAGACCCACTTATAATGTTTACACTCAACGATGGCACAAAATAACATTTATTCAAAACCAAAATTAATCCCGATGGTAGATGTAGAGGTAGAGTGCCGACAGCCACCACGTCAACTTTTGATCCATTGCCGACGCGCATCGTCACCTCATCCTTCGTCAGGCGTCGTTTATTCCGCAACTCCTCCTGAGAGTTACAAATGTGAGCAACATAACTGGTATCAAATACCCAGGTATTACTCCGGGCGCATGTAAGGTAAACATCAATAAAATGTATATCACATATACCTTCGGAAATTCGCATTGGCACCCGAGCTCATATGCTCCCGTTATTTTTGGGAGCATATTTTTTTTTTGAAAACTTGTCAAACAATTCCGAAAAAAATCATGCACGTACCTGAGTATGGCACAATGACAAATTTCTGTCAGAAATTTGTCATTTTTGCACAGGGCGGCCAGGATGTCATTTCGTTGCGAAATTTCACACGATCGTGCGTGCCATACTCAGGTGCGTGCATGATTTTTTCGGAAGTTTTTGAGAAGTTTTCTATTTTTTCTATTTTTTCAAAAATACCGGGAGCATATGCTCCCGGGTGCCAAAACGCCGCTCTCATATACCTTTCTCTTTTCCGGCAATCTTGCCGGCCTTCTTGTCTTCCAGGTACTTGGGGCAGTTGCGCTTCCAGTGACCATCTCCCTTGCAGTAGAAGCATTCCACGCCAGGTTTGGGACCAGGTTTGTTAGCCTTGGATCGGGCAACAGGCTTGCCATCCTTCTTGGCCTTCCAGTTCCTTTTTCCCTTGCCGCCAGATTTCTTTAAATCGACGGTCTTGTTGACCATCAACAGCGTGTGCTCCTTCTTGATCTCCACCTCAGCAGTCTTCAACATCACGAACTCCTCGGACAAACTCTTAGCCATGCCCTACATATTGTAGTTCATGACGTAGCCTTTGAAGCTAGGGGGCAACAATTGCAACACCCTATCAATCGCCAGCTCATCAGAAATCTTGCATTCCAGAGCGTTCAGGCGTTGAACGTAGCCAGACATCTTGACCATGTGCTCGCTCACACTGTTGTGCTCTTCCATCTTGGCTGAGAAGAAGAGCTCAGAAGCTTCATACCTCTCAGCCTTGGCCTGCGGCGCAAAGACAGCCTTGAGATCAGAAATTATCTCAAAAGCACTCATCTTCTCAAAGCGCTTTTGCAGGTCAGCTTCCATGGCGTAGAGCATGCCACTCTGTACGAAGGTGGAATAATCTGTCTTGGTCAGATAGGCTTTCTTCTCTTCCTCAGAGGCGGTGATCGCAGGGGGATCTCCAATGGCAGCTTCCAAGACATAGGTCACCTTGTGGGGAGTGAGGAGGATCCTCATGTTGCGGAAGCAGGACATGAAGTTTGACCCACTGGTGTTAAGCTTTTCTTTCTCAAGGAACAGGCCTAGGTTAAAGGTGGGACGAGACATCTACAATGGAATTTGCAAAACATAAGACTTTGTTCATAAAATAATTGGGTTCAAATTTTAACCAAATAAAATTACCAGAACTCCCACTCAAATCGAATATCCCTCTAATCGCTTTAGTGATTACACGATCCTTATTCATTATGCAACCCCTCATCGTGAGAGCCGGCAACACAATTTCAAAGGTAGACATCGTAATGTCAATCACAACAACTCTGTGACTCATGCTTAACCTTTTGGTCACCATGTTCCGAGGCCATGTCTGTACATGCTAGACTCGCCATAATAACCTAGAACTCTTGCAATGATACGCCTTGGCAGGTAGGGCGTTTTACGAGTTCCATCATAGAAGTTCATGCCCGCATAACTTCCGTCAATAAAATTAACAAGTGGGCCTCCAATCCCAACCTAGTACAAGAACAAATACAATGGAGAAGTAGTAGTGTTGTAGATAGATTATGACAACTTAGTAAATCTGTAGATAGATTAAGTGTACCTTCTTGATTTTACAAGTAGACAGCTCAAGGTCTTTGCAGTCACGCTTGCTAGGTTTGTCCATAGGCAAGATACCACACTAATTGTCCCCATTAATACTCCATCATCAACCTCGCGCCCTATTGCTACCACCTTTTTACGTGGTTTTTCTGTGTGGAAAATATTCTCTGGATGAATACCATGTAGACGCTTTTGTACACTGATTACAGCAATGTTATCCGCCTGTGATCCGCAGAACGGCAGATGGGTCTGGAGCTAGTCCTTGCACCGAGCTTCTCCTTGTAATCTCCATAGATTTCCACATTAGTTGCCGAGCTCCATTCTTGATGAACTCCCTCTCTTCTTCTCCATACAGGCCTGCCCAGTATTTCAGCAGAGAACATGCAGAGAAAACTATGGTTAGCGGAGTTCTCAATCGATACTTCTCAAAAGTAACCTTATTGCGAGTTGTCCAAATAGACCAGCAGATAGCTGCCATCAAGATGGAATAAAATTTCTTCCCACCCGGCCAGACAGCATAAAACCAGGCTAAACATTGCCAAATATTCCTGGGGCAAGTGCCAGTACGGAAAATCTCACCCACAGACCCCCACACCACTTTAGCAACCGCACACCCAAAAAGCAAATGATCTCTGGATTCTATATTATCACAGAAGGAGCACTTGGGATTTCCCATCCACTTCCTTTTTTTCATGTTATCTCTAGTGAGAATTGCATCTTGCACCGTTTGCCACATGAAGAATTTTATTTTCAAAGGTATCTTATCTTTCCAGATCCATTTATAATAAGGACCTGAAATGGGATTCTCCAGGTACCGATACACCGACCTGGTTGCAAATTTTTTGTTAGCATTCCACTTCTAGAAAACTACATCATCGATTTCCGACGCTGTTACCTCATTTGCCTTACTGACAATATAGGTAACCTGATCTTGCAGAAGAGGGTATAGTCCTCTTCTAAAAGGAATCACAAAACCATTTTCCTTACATTTCATAAAGGAAATCTCAGGGTTTTGGCAAATATCAAAAAGCATAGGATGCGAATGCATTAGAGGCATATTATCCAGCCATGGATCTTTCCAGAACCGAGTTACAGAACCATTATTCAACTTTACACTTCTCCCTGCTAAATAAGTACTCCTCCGTTCGGATTTAATTGACACACATTTTGTTACACATGGATGTATCTAAACATCAAACAAGTATAGATACATCTATATTTGGACAAAACCAAATCAATTAATTTGGAACGGAGGGAGTATCTTTTACTTTAAGAAGACCTTTCCAACAAGGAGAATCATTAAATCTAGCCTTGACAGTAGTTACTGTCTTATTTCTTAAGTATTTTGCACGGACAATTTGTTGCCATAAACCCTTCTGGGTTTCAAGTTTCCACCACCATTTAACCAAAAGGCTAGTATTCATCTTTTGTAAATCAATAACACCCAAACCTCCTTTTCTTTGATTTACAAATCCGTTTCCATCTAATCAGATGGTATTTCTTTTTTCCATTGATTCCTTCCCAAAAAATTTCCTCATATGCTTATTCAACTTTTCAATAAAAGTTTTATTCATCAGAAACATGGAGAGATAGTAAAGAGAATCCCAGATAAACATGATTGGAGTAAAGTTAATCTACCCCCTGAGGAAGCATTCGCACAAATCCATGTTGCAAGACGTTTAATAAACTTCTTATCGACAAAATCCCAGTCGATAGTTTTAAGGTTTACAAAAGTGACTGGTACCCCCAAATAGTTCAGAGGTAAGGATCCAACTTGGCACTGGAACATATCCGAATAAAAATTCGTAATCTCATCATCGCCCCCAATAGTAATGATCTCACTTTTCATAAAGTTGATTTTTAGACCAGACATAAGTTCAAACATGTAAAGAAGAAGTTTCAGATTCACCGCTTTTTCCGGTTCATGTGTCAAACAGATGATAGTATCATCAGCGTACTGTAATATTGCAATACCATTTTCTATAAGGTCAGGTGCTAATCCAGTTAGGAGACCATTTTTCTGTGCCTCCAGCACCATTTTAGTCAAAACTTCCCCCACCATGTTAAAGAAAAAAGGAGAGAGAGGATCTCCCTGTCGAACCCCTTTAGCACTTTGAAAATAGGGACCCGTCTCATCATTTATTTTCACAGACACCGTCCCATTATGCAAAATCTGAAAGACCCAGTTGCAAAAAGTCTCAGAAAAACCCCTTTTTCGAAAACACTCAAGCAAAAACTCCCAATTAACCTTGTCATAAGCCTTCTCGAAATCCAGCTTTAAAACAACACCGACATGTTTCTTAACATGCGTATGATGTAAAAGCTCATGAAGAGCCATAATGCCATCAGTAATATTCCTATTCTTAATAAACGCATTCTGTTGCACACTGAACAGTTTATCAGCTAAGGGGTCTAATCTCAAGCAGAGAGTTTTAGTAATCAATTTGTAAATGCATCTAAGCAAGCAAATAGGTCTAAACTGTTGAATTTTATTTGCATCGTTTATCTTAGGAAGCAAGGTGATCACACCATAATTTAATCTCTGCACATCCAACTCCCATCTATGAAAACAATCAAACATATGCATAATATCAGGCATCACTATCTCCCAGCAATGCTGATAGAACTCGACCGGAATATCATCCGGACCCGGCGCCTTATTAGTTTTCATAGAAAACAAAGCATTCTTAATTTCTTCAACAGTGAAAGGTTTAGTCAGTGCCTCATTATCCCTCTCATCAAGCCTTTCATGATCCCCCAAAGGTTAGCCGAAAAATTGAACAGTTACCAGGAGCAGGACCAAAAAATTTTTATAATAATCAGTGGCATGATTTAACAAATTTGTTGTGCCTTCAATCACCACCTCATTATCATTAAGCGAATGCATAGTATGTTTTCTTCTCTTGCCATTTGCCACTCTATGGAAATACCCCGTGTTATGATCCCCTTGAAGTAACCATTTCTCATTAGATCTTTGAAACCAATATAATTCTTCTGCCGCCAGAATTTCCAAAAGGAAAGAATTTATCTCATGCTGCCTGAACAATTGTTCAGCAGTTAACTCCCCATCCTCCTCCAACTCTTCTAACTTTCAAGTTCAGATTGTAACTCTTCTAACTTTCAAGTTCAGATTGTAACTCTTTTTTCATTTTCCTCAAATGGCCAAATTTATTCGCCCCCCATCCTTTGAAGAATTTTTTGAAGCGCTTTAACTTGATATTAATAATATCAATAGGATCGGAACTATTTACACCCTTTTCCCAAATTTTTGTTACTTCTGGTAGAAAATCTTCATGTTTAAACCACTCGATATCGAAGCGGAATTTATTTTTAACTTTTGGTGTAGTGCCACACCCCGAGTTCAACAATAAAATATTATGATCAGATAACTCTCTCACCACTTTTCGAACAGAAACTAAGGGAAAAATAGCTTCCCAATCAGGGGACATAAGCACTCTATCCAATTTAACAAGAGTCGGTGGGTTTTGATTATTAGACCAAGTATATTTTCCTCCAGTCATATGAATCTCTCTAAGCCCCATCACATGAATAATGGAATTAAAGGTATGAGAAGCATGCAGTAAAGGAGTTTGTTTATTTTTCTCCCCACAATGCCTAATAATATTGAAATCTCCCCCGATAATATAAGGCATATTAACTATGTTACACCAGGCTGCCATTTCGGCTAGGAATTCCTCTTTGAATTCCTCATGAGCTGCTCCATATACTGCAAGCAAAGCCCATTGGCAATTCTTTCTTTTATCCCAAAGGTTAACTTGAACAATATATTTGCCCACTCTCACAGCCGAAACATCCAGGGTTTCTTTTTTAATTCCCACCAGGATACCACCAGACTTGCCAACAGAAGGAGACCACTTCCAAAAGTAATTATTAGAGGGATCAAACTTTCGGAAAAAATTATCATTGTAATCACTTTTCATAGTTTCCATAAGGCAAATGAAATCCAACTCATGATCTCGAATAATATCAGTGAGACACGCAGACATTCCTTTCTTGCGTATCCCCCTTAAATTCCAAAAGTCTCCTATCATTTATATTTTGCGGGTTTTTCACGTCTTCTAGTACTCCTACCAGGAGGCTTCGGAGGAGTACTAGATTTCGCTTGACTTCTCGTTATAGGTCTCGAAACAACAACAATTTTCTGCGTTGTTTTCTGCTTCTTCGTGATTCTACCATAGTAAATGATTCAAAATCACTATCATCATTTTTAGGCCAGTCAATTTGCAAGGGAGTTTTGTTTCCTAAATCATGATCAACCACAAAACTCGAGTTGCTAACAGAAACATCATTAATTTTATTTGCAAGGTTATTTCTAGCTTCCTCTAAATTTCTAATGACATCTACCGAATCAAAATTATCATCAGGGATTTCCACACCCATAAAGGAAGCACGAACCATAATTTCCTTATCAGATAAGACAGCAAACGCATTCTTAGAGGATTCAGGATTACCTTCCAGGTTTCTCTTCCTTGTTATATTTGCAGCTTGCTCCATAACTTGCTTCATTTTCTGCGCCTGGTTTCTGGGGCCTTCTTCGGTAGATATTGACACATGATCAAGAACAGGAGAACTATCAGGAGTTTGCACCACATACTTTGAGGTATCAATAGGGGACACAGAACCTTCCACCTCCACTTCAGTAATATTGACTAAGTGAGGCCATTCATCTTCTCTCAGATTCCTCTTCTCATACTGCCCCATAGTATTTTCCTGGTTCACCATCGGTGTGACAGGAGCCCAAGCAGAAACAACCAAAGCAGTGTTTACATTAACAGGCGAAGATGAGCCTGCCTGAACATTCTTCATCATTTCCTTCTCTTCCTGTCCTGCATCCGAGCTTTGTTTCTGAACAGTATCCTCCACAGGTAACTGCTTGTCTTCTGAGCTCAAGTTATTAACAGGTTGGTTGTTATCATTGATAATTTCCTCTGCACTTTGCACAGTTTCCTGAGACTCATCCAGCAAAGCTCCTTCAAGGTTTGCCACTCTAGGATTCTCCGATTCCTGCTCTTGACTGATCTCAGTCTCTGAATTTTTAACACCATCTTGTCTCTCTTTCGTCAATTGCTCAATTAAAAGTCCACGATCTTCTTCGCTTGTCTCTTCAGAATTTTCTTCCACCACAGGATCCAGAGCCACACTGTAGTTTCGCCTTCCTCTCTCATCTCTGTAATCTGAGCGAGAGTTATCACTGAACTCAGTGGAATTGTTGCTAGGCTCCACAGATGAAGATTGTTCAATCCTTGAGCGTTTAGGAGATGGTGCAGAATGTGAATCAACATTCACAGTACCCTTTTCCTTTTGAGCTCCACCCACCAGGATATTTTCGATTTCATAATAGAAATCATAGAAGTAGTCACCTAACGCTCCCTCAGCCACCTCAGGCAATCTGTTTATGTCTCTGCAACCAATTAGAACTCTGCAATACTCTGGCTTGTGAAGAGTTGCTTGATCAATTTCCAAGGACACTCCCACCAGAGATCCAGCATAAGCAGCCGTAGCTTCACACCTTTTCTCAGCTGGGATATTCTTGACCCTGACCCACGCTTTATGCATCTCTGCCTTAGCCCCAGCAGCTGCAGACCAAGGCTTGATACTGACTGCGCCATCAAAGGTCACCATATCCATCCTTCTTCCGAAACGGCAAGTCTTATGAACCTCTGTCGAATTGGGAAACCGCATCAGGAACTGATTAGGGCCAATAACTCTTGCAGTACACCTCCAGCCACCACCGAAAAATTCATTGAACTCCGCCTCAATGTCCCTGGAAGTTGGATTTCCTTCAATTACTGAGATCACCACAGATGAGGCCCTCTCCTTGCTCTGCTTCCCATCAGACAAATCAGGAAAATAGAAAAAACCCAGTCCTTGAGCTTGGAAACCACACATACTTGGAACACATTCCCAAGGTAACACTGCCTGACACAATTCTCTTATGTGTCCCAACTTCTTACATCGAACACATCTGATCGTAGGACAGGTCGCTGCAAAATGGCCTACAATATTGCAATTGAAGCATGGTTCGTTCTTATTACCCGAGCTCTCCTGATTTCCTTTCTGTCCACCAGCTTTATACCCCGGTCTCGGAGCAATCTCACCTTGTTCCACCTCTGGATTATGAGAATTGACTCCACTTTGTCGCTGATTCTGAATATCACGATTGCGACCGCTGCCTTCACCACCTTGAGGATTCCGATTCCACACAAAGGATTTCTGAGCGTTGTTGTTGTTGCTGTTGTTGTTTGGCACCGCCCTTCCTCCTTGCGGATTTCTACCGCCATATCCACCGCGATGACCATAGAACCTCCCCCCGCCGCCAGTGTTACTACCACCACGGTCCCCCATCGATCTCGATGGTGCCGTTCTCGCACCGCGGCCAGAAGGTTGCTGCTGCGGTGGAGATGAAGCTACTTGAGCGAACGACCTCCGATCTCCTCCAACCTTCCCGCCCACCAGCCAAAGGAATCGCCGCCAGAAGGAGGCGAAACCCTAGGTTTCTCCCAGAAGTGGTTCAGGATGGAATCGAGACACAGAGAAGACGAGGATGGGGATATATCACCTCCGCCATTAGCGATTGTAATCTAAGCCCTCATACCCATATAATTCACCAAAATCCTCTTCAAATATGTTACACAATGTTCCGCAGACTGCTTACAGGAACAAGTACAGAAGTAGTGTCACTGCGGTAGCTAGAAAAAGTTATGCAAGGCAGAAGTCGGCACTACAGAAAGCAATGACTTTTACTCTCGAACAGAAGTGGTGGTGGCTTAGGATATCCCATGGATGTTAGATAGTTGACACTATTCCAAAATCCTGATGCAATAAATCGATCAATGATAGTAATCAGACGATGTGTATGATTAAATCCACATGACATTCTACGCATAATGATCAATAGATAACATCAATATAGAACAATGATTCACACCTGATGGTACTATGCTGAATAAATCTTCAGGCAAGGTATATTCACGGTAGTTGGTAGAGTTTGGGCTGCAATAAAACAATGTCGAGTACTCATTGACTCAACAACACAGACGAGACAACTAAACTGACACCTGAGCCAAATCGTACAGAACGAAACGAGAAATTAAGAAAAATAAGTAATCAGGCCTACAAATATTAAAAAAGACGTGACAGGATAGAGCAGATCACATGTCCATGTTTTACTATGAGCAAAATGACTTATCTCTTCCTCATTTAAAGGATTAAGGAAATATCTCCCATCTTCAACACTGAAGCAAAAGCTTTAAATTAGCAACATGAGATGTGGTACTGATGCAACTACACACCAGCTAGAGGTAGAAAGAACCAAATGGTTATTAATGCACAGATTACTGTGTGAGAACTCCTAAGGCTCCATTGTTTGTAACAAAAAAATGTCTCACCTTACAAAATCTAACTCATAAATACTACTCCTTCCATTCTAAATTAGATGACTTCTATTTGTCTAAATATGGATGTATCTATACTTGTAATATGTCTAGATACATCTACATGTGAATAAATAAAAGTCATCTAATTTGAAACGTAGCGAGTAGAAGCGTAGGAGACATACGTGTACTTCTCAAAATACTGCAAGCGCTCACGAAGCAACTGGCATGGTAGGATTGAGGTCCTATTCTCCTTAGTATCAAAATCAATGTTCAACCCGAGAAAGTGTCCATTCTTATCAATAACTGGCCCTCCAAGTCCAGCCTAGAACCAAAATAAAGCGGTAAGGATTATGAAGGAAAAGCGAACCCAACAAAAAGTACTTCAATGCACAGAGTTCAATCGACACAGGTAAAGCGGCAGGGATTACAACACAAATTATGTTCCACATTTTTCATCATGCCAAAATGTAGGAAATAATACAGCAGCGCACCTCTGTGATAGCACAACTACTGTAGATCGGAGCACGTTCAGGACCATCTGTAGTGGGGACATAAACACGCTGCCCCTCGACGGACATCAAAGTGCCCGAGAGGAAGGCACGCCCAAGAGCTACTACTGAATCATGATCAGACAGCTGTTGTACCTGAGAATCCATATCTACGGAACATGGATCCGAGTAGTAGAAGCACGTGACAATAGCGATATCTCGCCCTTTATCATATAGTCCCAAGAACCCATCTATATGGATATTTCCTTCGCCAGGAAGGAGCACTTCAATCTATAGTGAAAAGAGTGGTGCATCAGCACATGGAATGGTCATATTTAGCTTGAAAAAACGAAGGAAAATGGAACATAAAAATTAGCAGCACCAACCCTCAACCTATCATCTCTGTTTCTGTTATTCTGAAATTCTGTAACCAAACGTTTTGAAGTCACAATTATAGATACTTCTTGTATCGTCGTTGGCACACGTTTTATAGCTATGCCCGAGCATGCAAATAAAATCTTTTTTTCTGCACAAGATCGTCGTTCAGATCACGAACTAGTGATTATCAGATACAATTAGAAAATTCACGAGCGTAAAATAAAGAGAGAATTCCTTATTTGGCCCTTCCTTAAATTCTTCTTCCCTATTTGGTCATAGAAAAAAAATCTTCTCAATTTGACATCTTAATTTCATTTCTTTCCTAATATGACCCTCTAGTGCATTTTGAGCACTAAAAGGACTGTTTTGCCCCTGATAAATTATGTGACAGAAAAATTCAGTTATTAGACGTACGTTACGTACTACTCCCTCCGTTCGGATTTAATTGACACACACTTCGTTACACACGGATTTATCTAGACACATAACAAGTATAGATACATCCATATTTAGACAAAAGCAAGTCAATTAATTTGAAACGGAGGGAGTACATCAATGTATATATATCTGTACAATCATCAATAAAGGAGTGCACATTTTTTCAAACAGAACTAATTCAAACGAAGGCGAAACCGTGTGTTTAAGTAGTACGTGAAGGAGCACGTACGTGAAGGAGCTAGCGAGAAGGGGAAAAAAGGGGGGGACACAGAAGGAGCACGTACGTGATTCGACATGCAGCGAGAGAAAAAGCCTTTCGGTTTGGAGTTTGGACACGGAACGTTTCCTTCTTCGATTGCCCCCTGCATGCTACAGTAGCTAGGTACTCTAGCTAATTAAGTGAAGAAGCATTTTGGAATTCATTTGGACTAGGTAGCTAATTAAGTGTTATGTACGTGTTTTTTTTTGCGAAAAGTGTTGCAGTATGTACATGTTGACATGGATGGATCGTGCACGTACACGAGTGCAGCTAGCTAGCTAAGCTAGTACGTGCACTTATAGGTAGAGGAGGACCCGATTCGATCGATCGATTCATCCGGCCGATCCGATTAAGCTAACCAACCAACTGTATTAATTGCTGGCTGGGGTAAAACAAAACTGGGTATGATGTGATTTTTTGTCACATAATTTATCAGGGGCATAGTGGGAAGAAAGGAGAGGACCGGCCTGAATTTTTCTGTCACATAATTTGTCAGGGGCAAAACAGTCTTTTTAGTGCTCAAAATGCACTAGAGAGCCATATTAGGAAAGAAATGAAATTAAGATGTCAAATTGGGAAGAATTTTTTTCTAGGGCTAAATAAAGAAGACGAATTTAAGGAAGGGCCAAATAAGGAATTCTCTCTAAAATATAGAAGCGTAATTACCATCGAATAAAGCAAGTGAGACAATATTGGAAGCCAACGAATCATCACAATCCACATTTGTCGAACCAAATGTCTTCTCTACAAAACTCATGTCCAAAATAACTGGATCAGGATGTCCATATCGTTCGATAAAATCTTTTCTCCGCTTGGCCCACAACCGGTTGACTAAATAAAGAACATGGTAGGTAAGCCACTACTGTATAATTGTGTAGGAATACATGCAAGAGAAGGAAGAACTAGTAAACATGAAGTAATTGACTCACGCTCCCTCATTTGATTTATCTTGCGTGTTCTGGGAGATGTATCCCCTGAAACCAGTTTCCCCCTATTTCTGGCTCTTTTGTCCCTTGCCTCTTTCTGCATCTTGACAGCCAGTCTCTTCTTTTTGTCTATTGCTCTTTGGTCATTCTTCTCTTTCTGCTTCTTTGCAATCCTGAAGCAAGAAATAATAATGGACCGAAATGCTTAGCAGAGCATCACTAGATGTCAACTTGCATTTGGGACACAGTCTAATCGGTTCAGGAAGTCGAAAACGTCCCCTGTTAGGATAACTGCTGCGGTTGGAAAGAGGAAATGTGCAGGGCAGAGAGAGGGGCTGGTTCGATAGTTGTTGGGTTAGGAGATTTCTAAAAGCGAACTCCCACTTCTGTTTATCACCTAGTTGTATGATAAATTTTGAGCAAACAATTGTGCATATTTTTCAAGTGGTAATACTAATTACAGTATTTAACAATAAATGGGGGCCTCATTTGGAAAGCAATATAGAAAAGTATGCTTTTTCTGTTAAATTTTATCGATTCTCAAAATCGTTGTTTTATGGGGAAATCGGGAAGAGGACGAATTACTGGCAGCCAGTTCCTAGCCCAATAAACCCTAACTGGCTATGATGGAGAGAGAGTGGCAAAAAAAAGGATGGGGGCTACGGGCTTGGTTGGGGAAAAGGAGCAGTTGGAATCGAACAAAAGATGAAGCCCCCAAATATGCCTCCAGGTTAGGTTAAATGTTGGCGCCGTATCCTATGAATCCGGTGGATTAGTGCATCCGTGCATCCGAATCGTGTCAACCGTCAGATCTAAATCGTGCGTGGCTGCACAATCCCGTGTAATTTTGCGCTGAAGCGCCCGCGTCCAGCCGGTTGTTTTGCAAATTAACCCTGGAACCTAAACGCCGTCTTATATCCCTAAAGACATGTTCTCCCGACGTCGCCGGCGACGAGCTCGGCACCGAGTCTGCCACTTGCGTCCCCAAAAAATCCATCTGCGCTCACCGTCACCGGAAGCGAGATGCCCTTCGACGGCCCCGACGTGATATTCCGTGGCTCCGTGCCCTATCCAGGTCGGCCGCCTCCGCGCAGATCCTCCTCTCACCGATCCTGACGCTGATTCGCTGAGACTGCTAGCGTCCGCAGCCTCCGCAACTTCGGCTTACACTGCAGAGTCGTCCGGGGCGCTCCGCTCTCCTACGTCACAAGCTGGCCTTTATCAGTACATACGAATTTGGATCACCAGAAAACAACACTCCACCTTGAGACAAATTCCATCTTGTAGCATCAACGAGAACCTTTACCCTTGAAACAACAAAGAAAACACCTTCGGCGCCAAATAGCCTCTTGGGCTAGACAGTGATACCAACTAAGCCTGAGCATAGCTCAAACTTAGTAACAGGAACAGGCTTTGTCATCATATCAGCCGGATTATCATGAGTACTAATCTTGCATACCTTCAGCTTACCTTGTGCAACAACATCACGCACATAATGTTATTTGATGTCAATGTGCTTTGTTCTCTCATGGAACATCTGATCCTTAGTAAGGTAAATGACACTCTGCCTATCACAAAACAGGTTAATGCAAGTATCAACTCCACAAAGCTCAGCAAACAAACCTTTCAACCAAACAGTTTCTTTAACTGCTTCTGCAATGGCCATGTATTCAGCCTCCGTGGTGGATTGGGCAACAACCGGCTGAAGTGTTGCCTTCCAACTAACAGCACAACCACCAATGGTGAACACATAACCTGTGAGGGACCTCCTCTTATCTAAATCGGCTGCAAAATCTGAATCCACATAGCCTACGAGTCCCTCACCAGCTCTGCCAAACTTCAAGCAAGCATCAGACGTGCCACGGAGGTACCTGAAAATCCACTGAACAGCTTTCCAATGTTCTTTACCAGGATTAGCCATGTATCTACTCACCAAGCTCATAGCATATGACAAATCAGGACGTGAACAGACCATAGCATACATCAAGGAACCAACAGCACTAGAGTATGGAACTCGAGACATGTACTCCAAATCATCATCAGTAGTAGGACATTGAGTAGATGACAACTTAAAATGCGAAGCAATAGGAGTACTAACAGACTTTGCATCATGCATGTTAAAACGATGAAGAACTTTCTTAATGTAACTTTTCTGACTAAGAAATAAGAACCTACACTTTCTGTCACGTGTAATTTCCATACCTAGGATTTTCTTAGCAGCACCAAGATCTTTCATCTCAAATTCGCTGCTCAATTGTGACTTGAGGGCAGCGACATCTTTCATGCTCTTGGCAGCAATCAACATATCATCAACATATAACAGCAAGTATATAGGCGATCCATCAACAAACTTAATGTACACACAACTATCAAATTCAGACCTCTTAAAACCATGTGACAACATAAATGAATCAAACCTTTTATACCACTGTCGAGGAGATTGTTTCAAACCGTATAAGGACCTCTTCAACTTACAAACAAGATTCTCCTTACCCGGCACTATGAACCCTTCTGGCTGGTCCATGTATATCTCCTCCTCCAACTCTCCATGCAGAAACGCAGTTTTAACATCTAACTGCTCAAGCTCAAGATCATGCATAGCAACAATGGAGAAAAATGTCCGAATAGAATTATGCTTGACAACCGGAGAGAAAACATCATTGTAATCAATACCTGGGATTTGACTGAAGCCTTTTGCCACTAACCTTGCCTTAAATCTTGGAGGCTCACTTGGAGACAAACCCTCCTTTCTCTTGAAGATCCACTTACAACGGCCTGCTTTCTTTTGCTTAGGCAAGCGCACAACATCCCATGTGCCATTCTTCTCAAGTGACTGCATCTCCTCTTGCATAGCGGAGATCCACTTCTCACGGTCACTTGTAGCAATTGCTTCAGTATACTTGGACGGCTCATGTCCATGCTCCACCTGTTCTACGTCACAAGCTGGCCTTTATCAGTACATACGAATTTGGATCACCAGAAAACAACAGAAAGAACCAGCCCGTGTGTTGTTTAGGGATAAGACGACCTTTAGGAAGTGATTCAGCTGTTAGGTTTGTATATTCCGGGATTAATTTGCAAAATAACAGGGTGACCGCGGGCGCCTCAGCGCAAAATTACATAGGATTGAGTAGCCACGCACGATTTAGATCTGACGTTTGACACGATCTGGATGCACGGATGCACTAAACTAGCGGATGCATAGGATACGTCTATCCTATGAATCATGCATCCGAATCGTGTCAACCGTCAGATCTAAATCGTGCATGGCTGCACAATCCCGTGTAATTTTGCGCTGAAGAGCCCGTGTCCAGCCGGTTGTTTTGCAAATTAACCCCGGAACCTAAACACCGTCTTATCCCTAAAGACATGTTCTCCCGACGTCACCGGCGACGAGCTCGGCACCGAGTCTGCCACTTGCGTCCCCAAAAAATCCATCTGCGCTCACCGTCACCGGAAGCGAGATACCCTTCGACGGCCCCGACGTGATATTCCGTGGCTCCGTGCCCTATCCAGGTCGGCCGCCTCCGCGCAGATCCTCCTCTCACCGATCCTGACGCTGATTCGCTGAGACTGCTAGCGTCCGCGGCCTCCGCAACTTCGGCTTACACTGCAGAGTCGTCCTGCGGGTGCAGATTTTTGGGCTGTTATTTGCAGATTTAAATAGAATCCCATCAAAATTGGCTGTGATTAGAGAGGACGATGATGAACAAATATGTACTTGGATTTTACTTGGATCAGTCAACGAGGGAGAACTCAATCTTTCGAGACACGGAGATCAATCGGAAATCGACTCAAATAGCCATAGAACAGGAGAGGAAAATAGACACTTACATTTGCCCTCACAGGTTCCGCCAGCCGATCAAGGCAGGAGAGTGGCACAGTTTAGCAGGGGATAGATGCACAACGGTGTCGGGGGTTCGAGGGGGTTCGCGTTATTTATAGGGAAAACCAACCTATACATGGACGGCCCAGCCCGATCAGACGGCCCGAGCCCGGCACAAAAACCCCTTCCTGATTCTGGGCACTCTTTCCTCTAGGCCCGTGCATGGGCCTCGGTGTTTATAAAATTTAACAGCCCAAAAATCTTCCACTCGAACTACCATTCAGCAGCAATAGCTCTGTTAACCTCGAAAAAAAAATGCAGCAATAGCTCTGGCATTGCATTATGCCAATATAAGGGTCAGCGCATCCGCTGGTAATTCTTCCAAAAATTCGAGGTTTCATCCAAGATAGGAGGTCCGAAAACCCTTGAAAGCCACGAGCCACTAGTAATAATTATACTAAAGATGAACAAGATGCAGAAGCCAGGGTCTTCCTCCTTTTCGGGAAAAATTATAGATGAAGAAAACACTATAAAAAATGAAGACGCCTTTTCATTAGAAGATCTGAATGGCAAATCTACGAATGTGCGTTCATGAAGATTGCTCCTGGTAAGAAGGTGGGTCGGCAGGAATGGCCCGTGGCTTGCTACGGCTGATGCCTACTGTAACTAACCGACCAAAGAATAGGTTGGTCGTTTCAGAGTTCAGAACAAAAACGGGCCGCGGCCGGCGTCCGCTGGCGACTGGGGCTCCGGCGAGTTGCACTCGAGCAGCACGGTGCGGCTGCACTGGGACCTGGACGTGCTCGGCGACGACGGCAGGCACCGGGGCTCCCCGCTGTACTGGATCACGTCGCCGCCATCACGCTGCTGATGACGATGCCACTCTTTCCCCTTCCGCCCGCTCTGCCCGCCGTAGTAGTACCCCTGCTCGACCTCCACGGCACGTGCGAACGCGCCTGACAGCGGGTCCAGCCGCTCGTAGAGGATCCGGAGGACCTGCTTCATCGACGGTCGTGCGCCGCCGTCCCTGTGGGTGCACCAGTGGATCATGTCCGCCATCACCTGCAGCTCGTCCAGGTCGAACGTGTCCGCCACCGCCGGGTCCACCAGCTCGTGGAGCCGGTAGTCGGTGCCGATGAGCTCACGGGACCACTCCACGAGGTTCCTGTTCTCCTGCACCACGGGCCTCCCTGTGACGAGCTCCAGCATCAGCACGCCGTAGCTGTAGACGTCGCTCTTCGCCGTCAACTCCTGAGTCACCACGTACTCCGGGTCTACGTAGCCTGCACGGAGAGATACACACGGTACTGACGAAAATGTTAGTTGAACAAATTAGTGGTTTTCACTTGAGGACTCAAGGCATAGCCTAAAACAGAGTAAAAGATAAACCGGGGATTCCAATTTACATTTCAGCAGCATAAGTGCATAACAGAACAAAACCTTAAGAACTGCAGAAAACCTTACCAGGAGTTGCCTGGATCTTGACAGTCCTTATGGTGGAGCTGACGGTAGTGTTAGCACCACTTGAGCAATGTGCATGGCCACACCCAGCAAGCTATTGAAAAGCAATCCATTAGTGTCTGACGAGTAAGGTTTTTGAACTGAAAACTGATGTGTGCATTGATCCCGGTGCAAACAAGTTATGCGCCAGGTACCTTTGCAAGATAATTCTTGTCCAAGAGAACATTGCTAGGCTTTATATCTCCATGGTACAATGGAGGATCACAATAGAAATGAAGGTACTCCTGAAACCAAGATAGAATAGTTTGTAATTGGTAGTTGATTGTCAACAGTAACATAATATACTTGGTGTTTTTTCTTGTTGCGAGGAATATACTTGGTGTTCACACAAGGAAAAGAAATCGAAATAAAGTATGAATTACTTGAGGCGATTCATATTTCAGCACACTGACTTCCGGAAACTTACCAAAGCATTTGCAACATCTATGGCAATTTGGATCCTGTTTTTCCATGGCAGCAGACGTTTACCTGACGCTGCAAAAAGAATAATGTTATTCTGCATATAATTCAAGAAAAGATGCAGCAAGACAAAGAATGAGAATGGAACATGAGTCGTGAGATATTACAATGAAGGTGATCTTTAAGGCTTCCATTTTCCATGTATTCATACACCTGGAACCTGGACAATACGGAATTGTAAAGAGCCATAAATTAGTAAACATCTGAACTTACTTATATCAAACTTTACCTCTCAAATCTTGTTAAACAATATCCTTTAAGTCCAACAAGATGGCGATGATGCAGCCGCCCAATAAGTTCCATTTCTTCGCAAAATTCTAGCTGACCAACTTTTGGTGAGGTCTCTATGCGCCGAATGGCAACCGCGGAACCATTGCTCAGTTGCCCTTTGAATATTGTACCATTATCATTCCCTCCCAACCTAGTGCTAAAGTTTCTTGTTGCCCTTCTCATTTCTGAGTGACTAAATCTGGCAAAAATGGTGGAAGTGCCTGCAAAACAATCTTGATAAGCACATAAAATGGGTCTTACAACTAATTTTGATACTAAGTAATTCAAAGAATGTAGACTCAAACATCATTTCACCAAGTCCAAATTAAAGTAATCATGCAATTTCTTAATGCAAATTGGTGAAATAGAGCATAATAGCAAGAACTATATGATCTGGAGCAGGAAAAACTACCGAGTCCAGAGAGCATATAGCATATTTTTGTCAGTTCCCTGATGAATAGCTTCAGGATCAATGTCCCTCAAATGGCATTCCACGTCTACTGAAGGTGGAAGATATCTGAGCTTACACATCTTTTTTTTTTAATTGAACAGCATGGAAGTTGTAATGTATTTATTGAAAAAGGTAGATATTTTTGCAATGAACAATATGAATTGGCTGAATGCATTGATTGGAAAGAGCTATACTTATACTCTGCCACGTTTTACATAAGGTACTATTCACAGTCTGACTCTGCTCGCTTATCACTTGTTCATAAATTGCTGTGTGCATCGGTTGATGCGGAGGCCGGGGTATATTCCCTTTTCAAAAAAAATTGTGTTGTTTTCTAAAATCTTGCATATCCACAAACAAAGTATTATTTCAGAAAATAAACACAAGGAAGTGCATCAAAAGGCAGCATAGTCTGATTCAATGTCAAGTGCTAAGATTGCCCCTATTATAACTGACATGGTATGCAATCTAACCTCATGGAAGTGTAAAATTCATTCAAACATCTAAATTGACCAAATATCCATAAAAGAATGGCAAGGCTATGAACACAACTCATTAAATGTTTACCTTCTTTGCCCTTCTTGACACAGGAAATCCACGATTCTAGAGGTTTAATTCCCTCAATTTTTTCTAGTTCTTTACTCTTTCTACGGATAAGTAAAATCAGTACTACCACAAGTGTAACAGATAATCCTGTAACCAAGGCCCCAATTGCTGGGAATAGTACACGCTTGTAACTATGATGATGATTGGATGACATTCCAGTAACATTATCCCCAGGTATCGGCGCTCCAAATGGACTGGGTGAAATATTTTGTGCAGGATTTCCAGCTGGGCTTGGCGTCGTGATGTTCACTGCATCAGGATTAAATAGACTGTTACAACATTGAGAATTAAAAACTCAGAGAAAGTCAAGTATGAACACTTAACGACTAGTACATGCCATCACAACAATGCATATATTATGAAGAATAAAATAAGGGATTTTATTATATATCGTTTCATTACATTGCCCTTACATTGCAATTGCTGCCAATGAACTCCATATCAAATTGAAACGGTTTAATACAAATAAATGCCCTGGTTAACATAATATACTACAACAAACATGTCCTGGTTAATATAATATACTAATAATTTGCCGGCAGTGGGATACGAGCAAATGTGCACACCAAAAGAAGTATTGCACAGCTGAAGCTTTTAAAATGACACTGACTGACAGTGTGTGGATTCATGAAACACGCTAGCCTTTTTTTGTGGTTGTTGAAGCAACTAGCCTTAACAGAATTGAACAAAAGATTAAAAAAATGTTCTGTCTCTTTAAGATGCCAAATACTGTATATGTATACTATATGTCAGCGTAGATTAACTTGCTCAAAAGATCATAGAATGTCTTCTACTGACAGCCGGACAAAGTCATAACATCACCCCAAAAGAGTAATATGTGGCACAAAGTTTGAAAATGGCACTGCCCGTTATATGAAAGATGGGAGAATATTCAAACCTTGAAGAGCACCAAGCCTCTGGACGCTAAAAAAGCAACTCGCTGTATCAAGAGTAGAAATGTTCCCTTGACCCACAAGAGCAACAAAGGCAGCATCACGGCAGGTATGCAATGTGACATTATCTTGTTGTCCCACAAGATGGCGGAGGTATGACAAACCAGAATTTAAGCATCTCTTGCAACTGACATCATCTGAAAGTGAGGTTACACAGTTTCTAGCCACGTCGCTGAAATTCGGAGACTGTGACATCTGGACGATAGTAGTCATCCCAACACACTGATAGGACGCCAGAATCCTGATCCCGAGGCCACAAAACGAAGGAGCAGTAGGAGGTACCCCTTTCGACGCCAACGTGTCGGAGAAATTGCCAATACAGGCATCGGCAAGCTCGGCTGGAACCCCAAGAGTGCCTGTTGTGTTTCCATACATGGCGGATGAGACCGCGAGGACAGCATTGATGTAGCGGCAACACCTTGAGTGCCCATTTTGATCCGAGCATACAGAAGCTATCAGCGCGTAGTTTGGCCAGCTCAAATCCAGCGGGCAGTCTGCGTGATCAAACAACAAATATGAGTGGCGATGCAAATATGCAGAATTGCAGATAGAGGAGTGGCTGTGCCATCATCAAGAAACTTGTGAAAATAACAGCTTCATTTTAGAGGAAAAGGGCATCGCCCCGGTTCCATTTTATAGAAACCATAGGTAGTCTTCCTTACATCATTCAGTTTTCCTAGCATAGCAGAGCTACAATCTACAGCAGCTCCAGGCAAACAGCCTGAGGATCAGAGGTCATTTTAACAAATAACAGCAGTATTTGGCAAGCGAGTTTTAGACAGAAGTAGCCAATACAGCGCGAATTGTGATGTTATCTAACAGAACCGCCGGGAACAGATCATGTGACCAGTAATGGCTGGGTCCGTGTCTACTGGATTGTATGTCATAAATCACATATCCATATCCCCATCCTTACACCAGAGCTGCTACGGACCAAATGTAGAGCATTTTGACGGTTGCACGCAAGTAAAGAAAACAACCCATGTGCATGTTTAGGAGCATCAGGCAAATCTAAAATGTCATGTCAGATTAATCAGTGGTTCAGTAACGCCAAATGCCAGGACCGAGAGCTTCACGGATGAGCAAGTCCAATCGGCCATTGAAACCCAAGAGCATGATGCAAGGGCATTGCTGAGTCGCGCGTACGTGTACATCAACAAAATTGGTAAGCGCATTGAATGGCGTGAGGACTCTAGTGGCAGTGAGACAGAGGAGAGGCGGTCCCCTTGGCCGGCGCTGCCGCTGCATGAGCAGACGACAAATGTGCCCCGTGCCAATCCGTGCTCAGCGAGTGTTCCCCGGCTAGGTGAGTGACCCTGCCTCCAACCTTAAACATTCCTAATCGCCTACCTTGATTCTCTCCCTAAAAATTGCAATTCTACAGTAGTGCGGAAATCAATCTAAGCCGAAGGATCGGACAAAACAGAACTGAAAAGATGTTAGGAGCTCATCGAATGAGCACGGGAAGGGGAAGAAATCCGGAGAAGTAAGAAAGCGAAGCGTGCTCGCAGACATCGCCGACCGACCCTCTTCCGACTCCAAATACGACCAAATGTGGCTATCCCCAGTTCGCCACCGGAGCGGAGTGGGCTAGCTCCACCGGCTGCTAGAAAACCCGCTAAAGAGCTTCAAGCCGGGTGGCCAGAAAGAACTGTTTACCTGCCGCGATCGCCGCGGGCGGAAGCTGGGCGAGGAGAGCAGTGGCCAGCGCCGCGCAGAGGAACAGCCCGGGGCGACGCATCCGGGAACCGCGCGGCCGGCCGGCGGCGCAGTGCAGACGAGGAGGGAGTAGGAGTAGGAGTGGAGCGGCGCGGGGCGTGGCGTGGTGGAAAGGTGGCCTGACCAGACCTCAAGGAAGGAATGGGATGCCAGGCTGACGCCGCCCCGACGCCAACCCAATATGCTCCTTGCTCCTTGCTTGCTACTCCCTCCGGTCCGTTTTTTCTGTCGCCAGGAAACAACGTACTCCCGGAGGTAGTAGTAAAAAAATGTCGCTTTTTTCTGATTCTCTCTCTCGCTCTTTACCAGCGGACACGCCTGGGAGTGGGCTTCGGGATGGGCTCCGTCGCGGCCACGGACACGGCGCGAGGACTTGCGGGACTCCGCTCCGCCTTCCGCGGACCACGGGTGGGTACTACACATGGCGTCGTAGCCGCGGCGCCGTATCCGAGAACCCGTACTGTAATGTACACTTGTGCCTGGCTCATGTCCTCTTGTGGCTGATGATGTCCTGACGAGCCCAGATGCTTTGCCGTCGATACTCTCTCTAGCTGAGCCGTCAACAGTCAACAGTGTCCACTTGTCTGGATCATCTGAGTATGAGCTAATTAACAATGCGCACGCTTATCAGTTATCACTTTGCCAGCCTAACGGAATCCTTTAGAATACATTGTTCGTAGGTTGGAAAGTTGCCTGCCCAACATCATACACCGCCTCATGTGACACGCAGAGTTTTGTTTCAGAGAATCCCTAGCAAATTTCGGAAAACCTCGGCCCGGAAATTCCATCCCACATGCGGGTTTGGTCGTTTTTTTAGCCGAACAGTCACCTCATATCGGGCTGGACATCCTGGGATCCAGATAAGCATCCCCGCGACTATATCAAGGGCACCGGGGCCATATAGTGTGAACCCCTCCCTGATCCCCTCCGCCACATTTCGTCTACTCCGACGTGAGTCGATCCCACGAGAAATTTCTCGCTTCTACAGCAGATGTATGGCCATTGGTTCCGGCCGCGGCCATGGGGGCCACCCGGGACGGGTGGGAGCCATGGGGGTGCATCTCCGAGCAAGCTGGCGCGCACGACCAAGATGCCGGAAGCTTGAGCCACGCTGTGGTGCTCTCCAGCGACGTGGACGACCAAAGTACGAACACACGGTCTGGACAGATGCAAGATCGTGGTCGCCTCTCTCGAAGCGGTGGCTGGGATGTGCTCGCCAAACACGTCTCGCCCCACATATTGCGAACCCGATGCTCAGTGTCGCAGGAAAGAAGCCCGGAAGAAGCACCACATTGCGTGGGCCCAGCGCACCGCGAGTGAGGGCTCTCAAGTGTCAACAATGTCCCACATGTCTGGATTATCCGACTATGAGTTATTTAACAATGTGCACGCTTACCACTTTACCAGACTAACGGAATTGTTCGAAATATATTGTTCGTAGACTGGGGGGTGCGTCTCCAAGCAAGCTGGCGCGCATGACCAAGATGTCGGAAGCTCGAGCCACGCCGTGGTGCTCTCCAGCGACGTGGACGACCAAAGTACGAACACACGGTGCCTGGGATGTGCTCGCCAAACACATCTCGCCCCACGTATTGCGAACCCGATGCTCAGTGTCGCAGGAAAGAAGCCCGGAAGAAGCACCACATCGCGTGGGCCCAGCGCGGGTGAGGGCCCTCAACTGTCAACAATGTCCCACCTGTCTGGATTATCCGACTATGAGTTATTTAACAATGTGCACGCCACTAGTAGGAAAAAGGTTATCAGTGGCGCATCTTTTTAACATTCTGTGGCGCACCCCCCAACTTTGCTGGGTGCGTCACAGAATCGTCGCCACAAAAAAAAAATTATGTGGCGCACCGAGCCCGTGCGCCACAGAAAGGTGCAATTCTGTGGCGCACACAGCCCGTGCGCCACAGAATATGGTTTTCAGTTTTTTTAAAAAAATACGGCCCGCCGCTGCCCCCGCGCGGTTCCCTCCCCCACTCCCCACGCCGCCCTACTCCACCTTCTACGCGCCGGCGGGCCACCGCGCCTCCATCTCCGGCCGAGGCGCCTTCCACCACCCCGCGTGGCCGGCCACATCCCCGGCCGAGGGCGCGCCGGAGAGCCCGAGCACAAGCAGCGCCGGGAGGCCCTTGGACGCGGTTGGCCTCCAGATGCAGCCGGCCGCCGAGATGGAGCCCCCCGTCGACGCCCCCGCCGCGCGGAGACAACTGCCGGCGCGGAGATGCGGCCGCGAGGCAGAGGCAGAGGCGCGGAGATGCGGGCCGCGAGGCAAAGGGTACATCTCCACCGTCTCCAGCGCTGAAGGGCAGCCAGCTGAAGCAGTTGCGCGCGCTCTTCGCTCGCTGACCCAGCTCGAGCTCGCCGCGCTGCTCCGGTCCCTGGGCCTGCACCCGACGGGCGAGGACTCCCGCTCGCTGCTCCTGGCCATCGACGCCGACGGCAGCGGCACGGTGGAGTTCGCCGAGCTGGCGGCCGCCATCGCGCCCGTGCTCACCGCGCACGCGCACCGGCTCGTCGACCAGGCGCAGCTGCTCGAGGTCTTCCGCGCCTTCGACCGCGACGGCAACGGCTACATCTCCGCCACCGAGCTGGCGCGCTCCATGGCCAAGCTGGGCCAGCCGCTGACCTTTGAGGAGCTCGTGGTGTTTGTGTGTGTGCGCGCGCGCGTGCGTGGTGTTGTGGTGTGTGTGTGCTGTGTGGGGAGGAGGAAGGAGACAAGGGAGAGAGAGCAGCAGCGGCATGGTGGCGTGTGTGGATGTGTTTGACCAGATCGAAATAGATGGACTGGTGGAGAGAGAAACCAGATCTCAGATCTGGGGTTTTTTTTTAAAAAAAAAATTGCTATCTGTGGCGCATGTAGAAATATGCGCCACAGAAAGTCAGATTTCTGTGGTGCATCTGGTGCATTTCTGTGGCGCATGGTGTCAATTTCTGGTGTCAGATGCGCCACGGAAATGTGACTTTTTGTGGCGCAGCAGGCTTGGTGCACCACAGAATGTGTAATTTCTGTGGCGCATGTGGTTTAGTGCGCCACAGAAATATGACATTCTGTGGCGCACCGGGATTGGTGCGCCACAAAAAATAATTCTGCGGCGCACCAATTAAGGGTGCGCCACAGAATGTCAACCTACCTATAAGCCTTTTCCTACTAGTGCGCTTACCACTTTACCAGACTAACGAAATTATTCGAAATATATTGTTCGTAGACTATATCCATCACGATCGACCCGTGTGACACACAGAGTTAACAAAACTTGTGCGAACCTATGTCTAGGTGTTACACATATTGTTTAGATGTATACTAAAATAAGTGAACATACACATTAAAATATGTCTATGTAAACAAAGTTTAAAACATTTTATATTTATATTTAAAAACAGAGGGAGTATAAGACTACTCCGGTCGACTTGTGTGATGCGTGCATAAGCCAAGGTTGAACTCTACTCCATACCTGACAAGTTTTCTCGTAGGGAATGCAACAACTCAGCTGCACCAGCTGACTAGTTCGTCCGTTCCCTCTCCAAAGCCTGAGCACCGGCTAAGGGACGGAGGAAGGGGGGACGAGCAGGGGCTGAGCCACCCTCAACATTCCGATTTCCTTCATAAACACCCTATTCCTCATGCTTATATTTAGTGATTCTAAGCCATTTTGCACCCTTCCGCCCCCTCCAAGTTTTATGGCTGGCTCCGTCACTGACCGACTTTCTTTCCAAGGCCGCGGCTCTTGCCCGACTCTTTTACTCCTCGTGTTGTAGTCTTTCCCAGGCTTTAACTGCCCAGCACAGTGGCCATTGGTAACCAACATCTGGGCTAAGCAATTTGCCAAATAGTTGAACCCAAACAAAGCAAGTCCAGCTAGCGGACCATGAAGAAGCCCGTAGATACTCCATACTTTAGCGTGTCATCATTTTATTGTGACAGTAAAATAGCAATAAAAGTATTCCTGTGGTGTACAAGATTGCATCAAAGGTACTTGCTAATCGCCTGAAGAAAATTCTCCCCGAAATTGTGTCCGAAGAACAATCAGCGTTTGTGCCTGGCCGCTTAATCACGGATAATGTTATTACCGCATATGAGTGTCTTCACTTCATGAAGTCTAAGAGAAGTAAGAAGAAGGCGTTTTGTGCTCTGAAGTTGGACATGCGCAAAGCATATGATAGGATTGAATGGGACTACTTGGAGGCGATAATGAGAAAGTTGGGAATTTTGCCACGCTTTATTGAAGCTGTTATGAGAGGGGTGTGGTCGGTAACATTTTCTGTCCTATTTAATGGCTCCCAAACTGAAGAATTTAAACCGACCCGAGGGATCCGACAGGGAGATCCTATCTCCCCGTACTTATTCTTGTTAGCGGCAGAGGGTTTATTGTGCTTGTTAAAGCATGCTATGGCCAATAATGAGATGGAAGGCATTCAGATTGCAGCGACAGCCCGATGGTAAACCACCTCCTTTTCGCCGATGATTGTATTCTCTTTAGTCGGACAACTACTACAGATGCGGCCAAGGTGAAGGAAATTCTGGCCATATACTGTAATGCATCAGGGCAAAGGATCAATAATGACAAGTCCTCAATTTTCTTTGGTAAAGGTTGTGCTCACGTTTTGAGAGGAAATATAAAGGCAATTCTGGATGTTCATAATGAGACTTTAAATGAGAAATATCTGGATCTTCCGTCTGATGTTGGCAGGTCAAGAAATGGTGCCTTTGCATACCTTAAGGATAGAATATGGAAAAGACTACAAGGGTGGATGGAAAAGGCCCTTTCAGGTGGTGGAAAGGAATTTTTAATTAAATCCATTATCCAGGCTATACCTACATACTCGATGGCCCTTTTTAAGCTGCCGAAGGGGTTGTGTGAACACATCACATCGATGGTTCGCAAATTCTGATGGGGTAGTAAACATGGCGAGCGGAAGGTTGCTTGGATAGCTTGGGATTCGATGACGATGCCAAAATATAGAGGGGGAATGGGATTCCGTGATATTGAGAATTTCAACCTGGCACTTTTGGCTCATCAAGTTTGGAGAATTTTGGAGCAGCCTGACACACTAAGTGCTAGAGTTTTGAAATCAGTTTATTTTCCAAGCACTGATATCCTGTCAGCACCCGTAGGTAACAATCCCTCGCTTATTTGGCGATTGTTGACTGAAGGGCGTGATATGCTGAAACTGGGTCTTATTAAGAGAATTGGTGATGGAGAAGATACGCATGTTTGGGATGATAATTGGATACCACATGATCATAGTTTGAGACCAATTGTTGCCACAGCAGCTGAACCACCAGAACGGGTTTCAGAGTTGATCTGTTCTGCCACTAGGTCTTGGGATGTTCAGAAACTGAACCAATATTTCTTGCCAATGGATGTTGAGGCCATTCAACATATCCCAATCAGTTTTGTCAGGCAAACAAGATTTTTGGGCATGGCATTATGATAGAAGAGGCATCTTTTCGGTGAGATCAGCTTATCATATGATAATGGAAACCAAAAGGAGGCGGGATAATTACTTGGAAGGAGCAACAGAGCAGTCAAACACGGTTGTGGATGAAAAGGGATAGAAGCAGCTTTGGAAGGTGAAGGTCCCTTCCAAGCTGAGGTTGTTTGCATGGTGCCTGGCCCGTTCGTCGCTGCCAACAGGGGAGGTCAGGGCGCATAGGCACATGGCCAATACTGCAGCATGTTCTGCATGTAACGCAGCTGCAGATACATGGAGACATGCCCTTCTTGACTGCAACATGGCTGCTAGCGTTTGGGCGATGAAGAATGACGACCTTGCTCTCCCACTCAATGGGGACCTAACAGATGATCCAAAACTGTGGCTTTTTTCTCTAAGCACCACTCTGACACGGGAAAAGTTTATTGAAGTTTTGGTTACCCTATGGGCAATCTGGTGCGCACGCCGCAAGTTCATTCACGAGGGAGAGCAACAATCACCACTCTCAACTCACATGTTCATTAATCGATACCTTGCAGAACTTTCAGGGCTACGGGATCGAGAGACTGAACATTCACATGTTGCTGTCCGGAACAGCAGACCAACCTGGGTACCTCCACCAGAGGGCACGACGAAGATCCATGTGGATGGTGCGGTGGCTAAGGTACAGCAGCGTGGTGGTGTTGCCGCTGTCTGTCAGAACAGCGATGGTCTATTCCTAGGCGCGTCTGCGGTTGTGTACGATGGCCTGGTGAACCTAGAAGTGCTCGAGGCCCAAGCATGTGCTAAAGCGTTGGCGCTCGCGGATGATCTTCAGGCTCGGAAGATTCTGATCGCCTCGGATTGCCAAACTGTGGCGAAGGAGATAAATGGTGCAGCAGTGTGGGGACCCCGGACTAGCTGTCCGAAATATCCTTGTAGCTACAACATCAACAATCCCATGATCAGTGTGTTACTGAGCACAATCGAACTGGTATCAAAAGAACATCCATAAATACCAAATGAATTTACTTACTTGATTGAAGCCACAAACTTCAACATGTACTTGCAGCAGAAATCACCAAACAACGTGGAGCCCAAGACTTTTGCCACAACCCTACAGGCAGCTGACTGGCAAGCGCCCTAGTTCGCATTGACGCCATTGAAAACTTCTCCTTTTGAACTGCTCCTCTTCAAAATCTGGCTAAGACAATAGTTAGGGACGAAACCAATATGAGTACATTTGATTGTACTCGCAAACTACCCCCGAAATGAGCATGCACTACCCTTTTTATTATTTAGTTAAAACTTTGTTTGCTTTGAAAACTCTATATCCTTATATATATATAAAAAGATAGACTTTTGTTTAATAAAACTTTGTTTGAAATCTCTATAATTTTGATTTAAAAAAAAGGGAAAGAAGGCTTTTAGAACTTTTTCCAATACATCTGTCTTTGTAAGAAATCTCTTTTAAAGCTTTATCCCGAAAATACATCTTTGTTAAAAAAGGTAAGAAGTCGCTTTTATAAACATTTTTCCGGAAAATCACCATTTGTTTATTTCTCCAAAACTCCTTCTTTTTCGACCATAACCCTTCATGGTCAAATCATTTTCCAACAACCTAATACCAGCCTTTCGGTATGGTTGCATAAAACATTTCCCACTTTCAAATCACAAAACTTTGCACTTCTCGACCATAGCCCTTCATGGTCTTTCTCTTTTCCAGCAACCTCATGCCGACCCTTTGGCATAGTTGCATATATAAAAACATCTCCATTTTCTTTTCAAATCTCAAAACTTTTCCAAAACTTGCACATGGTCTTACGACAGCCTCCCAACTGTCCATATCCGAGGACTCGGCTATTCGAATAGTTTTTACACTCTGCAGAGGTAGCACGCTTTTCCCACATACATCCGGCAACTCATCGTGTCAGCCACGTCCCGCCATACAAGGTGTATGCGAAGTTGAGTCACCGATCGTAGCATGTCCTTTGCTCATGCTAGTATAGGACCCTGCTCATATGACACTTTCCATCAACACTTAACCCGGCCCGTAGAAATCTAAGTGTGAGGACTCATAGTTTTGCCCGGCGACCCCATGGTGAAGTCTTTAATCCTCTTTCTCCCTTCACTCATACCAGCCCATCGGTATTCTCCTTTTTGAGGACCCAGGTCAGGGGTAGGTCACCAAACCATCCCCCCATGCATAACAGAGTCATCTCCGTCGATGAGGCATCCCATACTAATATGAGTAAATTATATGACTACGCCATTTCCCATAGGTGGGTAAATGTGGTCGCACAGGGTATGATTGGTCGTCATAGTACACAGACACAATGTGCATTTTTCATAAACATCACCATACTCCATTTCTTCACTCCCACTCCGACATTTCGGCATTCCAAATCCACACAAGTATTATCAAAGGAGTTTTGAGTAAACAATATTCTTCCCATCCTAAAGTTTGAAAAAGAATTTCCACCTAACACCTCCATATAGGGTGTCAAAATAATTTACTTGTATTTTGAAAACAAAGGGTTTTCAAAATCATAACTTTAGTGGCAACCACCACATAAATCACTTATGCTCTTTATAAGTGAAACATGTGAACCAAAATAGACGTATATAGATGCAAGCTCAGAGAAGTAGCTTGCCTGATTTCAGCAATATGTCCCTGGAGTTCTCCTCATACATCAATAAAATAAATCCCATCCTTCTTCAGAAATCCTCTCCAAAGGCCACTCCGATGGTGTCAATATCTAGCGTCGCAAACAGGGAAATAAACAACACTCAATACACCAAACAATCCACAAGTGATACACAAACAAGTAACAAACCACAAGCATCAAACTAATCATTCAAGCAACAAACTAGGATCTGCACTTACAAGGGCGTTATACTAATCAATAGTCTAACACTTATACACAAGCTAGGACCATCGATCACCAAACTCTCTTAGGCAAAGATTAACAATAAGCACCTTCCTTTGCGTAGGAAATACTTCAGACAAAAGTTAGGCCACCAATCATTCTCTGTAATTCAAAATATTTTACCAAGCTCAGGTAGAGACATTTACCAGATACTCAAGCTAGTATTCAACTTAAAGACAATCGAGTTTATCAAGCAAGGCAAACATATTACTCACACCAACATGTTTAGCAATTATCTCTAACAGCGCTAATATATTGTACTAACAAGTCCAATAACAGTGACAAGTATATAATTTTACCAAAACACTCAACAATAAACATCAACCACATTTTTCTGATATACCCTTAAAAAGTTATTGAATTTATAAAATTCCTTTTTCAATCTGTCCTATTGTTAAGTTATTTTAAACAACACTACAAATAATTATCCACGTTTGGAAACAAGGTGGAACATGAAGTATATCACTTGCTGAACATTTTGATAGGTCAACCTTAATTTTTGGATCATTATTTTTAATGATATGGATTTTCCAAAAGCATTTTATTTTCTGCCATTTTCCTTATTTTAATAAAACATCAATTAAACTAATTTATTTGGATAGGTGAATTACACCAAAAGACAGGCTTTATTTTTCTGAACATTTTGGTATCTTGTTTGTAATTGTTGGACAAGTATTTTATTAGTTATGAATTTTACAAGTTTAATCAATTTTTTGCCTTTTCTTTTATTTTCCAGAAATTTTTAACCGAACCGTTTCTCACCGGGGCTGGGCTACCCATAGCCACTGACAAGTGGGGCCCGTGGCCACGCTGGCTTCCACGTCAGCGCGGAGGCCCACGGCCACGTTGACTACGCCGAGCCACGACCTACGCGCGCTGGACGCGGTGATCACCGTCGGCGACGTCCACGGCTCCGGCAGAGGAGCACTCGCGGGGAGGAACTACTGGGGGAATTCGACGCGCACATGTACGAACCATCTACTGGCGGAGTGACGGACCATTTGGTCACCGGAGACAGCGTCGACGACGTGCTACGGCGGCGGGTGGCCACGGCCTACGGCGAAGCTACGGTTACTCGGGGAACTAGGGACGGGGGAGGAGGACGAGCATGTCCAGGAGAACCACAAACTCACCCTCGACACGTGAGTGCGCTCAGTTGGTGCAGAGGTGGTCAAAATCGACGGTGAGCTTGCTCGAAACGCGGCGGCCGGAGAGGAAGAAGAAGCGGACGGCGGCGACGATGCGGGCGATTCCTTGCACGAGGACGAAGAGGAAGACGAGGCGGTGAGGATGGCGGTCTTCGATCTGCTCTGCGTGCTAGATAGCGGCAGCGATTCATCGGCGGGCGCGAGCTAGGGCTCGGCCATGGTGGAGAATAACGAGGGAGAGAGAAAGAGAGAGGGAGCCGCTGAGAGATAAGTGAGGAGTGAGAGAGAGCAGAGGAGCGTCGTGTCGTTCTTATCCCTCCCCGCTGCAGGAGGAGCGCTGCATAGTGGCGAGCTCGCCACTGGCGCTAAGCAGCGCGTGCTTCGGCGGTGACAGAGGAAGAGGACGGCGATTTTACAGAAAACCCCCTGGCTTTTCTTTATTTCCTGTTTCTTTTATTTCCAGAAGCACTTTAGGGATTTAATTGAGGCACTAACATTTTAGAAAATTATGAGAAAAATCAGGTAGCCTCCCCATAACATGTAGAAGCTCCACAAAAATTGGGGTGTCAAAATAAAATGTTTTGAGCAACTTTTGTTCATAGGGTTTAAATATGGCATTTTTCTTAAATACAAATTTATAATCCTTTAGAAATTTTAAAGCAAGTTCAAAATATTATTTTTGAACTCTTGGAACTTCCTTGACAAATATATTAACTTCAAATAATTTTTATTTTCATAGAGAAAATATTTGTCTGAAGGAAATAGATAGTTAAGTAGGGAAAATAATTCATTAGGATCATTTCTTTAACTCGTGATCTTAATTTCCATTTGTTGAATACTTTGAGGAGTCTGTTTTATATTTAAGTCACATACCAAATTTGTTATCAAGTGTGTTTTATTTTAGTGCTAAGCACAATGGAGGAATTATCCACACAAGCAACAAACACAACAAGATCAACATCACAACCAAGACCACACAAATCAAACCACAAGAATTAATCACACCACCATTTCCACAAATGCTATCTTGGGGAAAAGTGACCACTCCTAATTATGACAAGATGATGTTTATGAAATATCCCACTCATAACTTAATAGTTTTCAAAAAGATTTAAGAAAGGAAATATGTGGGGTAATATATTTTCCACTAGTGTTATTTTCAAGTAGAGTGAAAATAAGAGTTTATAAAATGGGAGTTGTATACACCTGCAAAATACCAAGGTTGAAAAATAGGTAGGAGATGGCATATAGATCTCCATAATTTTGGAAACACATAATTTTGGAAATACTTTTACTTTCCCAAGTAATGGGTATTAGTTTTGGTTGTTGCTAAACCAAGTATCATTGAAACGGACTTTAGCCAGAAATAAGAATGGAAAAGATATATGGAATTTTTTCTTGTCATAACATGATCACCAATGTTAAATATATTTTTATCTTGGTGTGGTCTTTAGGTTAATATTTATTAGCCAAACAACTTAAACATCAAGTCACATCAAGTCAAACAGAGCAATAGGAAGGAAAATACAACCATTAGGGAAATATTTCAAAAAAGTTTTTATTGGTTCTGAATTTTGGGTCTTGTAAAACTAAGTTTTTCTTAGTTCCAAACTTTGGGATGTGACAGATCCTTCCCCCTGTAAAATAAATCTCGTCCTCGTGATTTGCTAGGTGGGGTAATAGGGGAGTACGAGGGCACGGGTTTTGGGCTGGCTATACTTCCGAGATCGATGCTTCTTCAGTGAGGTTGCCATGTGAGATCTTGGCAACTTGATAATGCGAGGCTTTCTTTGTCGATAAACTTCTGTGCTGAGTTCAGATCCTTGATGATGGGGTTGACTTGACGATTGACTCGGATGGATAGTCTTGGTTGGTTGTTTCCAGATACTACAAGGCTAAGGCGCAAGGAACTAATTATTACCACGTTCTTGCATACCTATTGCGGGTCTTCCCCCTTAAAAAAAGGGGTTTTGAAGGTTTATCCTGAAGGTTGCAGCTGGATTTGACTTGGATGCATTGTTCTTCCGAGGTAGCTTGACGATCTTCGTCTTGGGTTACATCCTCGGTGCTTGGGGTCGGTGCAGATATCATTTCCTGATATTGTCTCCTTACGAGGGTCGCAGATAGGGACGCGTTGTCCTTAGGATGCGTCAAGTCTGTGTACTTGACTCTCTCCGGTTTCTAGTTAGAAGAGAGATGCTAAAAGCTTCTATTTGTTTCTCAGCCTATTTGGTGGTTGTTGACGTCCAATTGCAGTTGCTTCCCCCCTTTGATTTTCCTTAGCGACTCCCGGTAAATTTTCTTCACACATTTTTTCCTTCGGCTTGGCGGAAAAAGGCTGGTCGTGGAATGCTTCTTTGGGTCTGGGTCTTCACGAAGCTTCGCAAGTGTCTTCACATGTAAGTTAGAGTGCACCAGAATAGTTAGGGTTTCCGGGAAAACTTTGTGGTTGAGGGGCTTATGTTAGTTTTCAAGGGAGTTGGGCGCCATACTTTAAACATCAAACTTATTATACTTAAGATCCTGAACAACCAACTTTACATAGGCCTCTAATTCTCAAGTCTTCAAAATACCATTCCAATATCTCTGGTAAGGCCACTACTATCAACTAGTTAATTTGAAACATGGTCTTTGCCCAAGCTAAAATTATTAATCCACCATCATCTTCCTCGGGCATAAACTCTTTATCATAGTATAGTTCAATCTATCAGATACCCATCAAACCTTTTAGGCATAATCTTCCCATTATATTCTATCACAAACATCGTAGTGGTCCACCAATTATTTCTTGATTGATTTCCCCCAGATAGGCATATCTCATAATATCTGACTCCTTCAGCTTGTCATTTTCCCACGATCATATCATCAAAGCTAAATAAAGTATCCAACAATCATGTGATCATATCATCAAGAATTGACCCACTTTCTAACCAAATTCAGATTTTATCTCAACACTTTTGGGCCTTGATCTCATAATCAAAGATAAATGATCTTTCTAAGAATAATCCAAACAGAGCGTGACAAGCTCTGAAAACTACTGTCACCTAGAATGTCTGGCTACTAGACCAAGTCATATTGATTCCTAGAATCCGATAAACATTCACTTATCCTCGCCAATTATTTCTTGCATACAACGATCTACTCATTTGCTAACTTATCTTTGACCACTTCCTATAATTCTATAAGAATTTAGTACAAAGGTCACTTGCGCTAAGAATCACCCTAAACATTCCAACACCGGAGTATTCTTCTTAATTTACTTGCTTCAAACCAATCCAAACATCATTTTATCAGCAAGTGCTTCCTAAAAATCTAATAACTTTCACCTTTATTTCTAAACCTTAAATCAAGGGTCACGTCTTCTAGCTCCAGATAACCACCAATGGTTGGGGACCACAACTGGTTAGCCCCAGAGTATTAATCAAATATATCATCTGTCCAAACCCAATTAATTTATCGATTCACTCCAAGTTTTCCCTTCTATTCTAAACCCCAAGTTTTTTATATTACCAACATCATCCACCAAATTTTGATCTCATCAACTAGATTCTTAAGGGATCCTTTTGACTAATAATCTTATAATTCAACACTCTTATATCCTCCTAAAGTTCTCCTTTCTACCAACTAGTTTTGAGTCGTCCTATGGCACCTCTTTCCTTTGTCTAGAAAAGCAGTTAGTAATTTTGCAAAATTTGGTTAGATGAGAGATTTAAAGTTAGATAAATTATGTTAGTCATGTTAGTTTTCATATTCTTGTGTTTTTCCGACGGGATATGACTAATGTCATCTAACGTCGGGTCTTGAATCTTCATCTTTCTCGATGGCTTGATGTGGTTGTACAAAACGGCGTGTGAAGGCCTTTATCCGTCTTGCAGAAGATTGCAGAGTCTTGGGCCCCCGGGTTGGAGTAGAGAGTATTCCATACCTTGCTCCTCTTACTAGGAGAAAATTTTCCGGAGGGTTTTCTAAGTCGGACTTTTGAAAGGATACAAAAAGTGCATCTATGGCCAACAAGGCAAAAAGGTTTTTGCAAATAGCCAAAAATAAAGCAAGAGATAAAAGTGTGGTTACGTTGTGCTCCCGGCAAGGCGTGTTTTGTGGAACACACCAGGAAAACAACACACCTAAATGCAACACACAAGCAAGGATCAATCAAGGCACTTTTAGCACCAACAGACGTTTAATACCGTGGAAGATGGGGGTTGCTCAAGTAAAACAAGGTTATCCTATTGATCCTATGGGTCTGGGTCAACCATGTTTGCTGAGGTCTTCATGCCATTACTCCTTGTGGATTGATGTGGTTGAGCTTGAAACTGGGTAGATTCTTTGTATGGAAACCTTGGCAGTGAATTCACTGCAATTTCTGAAGATTTCAGCGGACCTTCGGTCTTCGCATAAAAATCACCTTGATGTTGAGGTCTTGAGAAGGAAGCTTCTTTTTCTTCGGGTTGCTAAGTACTAAGGTCTCTCCTAGTTCATCGTCAAATATATATAAATTTGAATGGGGACAAGATAACAGAAGAAAACTTTTGGATAAACCTTTAGACAAGAGGAAAGGTTTAGAATAATTCGAGAAGGTGAAAAGAGTGGAAGTTATACTTAGGCTTCCTTAGATACAAATAATTTAAGTAGTAATATATTTCTTTCCAAAATAGCTTTCTCCTAAGTGACGTCCATGCTAACTAAGGTCTCCTACAGTCAGGATGGCTCTGATACCAAGTCTGTGGAGACCCGGACTAGCTATCCGAAATACCCTTGTGCTTACAACATCAGCGATCCCATGATCAGTGTGTCGCTGAGCACAATCGAACTGGTATCAAAAGAACATCCATAAATACCGAATGAATTTACTTACTTGATTGAAGCCACAAACTTCAACATGTACTTGCAGCGGAAATCACCAAACAACATGGAGCCCAAGTCATTTGCCACAACCCTACAGGCAGCTGATTGCGTGGATCACACGTTCGCTGGGAGACCCCAAGAGGAAGGTATGAAGCAGTATAGCAGCAGTTTCCCTCAGTATGAAACCAAGGTTTAATCGAACCAGTAGGAGCAAGAAATCACTTCTGAAGGTTGTTGGTGGCGGAATTGGCACGGCGCAATACCAGGGAATCGGCACCGACGTGGAATCTGCACACAACACAATCAAACTACTTTGCCCCAACGAAACAGTGAGGTTGTCAATCTCACCGGCTTGCTGAAAACAAAGGATTAAACGTATGGTGTGGAAAACAGTAGTAAATTGCAGAGAATGAAAAGGAACAGTGTTTGCAGTTGGTTGTATTATCAGTGTAAAAGAATGGACCGGGGTCCACAGTTCACTAGTGGTGTCTCTCCATAAAAGATAACTAACATGCTGGGTGAACAAATTACAGCTGGGCAATTGACAAAATATTGAGCGCATGACAATGCATATATATGACATGATGATTACTATGATATTCATGTGGGCATTACGACAAAATACATAGACCGTTATCCAACAGCGTCTATGACTAATAATCCACCGCCAGGTTGTCATCCGAGTTCCCCGTTGGTATTAAGTTGCAAGCAACGGATAATTGCATTAAGTAATGTGCGTAATGTAAACAAATGCATTAGACCTAACGGCGCACCCTTAAGCTAAGCATCGGTTATTTTATCCCTAGTGGCAACAGCACATCCACAATCTTAGAAGTTATTGTCACTCTCCCAGATTACCGGAGGCATGAACCCACTATCTAGCATAAATACTCACTCTTGGAGTTACAAGCATCTACTTGGCCAAAGCATCTACTAGTAACGGAAAGCATGCAAGATCATAAATAACATATAAGATAGATTGATAATCAACTTGACATAGTATTCAATATTCATCGGATCCCAGCAAACACAACATGTAGCATTACAATAAGATGATCTTGATCATGATAGGCAGCTCACAAGATCTAAACATGATAGCATAAAGTGGAGAGACAACCATCTAGCTACTGCCATGGACCCGTAGTCCAAGGATGAACTACTCACGCATCACTCCGGAGGCAGGCATGGTGATGTAGAGCCCTCCGGTGATGATTCCCCTCTCCGGCAGGGTGCCGGGAAGAGCTTCTGAACCCTCCCGAGCTAGGGTTGACGGCGGCGGCGTCTCTGGAACTTTTCGTGGATAATGGCTCGGGTATTTAGGGTTTTCGCGTCGGGAGAATAAATAGGCGAAAGGGCGGCGGCTGCGGAGCCACGAGGGCCCCACACCACCCCACGGCGCGGCAGGGGGGCCGCGCGGCCCCATGGTGTGGCTGCCACGTGGCTCCCCTCCGTCTCCTCTGGACTCCGTCTTCGTGTTGGAAAAATAGGAGGTTCTGTCCAAGTTTCGTCCAATTCCGAGAATATTTCCAGACTAGCTTTTCTGGAATACAAAAACAGCAGAAAACAGGAACTGGCACTGTGGCATCTTGTTAATAGGTTAGTCCCAGAAAATGCATAAAAATGCTATGAAGTGTATATAAAACATGTAACAATTGGTATAATATCAACATGGAACATCAGAAATTATAGATACGTTTGAGACGTATCAAGCATCCCCAAGCTTAGTTCTACTCGTCCTCGAGTAGGTAAAACGATAAAAACAAAATAATTTCTGAGGTGACATGCTACAATCATAATCTTGATCAAATATATTGTAAAGCACATGTTATGAATGAAGTGATCCAGGTCAATGGTCTATAGTTTGCTAGCAAGTAGATAATGAGCAAACAACTGAATCATATAAGCAAAAACTTTTCATGAATAGTACTTTCGAGACAAGCATCAAAGAGTTTTGCATAAGAGTTAACTCATAAAGCAATAGATTCTAAGTAAAAGGTATTTAACCAACACAAAGGAAGATTTAAGTTTCAGCAATTGCTTTCAACTTTCAACATATATATCTCATGGATATTTGTCAACACAAAGCATATAATAAGTGCAATATACAGCATATAAAAATTGTTGCACCAAAGTTGACACTAGTGTTTGCTTCTAAGATAGAAAGAAGTAGGTAAACTGACTCAACATAAAAGTAAAAGAAAGGCCCTTCGCAGAGGGAAGCAGGGATTAAATCATGTGCTAGAGCTTTTTAAGTTTTTGAAATCATATAGAGAGTAAAAATAAGTTTTGAGAGGTGTTTGTTAATTGTCAACGAATCAGAAAATGGAAAGTACAATATGACCCCTGCCAACCAGACTTTTAAGAGCGGCTCCCATGAAGGACGTTATTTCTACCAGCAAGGCAGATCATCCCTCTTTCTCTTTTGTTTACACATGCAGATATTTCACTGTTTGTCATTGCTTGACTGATAAATCAGGGCAAAAATGTGAAGAGAATTAAGCGGTTAAAGTTGTAATTAATTGGGACTGGGCACCCCATTTGCCAGCTCTTTTTGCAAAATTAATGGATAAGCGGATGTATATGCCGCTAGTCCGGTGGTAAAGTCTGTTTGACAGTTGACATAAAGACATCCACCCCGTCCTCATGAGCTTGGTAAACATTGACACAAAATAGGAGTAATAAAGTTTGAATAGTTTAAAGGTAGCACATGAAAAATTTACTTGGAATGGCAAGGAAATACCACATATAGGTAGTTATGGTGGACACAGATGGCATGGATTTTGGCTCAAGGTTTTGGATGCACGAGAAGCATTCCCTCTCAGTACAGAGTTTAGGCTAGCAAGGTTATTTGAAGCAAACACAGGATATCAACCGACACAGCAAGACTTATATGAAAACATATTGCAAGCATTATAAGACTCTACACTGTCTTCCTTGTTAACCAAACCCTTTTACTAGAAAATATCTAGACCTTAGAGATACCAATCATGCAAACCAAATTTCAACGAGCTTTACGGTAGTTCTTCATTAATAGGTTTTAACTACATGATACAAAAGCTTAAACATGAACTACTTGATAACTCAAAACAATTGACAAGTATCAAATTATCCAATACAATGATCTACAAGAATATGTAAGCTTTTTCCATTATACCATCTACCACATGCAACATTTTCTGTTCCAACCAAACACCAATCAATTTATTTCAACATAAACTCTCCAAACAATTATAAGTGAAGCAAGAGAGTACTTTCTTTAAAAGAACTAACAGCTCTGAATAAGAGATGCATGAAAACAGGAGCTAAAAGCATAGCAATAGCTAGAAGAATACTCAACAAGTATAAGTGAAGAATAGGAGTATTCATATGAAAAAGCGGAGCGTGTCTCTCTCCCAATCAAGAATGCTGGGGTCCAATCAAGTTGACCATAAGAAAAATAAAATACTGAAAATAAAAGCACACAGACGCTCCAAGTAAAGCACATATGATGTGAAAGAATTAAAATATAGTTTCACTAGAGATGACCTGATAAGTTGCTGATGAAGAAGGGGATGCCTTGGGCATCCCCAAGCTTAGACGCTTGAGTCTTCTTGAAATATGCTGGGGTGATCCATGGGAGCATCCCCAAGCTTAAGCTCTTCACTCTTCTTGATCACATTATATCATCCTTCTCTCTTGACCCTTGAAAACTTCCGCCACACCAAACTCAAAGTAATTCTCATTAGAGGGTTAGTGCACAATCAAAAACTCACATGTTCTATAAGGACACAAACATGACCGTTACTTTTAACATTAGCTACTGCCACTGATGTTATGTGAAGCTCTTCACCCTAAAAAAGAATTCCACTCAACACTAGTAAAAGAGAGAATGCGAAAAATAAAAGACAGAATCTGTCTAAACAGAACAGTCCGCAAAGACGAATTTTTTCGAGGCACTTACGTTGCTCAGATCGAAAAACTTTAAACTAACGAAAGATGCGTACATATCTGAGGATCACGCACAAAAATTTCAGATTTAAATAATTTTTCTGTGATTTTACAGAATTAAAACGGTGAACAGCAGAAATCTGTTCCTGCGCAGAAATCCAAATCTAGCATCATCTTCCTATTAGAGGCAATACTTGGCACAACAATGCGATAAAATAAAGATACAAAGGAATTGTTACAGAAGTAAACAACTCCTTGACTCAAAAAAAAGAAAAATTGCAGAAATAAAATAATGGGTTGTCTCCCATAAGCGCTTTTCTTTAACGCCTTTCAGCTAGGCGCAGAAAGTAAGAATCAAGTGTTTCCAAGTGATGAAGCATCAACAGAAAGGTTGGAAGTTTTCTCAACAATGCATTGTATCTTATCTATATAAGTTTCAGAAACTCCTCTTTCATTACTTTTAGGCACACTATCCTCATCAAATAAATTTTCAGGAACAATCCAATCAAAATTCTTTTCTAGTGCCTCATGCATGCCTACAAACTTAAAAGGTATTGGTATCTTAACTTCCCCCTCATAATTAGTTTCTTTAGTGTATTTAAGCCTCTCTTTTTCCAGTTTCTCAAGTGTATTAGCAACATCAATATAATAGCCAAGCATCTTATATCGAATAAAAACTTTTCTAGCTTCTCTAGCAACATCACCAAATTCTTTAAGCAAGGTTTCTAGAACAAAATCTTTCTTTTCACCATCTTCCATATCATGAAGTTTAAGGAACATATGCTGCATTATAGGATTCAGATTGACAAACCTAGCTTCCAACATGTGAACTAGAGAAGCTGTAGCAATTTCATAATTTGGAGCAAGTTCTACCAAGGTCTATCTTCAAAATCTTTAAGCCTACTAATGTGACCCAAGAATTCCTCAATGTTATCTCTTCCAATGATAGACCCACTACCCACAGATATGTCTTTTAAAGTATACTTAGGGAGAAGCATGATGAAATAACAGAAACTAAACAGAAAATAAACTAGCAAGTAACTAATTTTTTTGTGTTTTTGATAAATAAAGCAAACAAGACTAAATAAAAATAAACTAAGCAAGACAATAACAAAGTAAAGAGATTGGAAGCGTGAAACTCCCCTTGCAGAAATCCTCTTGCCCCGGCAACGGCGCCAGAGAGCTGTTGCAGGGAGTTAGAGGAGCTCTCAGAAATATTTCTTCTCCCCGGCAACGGCGCCAGAAAAAGAGCTTGATTGCGTGGATCACACGTTCGTTGGGAGACCCCAAGAGGAAGGTATGAAGCAGTATAGCAGCAGTTTCCCTCAGTATGAAACCAAGGTTTAATCGAACCAGTAGGAGCAAGAAATCACTTTGAAGGTTGTTGGTGGCGGAATGTGGCACGGCGCAATACCAGGGAATCTGGCACCGACGTGGAATCTGCACACAACACAATCAAACTACTTTGCCCCAACGAAACAGTGAGGTTGTCAATCTCACCGGCTTGCTGAAAACAAAGGATTAAACGTATGGTGTGGAAAACAGTAGTAAATTGCAGAGAATGAAAAGGAACAGTGTTTGCAGTTGGTTGTATTATCAGTGTAAAAGAATGGACCGGGTCCACAGTTCACTAGTGGTGTCTCTCCATAAAAGATAACTAACATGCTGGGTGAACAAATTACAGCTGGGCAATTGACAAAATATTGAGCGCATGACAATGCATATATATGACATGATGATTACTATGATATTCATGTGGGCATTACGACAAAATACATAGACCGTTATCCAACAGCTCTATGACTAATAATCCACCGCCAGGTTGTCATCCGAGTTCCCCGTTGGTATTAAGTTGCAAGCAACGGATAATTGCATTAAGTAATGTGCGTAATGTAAACAAATGCATTAGACCTAACGGCGCACCCTTAAGCTAAGCATCGTTATTTTATCCCTAGTGGCAACAGCACATCCACAATCTTAGAAGTTATTGTCACTCTCCCAGATTACCGGAGGCATGAACCCACTATCTAGCATAAATACTCACTCTTGGAGTTACAAGCATCTACTTGGCCAAAGCATCTACTAGTAACGGAAAGCATGCAAGATCATAAATAACATATAAGATAGATTGATAATCAACTTGACATAGTATTCAATATTCATCGATCCCAGCAAACACAACATGTAGCATTACAATAAGATGATCTTGATCATGATAGGCAGCTCACAAGATCTAAACATGATAGCATAAAGTGGAGAGACAACCATCTAGCTACTGCCATGGACCCGTAGTCCAAGATGAACTACTCACGCATCACTCCGGAGGCAGGCATGGTGATGTAGAGCCCTCCGGTGATGATTCCCCTCTTCGGCAGGGTACCGGGAAGAGCTTCTGAACCCTCCCGAGCTAGGGTTGATGGCGGTGGCGTCTCTGGAACTTTTCGTCGATAATGGCTCGGGTATTTAGGTTTTCGCGTCGGGAGAATAAATAGGCGAAAGGGCGGCGGTTGCGGAGCCACGAGGGCCCCACACCACCCCACGGCGCGACAGGGGGGCTCGCGCGGCCCCATGGTGTGGCTGCCACGTGGCTCCCCTCCATGTCTCCTCTAGACTCCGTCTTCGTGTTGGAAAAATATGAGGTTATGTCCAAGTTTCGTCCAATTCCGAGAATATTTCCAGACTAGCTTTTCTGGAATACAAAAACAGCAGAAAACAGGAACTGGCACTGTGGCATCTTGTTAATAGGTTAGTCCCAGAAAATGCATAAAAATGCTATGAAGTGTATATAAAACATGTAACAATTGGTATAATATCAACATGGAACATCAGAAATTATAGATACGCTTGAGGCGTATCAGCAGCTGACTGGGAAGCGCCCTAGTTCGCATTGACGCCATTGAAAACTTCTCCTTTCGAACTGCTCCCCTTCAAAATCTGGCTAAGACAATAGCCAGGGACGAAACCAATATGAGTACATTTGATTGTACTCGCAAACTACCCCCGAAATGAGCATGCACTACCCTTTTTATTATTTAGTTAAAACTTTGTTTGCTTTGAAAACTCTATATCCTTATTAAAAAAAGGATAGACTTTTGTTTAATAAAACTTTGTTTGAAATCTCTATAACTTTGATTTAAAAAAAAGGGAAAGAAGGCTTTTAGAACTTTTTCCAATACATCTGTCTTTGTAAGAAATCTCTTTTAAAGCTTTATCCCGAAAATACATCTTTGTTGAAAATGCTAAGAAGTCTCTTTTATAAACATTTTCCCAGAAAATCACCATTTGTTTATTTCTCCAAAACTCCTCCTTTTTCGACCATAACCCTTCATGGTCAAATCATTTTCCAACATCCTGATACCAGCCCTTCGGTATAGTTGCATAAAACATTTCCCACTTTCAAATCACAAAACTTTGCACTTCTCGACCCTAGCCCTTCATGGTCTTTCTCTTTTCCAGCAACCTCATGCCGACCCTTTGGCATAGTTGCATATATAAAAACATCTCCATTTTCTTTTCAAATCTCAAAACTTTTTTTCAAAACTTGCACATGGTCTTAGGACAGCCTCCCAACTGTCCATATCCGAGGACTCGGCTATTCGAATAGTTTTTACACTCTGCAGAGGTAGCACGCTTTTCCCACATCCATCCGGCAACTCATCGTGTCAGCCACGTCCCGCCATACAAGGTGTATGCGAAGTTGAGTCACCGATCGTAGCCTGTCCTTTGCTCATGCTAGTATAGGACCCTGCCCATATGACACTTTCCATCAACACTTAACCCAGCCGTCGGAATCTAAGTGTGAGGACTCATAGTTTTGCCCGGCGACCCCATGGTGAAGTCTTCAATCCTCTTTCTCCCTTCACTCATACCAGCCCGTCGGTATTCTCCTTTTTGAGGATCCAGGTCAGGGGTAGGTCACCAAACCATCCCCCCATGCATAACGGAGTCATCTCTGTCGATGAGGCATCCCATACTAATATGAGCAAATTATATGACTACGCCCTTTCCATAGGTGGGTAAATGTGGTCGCACAGGGTATGATTGGTTGTCATAGTACACAGACACAATGTGCATTTTTCATAAACATCACCATACTCCATTTCTTCACTCCCACTCCGACATTTCGGCATTCCAAATCCACACAAGTATTATCAAAGGAGTTTAGAGTAAACAATATTTTTCCCATCCTAGAGTTTGAAAAAGAATTTCCACCTAACACCTCCATATAGGGTGTCAAATAATTTACTTGTATTTTGAAAACAAAGGGTTTTCAAAATCAAAGCTTTAGTGGCAACCACCACATAAATCACTTATGCTCTTTATAAGTAAAACATGTGAACCAAAATTGACGTATATAGATGCAAGCTCAGAGAAGTAGCTTGCCTGATTTCAGCAATATGTCCCTGGAGTTCTCCTCATACATCAATAAAATAAATCCCATCCTTCTTCAGAAATCCTCTCCAAAGGCCACTCCGGTAGCGTCAATATCTAGCATTGCAAACAGGGAAATAAACAACACTCAATACACCAAACAAATCCACAAGTGATACACAAATAAGTAACAAACCACAAGCATCAAACTAATCATTCAAGCAACAAACTAGGATCTACACTTACAAGGGCGTTATACTAATCAATAGTCTAACACTTATACACAAGCTAGGACCATCGATCACCAAACTCTCTTAGGCAAAGATTAACAATAAGCACCTTCCTTTGCGTAGGAAATACTTCAGACAAAAGTTAGGCCACCAATCATTCTCTGTAATTCAAAATATTTTACCAATCTCAGGTAGAGACATTTACCAGATACTCAAGCTAGTATTCAACTTAAAGACAATCGAGTTTATCAAGCAAGGCAAACATATTACTCACACCAACATGTTTAGCAATTATCTCTAACAGCGCTAATATATTGTACTAACAAGTCCAACAACAGTGACAAGTATATAATTTTACCAAAACACTCAACAATAAACATCAACCACATTTTTCTGATATACCCTTAAAAAGTTATTGAATTTATAAAATTCCTTTTTCAATCTGTCCTATTGTTAAGTTATTTTAAACAACACTACAAATAATTATCCACGTTTGGAAACAAGGTGGAACATGAAGTATATCACTTGCTGAACATTTTGATAGGTCAACCTTAATTTTTGGATCATTATTTTTAAAGATATGGATTTTCCAAAAGCATTTTCTTTTCTACCATTTTCCTTATTTTAATAAAACATCAATTAAACTAATTTATTTGGATAGGTGAATTACACCAAAAGACATGCTTTATTTTTCTGAACATTTTGGTATCTTTTTTGTAATTTTTGGACAAGTATTTAATTAGTTATGAATTTTACAAGTTTAATCAATTATCTGCCTTTTCTTTTATTTTCCAGAAATTTTTAACCGAACCGTTTCTCACCGGGGCTGGGCTACCCATAGCCACTGACAAGCGGAGGCCCACGACCACGTTGACTGCGCCGAGCCACGACCTACGCGCGCTGGACGCGGTGATCACCGTCGGCGACGTCCACGGCTCCGGTGGAGGAGCACTCGCGGGGATGAACTAATGGGGCCATTCGACGCGCACGTGTACGGACCATCTACTGGCGGAGTCACGGACCATTTGGCCACTGGAGACGGCGTCGACGACGTGCTACAGCGGCGGGTGGCCACGGCCTTCGGCGAAGCTACGGTTACTCGGCGAACTAGGGACAGGGGAGGAGGACGAGCATGTCCAGGAGAACCGCAAACTCACCCTCGACGCGTGAGTGCGCTCAGTTGATGCAGAGGTGGTCGAAATCGATGGTGAGCTTGCTCGAAACGCGGCGGCCGGAGAGGAAGAAGAAGCGGACGGCGGCGACGATGCGGGCGATTCCTTGCACGAGGACGAAGAGGAAGACGAGGCGGTGAGGATGGCGATCTTCGATCTGCTCTGCGTGCTAGATAGCGGCGGTGATTTGTCGGCGGGCACGAGCTAGGGCTCGGCCATGGTGGAGAATAACGAGGGAGAGAGAAAGAGAGAGGGAGCCGATGAGAGATAAGTGAGGAGTGAGAGAGAGCAGAGGAGCGTCGTGGCGTTCTTATCCCCTCCCCGCTGCAGGAGGAGCGCTGCACAGTGGCGAGCTCGCCACTGGCGCTAAGCAGCGCGTGCTTCGGCGGTGACAGAGGAAGTGGACGGCGATTTTACAGAAAACCCCTGCCTTTTCTTTATTTCCTGTTTCTTTTATTTCCAGAAGCACTTTAGGGATTTAATTGAGTCACTAAAACATTTTAGAAAATTATGAGAAAAATCAGGTAGCCTCCCCATAACATGTAGAAGCTCCACAAAAATTGGGGTGTCAAAATAAAATGTTTTGAACAACTTTTGTTCATAGGGTTTAAATATGGCATTTTTCTTAAATACAAATTTATAATCCTTTAGAAATTTTAAAGCAAGTTCAAAATATTATTTTTGAACTCTTGGAACTTTCTTGACAAATATATTAACTTCAAATAATTTTTATTTTCATAGAGAAAATATTTGTCTGAAGGAAATAGATAGTTAAGTAGGGAAAATAATTCATTAGGATCATTTCTTTAACTCATGATCTTAATTTCCATTTGTTGAATACTTTGAGGAGTCTGTTTTATATTTAAGTCACATACCAAATTTGTTATCAAGTGTGTTTTATTTTAGTGCTAAGCACAATGGAGGAATTATTCACACAAGCAACAAACACAACAAGATCAACATCACAACCAAGACCACACAAATCAAACCACAAGAATTAATCACACCACCATTTCCACAAATGCTATCTTGGGGAAAAGTGACCACTCCTAATTATGACAAGATGATGTTTAGGAAATATCCCCACTCATAACTTAATAGTTTTCAAAAAGATTTGAGAAAGGAAATATGTGGGGTAATATATTTTCCACTAGTGTTATTTTCAAGTAGAGTGAAAATAAGAGTTTATAAAATGGGAGTTGTATACACCTGCAAAATACCAAGGTTGAAAAATAGGTAGGAGATGGCATATAGATCTCCATAATTTTGGAAACACATAATTTTGGAAATACTTTTACTTTCCCAAGTAATGGGTATTAGTTTTGGTTGTTGCTAAACCAAGTATCACTGAAATGGACTTTAGCCAGAAATAAGAATGGAAAAGATATATGGAATATTTTCTTGTCATAACATGATCACCAAAGTTAAATATTTTTATCTTGGTGTGGTCTTTAGGTTAATATTTATTAGCCAAACAACTTAAACATCAAGTCACATCAAGTCAAACAGAGCAATAGGAAGGAAAATACAACTATTAGGGAAATATTTCAAAAAAAGTTTTTGTTGGTTCTAAATTTTGGGTCTTGTAAAACTAAGTTTTTCTTAGTTCCAAAATTTGGGATGTCACAAGCAGGACGTGGGCGTCACTGCATGATCATGCAAGAAATCAGACTCGGCAAGTCAAGATTCCAAGAAGCTGTGTTCAGCTTTGAACGGCGCGAAGCTAATGAAGAAGCTCATCGACTAGCGCGGCTTGCGACTAGTTTATCAATAGGTAGACATGTGTGGTTTTCTGCTCCACCCCAAGACTTGGGTATTCCTGTAAACATCTTGCCTGTTGTTTAATAGAGCTTCGGTCGTTCCTCTAAAAAAAAAAAGTTGCTCCTCGTGGAGCTTTCCTTGCGGCATCTTTGCCTTCAGGGTTTATTGTCCCACAAGGCTAAACATTGTGCTACGATTTTTGTTAGTGTGCACGTGGCGTCCGTGTTTTTTCTTGTTTTAATTTTGACCAATTAAACATGTACGATATCACTTGTGATGAAAAAACTATTATTAGAAATTTTATGTGAATTCCATGATATAACTTTCCTAAACATACAATTAATATTTCGCTGGTCAAATTAATGGTCAAACATTGGTCTTGAAAACGTGTTTGCTGTCTAAACAAGAACAAATGAATTTCATTGATGGTACCAATTTTGATTTCGGCACCAAACTGGATTCCCATGAGTTCACGTCAAGCCAAATCTTAAATTCAAGAGCAGGTGAGTGAATGTATAGTTTGGACAAGAGTGTGAAACAACCGATCTCTCGAACCAACTACCGTTTATGTGGCTGTCCATGTGATTCGTGTCTCCTTTATGAGAAAACCATGCATGTATGATTTAGAATTTGGTCATTAGAAATTTCATATATTATTTTGATAATGGGCAACTTTTGAATGCATCAAACTTATGGAAATACATATATGACGATTATAAAACAACACGATGACAAAACATCGAGGTTACACCCCTCTACAACTACCAATGCAAAAAGCTACAAAGAAAAATAAAAAGAGAAAAGCAATGCCCATAATCATAGTCTTCAAAAAGGTTTCACCCAAGTAAGAAGAAAGAATGTCGCTCAAAAAAATCATAAAAACCGAGCCACTAATTTGACCCAGAAGACCCAAGTGGATGTCCATTGAGTCAAAAAAAATAGACAATTAAGAGGTGAGGGTCAAAGGCTACAAAACGACACCTCCACATGTGTCTAGATATGCAAGTGGGTCGGGATTAGTATACCTCTGTTCCATAAAAGAAGGCATGTAAATTTTATCAAAGTCAAACCATGTGAAATTTGACCAAACACGTGAGAAAAAACTACCAATCTTTGAAATGTCAAATCAATCTTATTAGATGCATCATTAAATATGTTTTCATAGTATATTTATATACTATTATGACTATCCATAGTTTTTTCTATAAATCTGATCAAACTTTACATTGTGTGATTTCAGAAAAAAAAATAGACGCCAAGTTTTTTTAGAAATCGAGGTAGTACTTCAAGTGAGTCCCGTATACCTCTACGTACACTTGCTCTCGAGGCTCAGTAGACCAGGCACCGCATTAAGCTGGCATCTCTCACAAGTTGCTTACAAAAAAGATAATGTGCAAGTAGCCAAGTAAGTAAATGCTTAATTACTAGACTGCAGCTATCGCCCAAAATTAGCCAACGACTATATTCGAGCAGGCAACACATGCGCCACGTTCGACTGGAGGAGGTGATCTGTCAGTTTATATAGTCAAAATTAAGTAACGCGCGCCACTATATGAGTCTTGAGCTCAGTTACTCGTTTTACATTTATTATTGCATAATTCAAAATCGGTTGTGACCTTGCGCAGGTTCAAAATCCATTTGCGTTTCGGACCACTAACAACAGCAGGTCACCGATCAAAATCAGTTGAATTGAACCTGAACCTTGGCTGGACTCCGGCCGTCTGTATCGCGGGCGCATGCACCGGACCACCGTAACGGCAACCGCTCCCGTGCCATCGCTGAGCCCTTGACACGCGGGGCAAAGCGTCGGCGAGAGATCAAGAAGACCGGGTGCGCCGAAAAACAGAGCGAAAACCACACACATAAGCAAACGCAAGCGGCGGCGCTGCCTGGAGTGCCCGGCCTTGCAAGCACACCACACAAGCCGTACGCCACCACCACTAGCTTCCCGCCGCTCGCCGTCCCCAAGCCAGGGCGAGCGGAACACCAACCAACCCCGCCGGCAGAGGGCAGAGGAGAGCAGGCTGTGCGCGGAAAGAAGAAGTAGCAAGATGGCCAAGTCGGAGCAGCTGGCGGCGCTTCTCGTCGTGGCTATCGCTGCCGCCGCCTTCCTGTGCTCGTGCCCCACCGCCGTCTCCGCCCGGAAGGTACGTACGATCGCGGAACATACTCAGCGTTGTGCTTTCTCTCTCGGCGGCGATTATTACTCCGGCGCTCGTGAGTGACACAGCCTTCCGGCGATGCAGGTGGGCGAGACGTGCGCGGTGAGTCGGAACTGCGCCGCCGGTCTGCACTGCGAGACGTGCGTGGCGGACGGCAACGTGCGGCCGCGGTGCACCCGCGTGACCCCGGTCGACCCGCAGAGCAAGGCGGCGGACCTGCCCTTCAACCGCTACTCGTGGCTGACCACGCACAACTCCTTCGCCCGGCTGGGCACCCGGTCCCAGACCGGCACCGCCATAGCCACCGCGTGGAACCAGCAGGACACCGTCACCCAGCAGCTCAACGTAAGTCAAGTCAACTCAGCTCAACCGCCACTCCGATCTGTAATTTTTTTTTTTCCACCTTCCGTTTACCTGCCCCCTCGCAAAGTCGCGAGGCTAGCTCTCCACGTGGGCAATGCCGGCCGTGCGCCGGTGTACGGCCTCGCCGACCGCACGAATCGTAAAGCATAGGGCCTGTGTAGCATGGGCAGACGGAGAACGACGATAACCTGTCTGCCTGTCAGTGTGCGGTGAGGTGTCCCGGGACGGCGACAGATGTCGCTCGAGGCTCGTCCATGTGGCGACGGAGCGGCTCCATCGCGAGGCGGCGGTCCTTTTCCGTCGCTGGTTTGCGTGCACGGCCGCGCAGCCACGCCCACACGATGCCGCTGCGGCTTTTGCTTCAAGCGTTGCCGCGGCAATGCTAGCTGCACGGCACACATGGCACCGGCAGGCGCACACGTGATGGGCAAGGCTCGTTTTGTGTAGTACTCAGTGTGGATGAGACGTGTGGTGTCTGGTCTAGTTTGGGTAACACGTCCATTTCTGTTGCATTCATATGGATGTACGGAGTAGTACTCAGTGTGGATGAGACGTGTTGCATCCAAATCATCCAATCAACAGGGTGCGATGGGTGGCTGTGACCTCGAAATAATTGCAGGAAAAGTTGGGACACGGTGTTCTGGCTACTACTCCCTTCGTTTCAAATTAATTGATTTCTATTTGTGCACATATGGATGTATCTAGACATATTACATAATAAATACATCCATATTTGTATAAATGGAAGTCATTTAATTTAGAACGGAGGGAGTAGATATGAGTATCTAGGCCAATGGAAAATGCATTTTAAAATGTCACAAAAGATCAGGAATAAGATTTCACGTGTACTTCCAGACATTTTATGTTGGCATGCAAAATTTTGCATAAAAAAATAATATGTTTTTTCTGTTCTCTAAGAAAGACAAATTGGGTGCTCCAAACTGACTTCTTTCTGCCCTTTTGACATAAGGCACACAAAAAACCTTTTCGTTTTGCGATATTTGTGTGCCAAACTGCCAATATAAAATGTCTGGATATACATCCGAATTTCTTTTCAGAATTTTTTGACATCATGGGATGTGGTTTTCCATGATACAAGCATCTAGTCCCGTGAGTCAAAATGGATTTCGGGAAAACTTGATGCTGCTAGTAGGTGTGGTTTTGCATTTTCGAACAAGAACCTCCTCCGTTGAATTGTGTCAGCACTTAACGCCTAGGCCCAACTCTTCCCTGAGACAATGGTGGTCTGACCTGGAACGCTGCCAGCCCAAGCGCAGAAGGAGGAAGATCACCACGCTGGTCGTTGCCTGCTGCAGAAGACTATGGCTGGAAAGGAACAACCGTTATTTCGAGCAGAAACAAGAAACGGAGACAAATATTGTCAGGCTGATTAGAGAGAAATTTGCTCTCTCGGAGCGGGCTAGTAGAGGTGCAGAAAATAGGGAGGAGTAGTCCTTAATTAGTTCTAGCTTAGCGGCTGCCGTCTTTCGGCCTTGTAACTCTCAAAGCGGATGTAAAACTCTTTCTTTCTTAATGTGATGACATGCAATCTTTGCATGTTCTTGAAAAAGTCAGCACTTAACGGTTTCATATCAATTCAAGAACAGTGGGGAGTAGTATAAACACTGCTTGCTTAAGCACGAGCTCATGATTCTTATTACTTGGGCTTCGTGCACCTAACGAGCAGTTTTTAAATCAAGTTGCATATTGCATTGGTCAAACTGGATCGATCGGCTGACTTTCCCGTGTCGCAGAACGGCGTGAGAGGGCTGATGCTGGACATGTATGACTTCCGGAACGACATATGGCTCTGCCACTCCTACGGCGGCGCCTGCCGGAACTTCACCGCCTTCGTAAGCTCGCACCAAACCAAACTCCCACGACGAATCACTCCCTCCCTCCCTCCCTCTGACCGACGAACAATCAGGCTAACAACTACCGCTGTTTACATATGTCCTGATGGTCCGAACAGACGCCGGCGGTGAACGTGCTCCGGGAGATCGAGGTGTTCCTGACGAGGAACCCGTCGGAGGTGATCACCATCTTCATCGAGGACTACGTGGAGTCGCCCAAGGGGCTCACCCGCGTCTTCAACGCCTCCGGCCTGACGCCGTACCTGTTCCCGGCGTGGCGCATGCCCAAGAACGGTGGTGACTGGCCGCTGCTCAGCGACATGGTCCGCGACAACCACCGCCTCCTCGCCTTCACCTCCAAGGCCGCCAAGGAGGCCGCCGAGGGCTTCCCCCACGAGTGGCGCTACGTCGTCGAGAACCAGTGTACGTACGCATGCACGCACGCACGAACCATGGATCATCGCACAAGCTAACAAGCATGACTAATGTCGAAAATGTTTTGTGTGCAGACGGGACTAAAGGGATGGTGAATGGTTCGTGCCCGAAGCGTGCCGAGTCGGCCGCCATGAATGACCTGTCGAGGTCGCTGGTGCTAGTGAACTACTTCCGGGACCTCCCCAACTTGCCGGAGGCGTGCAAGGACAACTCCGCGCGGCTGCTGGGCATGCTCGACACCTGCCACGCCGCGTCCGGGATAGATGGGCTAACTTCATCGCCGTTGACTTCTACAAGGTATCAGATTCTTGCCAGCTGCATCACTTTTCAGTTGCGGAGACTGAGAGTGAAATATCAATTTGACTAGGCTTTGCGAGTACTAATGCTGTCGATATTTTTCTACCCTGCCCAGAGAAGCGACAGAGGCGGCGCGGCGGAAGCCACGGACAAGGCCAACGGCGGACTGGTCTGTGGATGCGGAAGCATAGCTGCTTGCAATGTAATTTTGCCACGCTGCGTGCTCTTTGCCTTCTGCAAGTATTCCATTTCAGCGAGTTCTTTTACTAATGACAAAATCGATGTCTGTTCTGTGCAGAGTAATGGTACATGCTCGCCGCACAAACGCGGGGCGACGCCCAAAGGCATCTTCAACGCGACCTCTGACGCTGCGGTGCGGCGGCCGCCGGCGATGCAACGGCAGCTGCTCATGCTGTCAACCGCTCTCATTGCTCTACTATTATGCCTGTGAAAGTACATTGGAATCTACTCTTACCTAGAAAGCTTTGTCAAAAGATTAGATTAGTCTGCACACTGAAACTCGAACAGTTGCTTTAGCAGCAGATTTGGATTAAGAAATCTGTCTACTGACCACCACTGCAAATACAAAGCAATACAATTGCTACTTGCTGATCAGTGGCACATGTAAAGAAGCGTGTAAACTCCCTTAGTTAATCGCAGGATCCTAATACCTGAAAAAAAGCTCGGCAACCGTGTAACGAAGCGTGTAAACTCCCTTAGTTAATCGCAGGATCCTAATACCTGAAAAAAAGCTCGGCAACTGTGTAAAGAAGCGTGTAAACTCCCTTAGTTAATCGCAGGATCCTAATACCTGAAAAAAAGCTCGGCAACACAGTTGCCTATGTTCAGTGCTGCAATAATAGCCACGACATTGGTCTGTTGGAGGCAACACAAGATCATTGGGTATCATACCAAAGCATACACGACATGGCAAAACAAAAGATAACTGCACGCTCTTGTTGGAAGCATTAAGATACGTTTGCAAAAACTATTATACTGGAGGGATCCAAGATAGCATATTTTAACATGTGTAGACACTGATCGATCTTGCAAACATCACTACTACATAACATAACCATTGGGCAATATTAAACGCCTCATACGAAGGGAAACATCAACATCCAAAGTAGGGGAATTCACTCCATGGTGGAACCAGCGCCATAGCCACCAGCACCGCCACCACGGCCGAAGCCGCCACCACCACGGCCAAACCCACCACCAGAGCTCTGCAAAATTTCAGGGTGGAAAAAATAATGAGCAAATAGAAACCTACCACAGATCAGAAAATAGTTGTATTTTTAATAAGTTTATGACATTTCTTCAGTGATAACAAGGTTATCCCGACCTTTTGGCAAAGAAAAGCATGCAAGCTATGAAACTATGAATGAAATCTTTAACATTAAACCAAATCTAGGTTCACGATAAAAATCTGCTCATACAGTACAAAACTATGGATGTTGCGAGTTCAAAAAAATTGACATTATAGGGTGCACATAGAAATCAGCTAGTATGCAATTATGATTTGTATGTTTATTCCTGCCTGTAAACTGTTATGCTAAATAATCCGACCAAACAGGACAGGAACTTCAAGGACATAGTTGATTACCCTGAATGATGGCTGGAACTCAGCAGGAGCTCCGGCCTTCTCGCCACCAAAGTCGCCAGGAGAAGCACGAGGACCGCCACGGTAGCCATCCCTGTCACCAAACCTTGGCCTCTCGCCCTCAAAACGAGGCGGACCCCTGGAAAAAGTCCATGTAAATGTAAGCAGATTATAAAGCTAGACTTGGCGTCAGCAAAAATTTAGAAGAGCCCCGCAAAATATCAAGAGAACACAAAATCATATCCGTATATCCTGAAAGCACTTTGTCTTGCAGTTTTCTTTACAAGAAAAACAAGGGATAAGCAAATAGGAAGAGGATGTACATATACAATGAAGTAAACCATACAACCAAATTCTGGCCATCATCCAAAATATATAGTCTAAAGAATACGTACAAGAGTCAACACTACCCCTTGTTAAAACACTTTCCAGGTTCAAAATTCATCGCTGCAAATCTATGTCTACACAATAAAGACTCCAGGCCTTACACCATTAAGTTAAACCTCAAACAAGTACAGACCTTCAGACATCTTAAATGTACGGCTAGCATATATCAAAGTTGCCAGTCATGACTCATCTCAGTAGAACAATTAATGGTAAGTCAGCTCTACTGAAATCATCTTAGGTGTACCAACAGGTATCAAAGGTCCATGAATCACACTAGAGATCGTGTTCACATTCCAACAGTGTGAAGCAAACATAACTATACCTTGGGCGGTCACCAGGTGGGCCAGAGCCGAATGGGCGGCCAGGAGGCTTGGCAGACTTCTTGAGGGTGTTAGGCACGATCTCAGATGGCAGGTTGAGGAAGCTGCGCAGGTGCTCAATGCCTTCATTGGTGAGGTACCAGTAGTAGTGCTGCCACGAGAAGGTCTCCCTGACGAATTCCTTGGACTTGAAGCTCTGCATGAGCTTGATCCTGCAGGTTCGGCACATCAATCTGCGGGTGCTTGGCCAGGTTGTAGTCCTTCTTGGCATACAGCACACCCTCTGCAATAGCACATACACGCATCAAGCAAAATGGTTTCACAGAAAATGTGCTCACGTGAATTCATTTGGTTCTGGTGGAGATAATTTGCCAAACACCCTAATACGAGCTTACGGGAACACATGATCTCACCAACATATGATAGCTAGTAGCCTAGCCTGCACAAGTTCCACACATGCAAAATTTCACCCAACGAACCAAGTCCTATATATAAATTATACTTAACTATCATTTAAATATCAAACACGCACTAAACGTAGTGTTTTCGCTGTGGGTGTATCAGATCCAACATATTCACCGTCAATCGCGCCAATATAGCAGCTACGGGCCTACGAGGCGAGCGGGGTTGAGAATTACTGACCTTGGAAGAGGTACTTGCAGATCTCATTGCGGTTCTTCTTGGAGATGATCTGGGAGAAACAAGAGACGACATCAGCACAGCGTCAGGGCAGGTAAGACCTCGAAGGAACTGCGGATTCTGGCCAAGGATCCTCGCTTACCATGCTGGGAAGGTCGTGGGTAGGGCGAGCTCCAAGTGCGCCGGGGCGGGGGCGAGGGCTGGAGCGGCGGCGCGAGGGAGGGAGAGAAACGAAGAACCCTAGAGTTTCTGACGGGTAAGCTTTTATATAGTCGCTCTGGTGTAGGGTTGGACGGTGGAACAGAGAGAGCGAGAGCGCGGTAGGGAGGGGTAGAAATGTCAAACGGAGAGACTTCCTGGGTATAAAGGCCCGGTTGAATGGGCTCCGATGGGGCTTGTGATGATAGTGGGAATCTTAGGATGACTCAACGGGGCGATCCAAACGGACGCGTGTTTGGTCTGCGTTTTGTCCGCGTTTTGTCCGTTTGGGTCGGGGAATGGACGCGCGTCCGGCCCATGTCCGCCCCTTTCTGGCCAGTGCCCCCAACGGGACGACGCATCGAGTCCGCTCGCATGTTTTTTTTAGTTAAACATGTCATATATGGGCCATTTTCATTCATATATAGGGGGTGGGCCGACGCATCGAGTCCGCCCGGCCCAGGGTTTTTGATCATTTTGATCATTTTTATCAATCCATACAAAACAAGTATATAGGAAACAAAATAAATTATACAATCCAAATGGTTCATCACATAGTTATTACAATCTAAATAATTCAGCAAATAATACAAATTGTTTCACAAATAACAAATTGTTTCATGCATAGTCTTACAAACCAAATAAAAATAAGACCAATAGTTCATCATATGGAACTACTGGTTACCGTAGTGCTGCCAGACATGCTCCACCAAATCATTTTGGAGCTGGTTATGAGACACCTTCTCACGAATGTCACGGTGGAAGTCGAGACACTGATCAAATGTGGACGGTCCCTGGGGCTCAACCAACTGACCCTGAAACTGCCAAGCCTGATCATGCATACCCTCGTCACGTACTGGGAGGATACATGGGTCTATGGAGACGAAAGTAGTCCCCCCAGAGCTGGAGTTGGCCAGCTCTCCGGTTCCGGTCCAATGCAGGAGAACGGCCCGGCAACGAGCCTCGGAACACCGGCCGCATCCTCTCAATGTACTCATTGACGATGAGGGTGGCAACCAGGCCGTCACTCTCATCGTCCGAGGAATCATCCGATGATGGCGCGCACAGGATGTAGTTCTTGTAGTACCATTCATCGGAGCTATCCATGGCCGAGTTCGTACCTGAGTTGGTGCCGGGGCTGACGGCCGAACACCTTGTGGGCGTTGTTGGTGTCGCGGGCGCTCCGACAGATGTGGCCGCAAGATTCACCGGCCGTGGCGGGGAGGAAGCAGCTCCGGTGACGGGGAGGAAGAGGAGGAGGAGATGGCGTCCCGGGAATGGCCTGTTGTGCCAAATCGAGGGAGCGACGGCGGGGTGGCGGCGGGAGGGGCGAGAGAGGCGGAGGAGATTGGGGTGGGGAATGGCCTGACGGTTGGGCCAGGGGCGGACCAGAGGAGGACACAATAGCGCTCCCGCTCGCGTCCGCGCCCGACGCATCGGGTGGCCCAAATTTGGGCCAGGAATGGGTCGCGGCGGACCAAAAAACGGACCGCGGTCCGTTTGCGTCGCCCCGTTGGGCCGTGTTTTTGGCCCCGCGGACAGGAACGGAGGCGCGCGGACTCGATGTGTCGCCCCGTTGGAGACATCCTTAGGTCTCCGTGTAATGGCTTGCCTCAGTGGAGGCCCAATTAGGGATTTGCATGACCCAATAACTGCAACATTGGAAGGTTTAAAGAGCATATAACTCGCTAAAAAACATGATGGTTTAGTCCTACTGGCCTACATAATGTTATTCCAAAGGAAAGTTCTCCAAGACAATGCACATGGACTCTTACAACAAATCTAATCTACACTGCCAAGTCTGCCGACGCAGTGCAGTTCTCGGGCTCCACCTCTTGCTCCTTCATGAACATTGTCTCGAGGACTTGGACACCTCTGAAGTGCAGCTTTTTGCTTGGCTAGCCATTCATAACAGGCTTTGGACCTCGGACCGCCTCACCATCAGGGATGGACACATAAGCCTTCAAGTCAGCTTTGTAGATGCCAACCTGAGACACGCAGACATATTCTTTTCGACTGCCGGTTTTCCAAGAGGATCTAGGCAGAGGCGGCTTCCTGGCTTTGCCCTATCCTTCTCATAAGTCTGTGCTCGGGACGACCTACAGTGATGGATTACTAGATAGCTTTGGCCACCTCCCGGTCATCCTCCCCTAAGGGCCTCAAGACGGCAATCATCCTCATATGTGGGGAAGTTGGAAATAAACACGTGGGTGTTTAACAACGTCTCTTCAATTCCTTCTGCCCTCGTCTAGCGCATCAAATATGAAAGCAAGAATTAGATCCTCGTGGGTGCTAAGAAGTTAGCGGAGATCATTAACTAGTTTGTCTTGTTAACCTTTTTATGTTCAGTCTTGGCCTCTATCTGTTTGCTCCTCCTATATTAGTATAAGAAAGATTTTCCCCGTTAAAAAAAAGAGGACTGTGAAATATGGTGGATCTTACCACGATGAGTCGTTGAGAAAGGAAATCCAATGAAATTCGCACCCAAGTCGTCCAAGTCAATAAGAGTAAGTCGGGAGAGTGTGTTTCACATGCTCGAGGCTATAGGAGAGGGCATGCCCGCTTGGCAAAGCATGTTCACACGCACAAGGATCCTACATGATGAAGAAATAGGCTTTCGCCCCGCTATATTAATATAGCAACCACCCGAAACAACTTTGAGGTCACTGCTGGGGCAAACAGCACAGTCCAGCCTAAAAGGAAAGAAAGAGAAAAAAGAAGAGAAAACAACGCCGACATCGGCGGATCAACGAAAACGAAAGTGACTCTCAACTGCTGCGTTCTCTCCGGCAAATTCCCACCACGAGCCTAGCGCTCTGAATCGCCGCGTACCAAGCAACACCTCCAAGAAGGAAAGCGACGACGACACTGCTGCCCGGACAGGTCCTAGGGTTCCCCCGGTATGCTCCGAGGAGTGGGGAAGGGGCACACCCGACGCCCTTCAAGAAGGAAGAGCGACACTCTCAAGCGTCACTGTGTCGGTGCCAAAACGACTGGGATTTCTCCCGACCCCCAAAAAACAACCTCCTGGACAAACTGTAGCGCTCCACCAAAACTTGCCGCCCACCACCAGACGCCACCTCGGTCTTGAGTCACTGATGGCTCCCAAGTGCAGGAGATCAATTGTAGTACCTTTCAATTAGAAAAGGTTGTCGAACCCACGAGGAGCTGAAGGTATTGGTTAGTAAGATTGATAAATAAAACAATAAAAGATGCAAGTGTTTTTGGTATTTTCAGTTGTATAATTGCAAGCAGATAACAGATAGTAGCAAGTGAAAGCTCTCAAAGAGAGAGAAAGCCCAATCCTCTATGTAGCAAGAGGACAAGCTCAAGTGATGTGTAACTTATATGTGGCAAACGTTCCCGAGGGCGGCATGGATGATGCTAGGCATAGAGATTTATTAAACAACACGTTGAATATCTTGTCAAGTTTTAATCTTCTTTGGACGGAGCCATAATTAGGTATAGCTAAATAAATAAACTACACCCCTTATGATGGATCATGTGGCCAAGCAAATGACTGCACAAGAATTATTAAGACCTAAAGTCCCACCATAGCATTACACTCTAAGGTCCCCGGTACTAATACCCTCATAATATAACTTCATGACTCGGTCTCAGTTTACGTGTCCTCCCAAGTCTCCATCAATTCATTACACTACGGTGTTCTCCTATGAGCCCATATTGGTGAAGTGTTGTGCAGTCGACGTTCGCACAACACCATCATAGAATCACATAAAAGATAAACTCTTGACAAAATACCAACACATGTCATATATAAATCAATGTCAATTCATCCTATGCCCTCAGGAACATACGGGAACTACTCACAACGTGCGAACATGATCATAATCAGTGGCATAAGTGGTACAACACAATCTGAAATTATAACTTCACCACCAGATAATGACAAGTACTCAATCACAAACATGAATGGTAGCACAAGACAAGTATCTAGGGTATAGTAACTCTCAAACTGCGAGGGGAACGGAGTGGATCACGGTGATGATGATGGTGATGGTGCTGGTCTTGATGGGGGTGATGATGTAGAGGCCTCCTCCCACACCAAGGAGGATAGGTGATGACGATGACAATGATTTCCCCCTTCTCCGGAGCTCCGGAGCAGCAGGATCTGACCCCCCTCGGAAGGGATCAGGAGTTTCACCACCGCCGCGACCTCGGATGGACTTGGAAAAATTAGGGCGTTACTTTTCGGGCAGGACGAAGGCGTTGCTAAAAAGCCCCAGGCGAGGAGGTGCCCGAGGCACCTTTTGGTGGGTCCCACGCGGCCATGTACATGGGCCGCGTGGGCCACCCCCATTTGGCCCTCGTGGCTCTCCTCTCTTCGATCTTCTTCCCTCTGCCTTTCCCCGATGAAAAAATGACGCAGTCTTTTTCCTTTTATTATTTGAGGTCCTGTAGCTTCTGAAACATTAAAGACAAGAAAAAGGAGGTTTTCTGCCTCCCAGAAATTAAACACCAAAAATAGGGACTTTGTATGAAAGTCCCCAAAATTATCTAAAACATGTAGAAACAATCATATAATCATGCAAATAACATTCTAGTATGATACTAAAAGTTATATAAATGATGATATAAAATGCACGTATCAACTCCCCCAAGCTTAAACCTTTACTCGTCCTCGAGTAAGTAAGGACATAGATCATTACATGCATCAATGGACTTATGGTTGATAAATAAATACGGGCATTGTATCATCATCATATTAAATTGCAAGATAAGATTAATGATCTAAAACTCATACATATGAGGGCAACATAAGTAGAACTCTAGCAATCACCCCTTACTTTTGAAAGCAAATAACCATTGTATGTTGGACAATCGAATCATATTGTTTTTCACATGCTTTTGCTCTTCATGGCAAGCATTATAATCTTTTATACTTTGCTGAAATTCAAAGACAAGATAAACTCTCATTGGATAACAAGTTCAAAAGAAGACAAATGAAAAGACAGATAGATATAAAAATTGTTATCACTCTTGCTTGACTAGTAACTAGTGCAAACTTTAGTCATGGATATCTCAATCAAGTTCCCATGCTCTACACAACCCTTTTCTTACACTTTCCACGGCTAGCTGAAATTTCAGGTGCCTTCCTTTCATTCACATTGAAGAGCATAAGTATTGAAATATCTATGATCATTAATTTGCTCAAAAGATACTAGTTTGTAACAAGAGTGTTTTATATCCTTTTCATTAAGTCTTCTCAACTTTTTATCCTACAAGACTATATCTTAACCTCAAACTATTAATTCACCAGTCTTTTTTACTTCTTCTATATTGAGATAATTCTATAATTGTCCAACATACTCAAGTTAATTAATTTCAAGGCAAGATGTGATTGAAATTCTAAATATGCCACGCTCATTTGCATGAGTGTTACCCATCAATCTCCAAACAAGAGAATTATGGATGACACCATACTTTAATATTCATTGATAAACCATAGGATAGGGATACATGATAATGGTCCATGAGCTCACACACGCCTAAGAGATATTGATAACTAAACGATAAAAGCAAAACACACCATGACTAGATAGATATGATAAACTAGTGGAGATAAAGACTAGGTGGAACTCCCCCTCTTGGTTGGATCCGGAGCAAGACATGGCTAAAACCTGACAGGCAGAAACAACAGAAACAAAGATCGCTCGAGAACGCTCGGTGCGAGATCAGATCGACAGAGAGGGGTATATATTGAGGGTTTTTAGGTCAAGACGAAGCGTCGGGATCGAAAACGAGACGAAAAAGGACTCCGAGGTGGAAAAGGGATAGCCCCACGCGGCCAGGTACATGGGCCGCGTGGGCCCCTCTCTTTTCTCCCTCGGGTCTCCGTTTCGTCCAGTTTTCTTGTCCCATACGATGATTTCCATAAAAATTGACCTCCGTAAAATTTTATGCAATTCCGAGAAACTTTCCAACACAAAAGTTACCTTCTATTGATTTAGGGTTTCTGGAACTGCACGGTTTCTCTCAATTACCTCTCCGGTGTTTGTAAATTCAACTCCTCCACCCTTCCGATGAAGCTCTTTCCTGCAATATAAGGTTTAAGGCGTTGTCCATTGACTACATGAGGTTTACCTTTCATGTCACCGTGAAGACGGATAGCTCCTGAACGGTACACCTCCTGTATCACTAATGGTCCCTGCCACTTTGAAGCTAGCTTCCCTGCAGAAAACTTGAAACGAGAGTTGTACAATAAAACTTGATCACCTACTTTGAATTCCTTTTTCTTAATTTTCTTGTCATGCCAAATCTTAACTTTTTCTTTAAACATCCTGGCACTTTCATAAGCTTCATTTCTCCATTCGTCAAGTAGGTTTAGGTCAAGAATTCTCTTTTCTCCCGCAGTTTTAAAATCAAAGTTCAGTTGTTTAATAGCCCATCTAGCTTTATGTTCTAGTTCAACAGGTAAGTGACAAGCTTTTCCATAAACCATTTTATAAGGAGACATTCCCATAGGATTTTTAAAAGCAGTTCTATAAGCCCACAAAGCATCATTAATCTTAATTGGCCAATCAGATCTAGACTTATTCACTGTCTTTTCCAAAATGAGTTTAATTTCCCTATTGCTTAATTCAACTTGCCCACTTGTTTGAGGATGATAAGGAGATGCAATTCTATGGTTAACATCATATTTTGCCAAAGTTTTTCTAAGAACACCATGCAAGAAATGAGAACCACCATCAGTAATTAAGAACCTAGGAACACCAAACCTGGGGAAAATGATGTCCTTGAGCATCTTCATTGCTGTGGCATGATCTGCACTTTTGGTTGGAATTGCTTCCACCCACTTTGTAACATAGTCAACTGCAACCAAAATGTGAGTATGCTTTGTCTTTGATTCTGGGAAAGGACCCATAAAGTCAAAACCCCACACATCAAATGGTTCAAGTGGCAATGAATAATTCATAGGCATTTCATTCCTCCTACCAATGTTTCCTACTCTTTGACATTTATCACAAGATTTAACATATTCAGCACAGTCCTTAAATAAAGTAGGCCAATAGAAACCAGATTGTAATACCTTTGCTCCTGTGCGATCTCCTGCATGATGCCCTCCATAGGGACTGTCATGACAATCTCTTATAATAGCCTGTTGTTCATGCTCAGGTACACAACGTCTAATAATACCATCCACACTTTTCTTATAGAGGAAAGGATCATCCCAAAAATAATGTCTAAGATCATAAAAGAATTTCTTTCTTTGTTGAGAAGTGAAGTGTGGAGGCAAAACTTTACCAACAATAAAATTTGCATAGTTGGCAAACCAAGGAGATGCAACTTTAGCACTAGAAACATTAACAATTGCAAGTTGTTCATTAACAAAGCTATCATTAATAGGAATAGGATCATCAGGTATGCTTTCCATCCTAGAGAGATGATCAGCAACTTGATTATCCTCCCCTTTCCTATCAACAATGTGTAAATCAAATTCTTGCAATAGAAGTACCCATCTTATTAGTCTAGGCTTAGCATCTTTCTTATTCATCAAGTATTTAATAGCAGAATGATCAGTATGTATTGTGACTTTTGAATCAGTAATATAAGGTCTAAACTTGTCACAAGCAAACAGTACTGCTAAAAATTCTTTCTCAGTTGTAGCATAATTCTTTTGAGCAGCATCAAGTGTTCTACTAGCATAATAAATAACATTCAGTTTCTTATCAACACGTTGGCCCAAAACAGCCCCAACTGCATAATCACTAGCATCACACATAATTTCAAAAGGCAAGTTCCAATCAGGAGGTTGAATAATGGGAGCAGTGATTAAAGCATTCTTCAAAATATTAAAGGACTCAATGCAATCATCATTAAAAGAGAAAGGAACATCCTTTTGCAGAAGATTGGTTAGAGGTTTTGATATTTTGGAGAAATCCTTAATGAACCTACGGTAAAAACCTGCATGCCCAAGAAAACTTCTTATACCTTTGAGGTCCCTTGGATATGGTAGTTTTTCAATAGCTTCAATCTTTGCTGGATCAACTTCTATTCCTTCTCCAGAAATCTTATGCCCAAGAACTATACCCTCAGTAACCATGAAGTGACACTTCTCCCAATTAAGAACCAAGTGTTGGTCTTCACAACGCTGTAAAACTTTGTTAAGGTTGAACAAGCAATTATCGAAGGAAGTACCATACACAGAAAAATCATCCATAAAAACCTCCATTATCTTTTCAATATAATCAGCAAATATAGCATTCATGCATCTTTGAAAAGTAGCAGGAGCATTACATAAACCGAATGGCATTCTCCTGTAAGCAAAAGTACCATATGGGCAAGTAAAAGTGGTCTTTTCTTGATCATCCTTATGGACAGGAATTTGCGAGAAACCTGAATAACCATCTAGATAGCAAAAGTGAGAGTGTTTAGATAACCTTTCTAGCATTTGATCAATAAATGGCAATGGATAATGATCTTTTCGAGTTGCTTTATTCAATTTTCTGAAATCAATAACCATCCTATAACCAACTACAGTACGTTGAGCCACAAGTTCATCCTTTTCATTTGGAACAACAGTCATTCCACCCTTTTTAGGAACACAATGAACAGGACTAACCCACTTACTGTCAGCTATAGGATAAATGATACCAGCTTCAATAAGTCTTATTACCTCTTTCTTACCACTTCTTTCATTTTTGGATGGAGGCGGCGTTGAAAATCAACAACAGGTTTTGCATCTTCCTCCAGATTAATTTTATGCATACATAGAGCGGGGCTTATACCTTTAAGATCATCAAGAGAGTATCCAATGGCTGGTCGGTGAGCTTTTAGCACATCAAGTAATTTCTCTTCCTCTTCAGCTGAAAGGTTAGCACTAATAATGACAGGATATATGCTCTTCTCATCCAAATATGCATATTTCAGATTTGCAGGCAAAGGTTTCAATTCAAAACTAGGATCCCCTTTAGGTGGTGGTAGCACTCCTAAATTATCAGGTGGGATATGCAATTGTAATTGTGGTGGTTGTTGCCATAATATTTGTTCCAAAGCCTCTTTTTCCTCATCATTAAATGGTTCATCTTGATTAAGCATATAACGTTCTACAACATCAGTTGAAGCTACAGCTATATGAGCAAGAGTTTCAATTAAATTATTAGGAATTGGCTCTTTCTCAACATGTTTATCAGCAAATTTGGAAAAGTTAAATTCAAGTTTCTCACCAGCACATTTAATAAACACTTTCTCTTTAGGCAAATTAATTTCAGCACCAACAGTATGTAAGAAAGGTCTACCAAAAATGATAGGACAAAATGAATCTTGAGGACAACCAAGCACAATAAAATCAGCAGGGTATTTTATTTTGCCAATCAATACTTCAACATCTCTAACAATTCCAAATGGACTAATATAATCTTTATTAGCAAGTTGAATTGTCATACCTGTCTCTTCCATAACAATGGGATCAATATCAGGCTTGATCTCAAGATAAAGAGAATATGGAATGACACTAATACTTGCTCCAATATCACATAGACCATGATAACTTGAAGTCCCAATAGAGCATGATATAACAGGTTTCCCAACTTTGGCCGAATTACCTTTGATGACTTTGGTAGCATCTTCACATAGATAAACATCCACTGGGTCTTCTTCATTTAGTTGCTTGATAACAGAAATTTGAGTGTTGACTTCCACCTGTTCATAAGGCTGAGAACATCTTTTGTTACTCTTGTTAGTAACAGCTTTAAGTAAATTCTCCTTAACTTGGTTTGGAAATGGAGGTGGTTCAACATACTCCTCAATTGTCACAGATGACATTGGTTCAACCTGTTTAATAACTTTAGGAACAACAATAGATTGTTTAACAGGTTCAACATAAACTTCAAATCCACTTTTTGGAACACAGATATGATCAGCAAAACCTTTAGCTATTTCAATTATAACATAAGGATCAAGACCAAAAGTATCACTCAGATTTTTAAACAGAATAGAAGTAGAGAAATTCTCTACACATGAATATTCATAATCAAAATATGGCTCATTACCTTTATCAAGATCCCAGTGGCTAGTATTTTCAGAAATAGTCTCCAATAAATTCCATGCTTCTTCTTCAGTGTTATTAGTAAAACTTCCACCAGATGAATTATCCAGAATCTCCTTGTGCTTCATAGGTAGTCTCACATAAAAGTTTATCAATATAAGTTTCCTTGTAAGATCATGACATGGATTCTTGCGAAGGAGTTCCTTTAACCTCCCCCAAGCTTGAGTAATACTCTCTCCCAGATGTGGCCAGAAATTGAATATATAGCAGCGGTTATCATAAGCTTCTTTAGGAGTAAAATATTTAAGAAAGAAAACCTTCCTCAAGATACTCCATTCATTCTGGACCTCTTCATCCAAGACCTGTACCAATCACGAGCATTACCAGATAAAGACAAATACAATAGCTTCCTTTTTACCTGATCCTCTGAAATACCAGGTAGTCTGAATAAGCCACATATGTCCTCAATTATTTCCATGTGCTCGCGTGCCGACTTAGTTCCATCTCCTGTAAATGGATTTTTCATAACTCTTTTAACATGACCATGGGAATTTTAAATCCCACTTTAGGTACCTCAGACACAGTAGTTTCAACCACCTTTGCAGTAGTGGCATAAGCACTTTCATATAGAGCAAGATGCAGCGAGGCACGATTCATAAATGCCATAGTAACAATGAGATAAACAGCTTTCAAGTTTCCTTACCAAACTTCTTACCAATAGCGCTACGCTCCCCGGCAACGGCGCCAGAAAAGTATCTTGATGGCTCCCAAGTGCAGGAGATCAATTGTAGTACCTTTCAATTAGAAAAGGTTGTCGAACCCACGAGGAGCTGAAGGTATTGGTTAGTAAGATTGATAAATAAAACAATAAAAGATGCAAGTGTTTTTGGTATTTTCAGTTGTATAATTGCAAGCAGATAACAGATAGTAGCAAGTGAAAGCTCTCAAAGAGAGAAAGCCCAATCCTCTTATGTGGCAAGAGGACAAGCTCAAGTGATGTGTAACTTATATGTGGCAAACGTTCCCGAGGGCGGCATGGATGATGCTAGGCATAGAGATTTATTAAACAACACGTTGAATATCTTGTCAAGTTTTAATCTTCTTTGGACGGAGCCATAATTAGGTATAGCTAAATAAATAAACTACAACCCCTTATGATGGATCATGTGGCCAAGCAAATGACTGCACAAGAATTATTAAGACCTAAAGTCCCACCATAGCATTACACTCTAAGGTCCCCGATACTAATACCCTCATAATATAACTTCATGACTCGGTCTCAGGTTTACGTGTCCTCCCAAGTCTCCATCAATTCATTACACTACGGTGTTCTCCTATGAGCCCATATAGGTGAAGTGTTGTGCAGTCGACGTTCGCACAACACCATCATAGAATCACATAAAAGATAAACTCTTGACAAAATACCAACACATGTCATATATAAATCAATGCCAATTCATCCTATGCCCTCAGGAACATACGGGAACTACTCACAACGTGCGAACATGATCATAATCAGTGGCATAAGTGGTACAACACAATCTGAAATTATAACTTCACCACCAAATAATGACAAGTACTCAATCACAAACATGAATAGTAGCACAAGACAAGTATCTAGGGTATAGCAACTCTCAAACTGCGAGGGGAACGGAGTGGATCACGGTGATGATGATGGTGATGGTGCTGGTCTTGATGGGGGTGATGATGTAGAGGCCTCCTCCCACGCCAAGGAGGAGAGGTGATGACGATGACGATGATTTCCCCCTTCTCCGGAGTTCCGGAGCAGCAGGATCTGACCCCCCTCGGAAGGGATCAGGAGTTTCGCCGCCGCCGCGACCTCGGATGGACTTGGAAAAATTAGGGCGTTACTTTTCGGGCGAGACGAAGGCGCTAAAAAGCCCCAGGCGAGGAGGTGCCCGAGGCACCTTTTGGTGGGTCCCACGCGGCCAGGTACATGGGCCGCGTGGGCCACCCCCATTTGGCCCTCGTGGCTCTCCTCTCTTCGGTCTTCTTCCCTCTGCCTTTCTCCCGATGAAAAACTGACGCAGTATTTTTCCTTTTATTATTTGAGGTCCTGTAGCTCCTGAAACATTAAAGACAAGAAAAAGGAGGTTTTCTGCCTCCCAGAAATTAAATACCAAAAATAGGGACTTTGTATGAAAGTCCCCAAAATCATCTAAAACATGTAGAAACAATCATATAATCATGCAAATAACATTCTAGTATGATACTAAAAGTTATATAAATGATGATATAAAATGCACGTATCAGTCACGAACGCCGTCTGATGCATATAAAATGCATACATGAACTTTGCGTTATTTTACTTATATTCCAGTCATATTTGCATCATATAAGGGTTATATCAATGTTTTATAATGATTTTTGGAATATTTCATGATTTTCCTATTTTTATGGAATTAACCCTGCGCAGGCAGAAAACCCTATTTTCCATATTTTAATGTTTCAGTGACCCAAACGACATCCAAATGATCTGGAAATTTACGAGCATCAGTTTTTGGAAGGAAGAAGACTTGGGAGCGAAGGAAGCAAACAAGCGGAGGCCCGAGGCCCAAAAGGGGGTGGCCCACGTGGCCATGAACTTTGCATTATTTTACTTATATTCCAGTCATATTTGCATCATATAAGGGTTATATCAATGTTTTATAATGATTTTTGGAATATTTCATGATTTTCCTATTTTTATGGAATTAACCCTGCGCAGGCAGAAAACCCTATTTTCAATATTTTAATGTTTCAGGGACCCAAACGACGTCCAAATAATCTGGAAATTTACGAGCATCAGTTTTTGGAAGGAAGAAGACTTGGGAGCGAAGGAAGCGAACAAGCGGAGGCCCGAGGCCCAAAAGGGGGTGGCCCACGCGGCCAAGGAATCTGGCCGCGTGGGACCCACCATCTGGAGCCTCGAGGCTCCGTTGCCGTCGATCTTTTCGCCCACGACTCCGTCTTGACCTGAAACCGACTATAAAAATAGTCCCCGACGCCCTTCGGAAGAGAGCGCCACAGAAACACAGAAACCACGAAACAGAGATCTGGAGCTGAAGATTGGAGGGGGAAAACTCCGGCGAGGCCCTGCCGGTGTGGTCTCCTTCCCCTCCAACAACATCTCCACCGACACCATGATGAAGAGGGAGTAGTCCACCTCTGGACTACGGGTTTGTGGAAGTAACTTATGTATCTCTCCTCTCTATGAGCTTCACTAATTAGTACCGTATGAGCTGCTGAACATGATTACGGTCATCTATGTAATTCCTTTGTGGTGGATCTTTATTATGAGTTAATACATGTTTGAGATTGCAATGGTTTTGTTTCAGTTATGAAAGTAGATGCATATTATGTACCCCGTTCTTATTTACTTGTCATGATCAAGCTTGTTTATGAGAGCATGTGAGGGAGAACGTGTGCATTAGTTGGAGTAACGGGGAGTGGCTAGTGCAGTGAACGTGAGAGAAAGTTCTGCGATCCACTTGGGTTTTCTACCTTACTTTGTTGCCTCACTAGGGACAAACAAAAATACCATGCTACCGGAGAGTGGATGTGACCTTTGCCACTACCTCCATGACTAGATCTAGCATGTTCTTATTTTAATTTCATGTCATTGAACTTATTGCTATGCTCTGATTTATCTTAATTACTAAGGTGTTATGATTTAGTTCGCATCTTGGTGGAGCATAAGAGAGAGAACAACTTATACTTGAGATCTCTATGTTAGGACGTGATGCCCATATTTTTAATAACTTGTCAAACCATGTCTTGCCATCTTTCATGTTAATTTTAGTGTTCCATTGTCTACCACGTTATCAAGAGAGAGTGCATTTGTGAAACCATGAACCCCGGTCCATTTTTAATCATAAGAAACACCTTTCCAACACTTTTATCATCACTTTTGTTTGCTGCCATTATTAAATCCGAAAATACAAAAACACTTTTATATCTTGCATTCATCATAAAAAACCCAAAAATATCATTTATCATTACTACCATCATCCTTGCATATTTATTTTACCATCATTGCATATTTACTTATTGTTTGCATTGCATTTATTTTTTTTTATCATTCTCACACCTTGTGCTTGACAACCACTTGGTGAGGTTGAGGGCACAAAACAATTTATTTTGTTGCAGGTTCTCAAGAGAAGGATAAGGAGATAACAACTGAAATACTGGTTCCCCGAGAGTTCGATATTAAACCCTCGAGTCACCCCTCGTGGAGAAAACTGTCTTCCACTACTACATACACTCTGCACTTGGAGTCTCAACCTAACCCATTTACTTTTCACGCAGGTATCACGCGAAGGGGCTAGCAACTGTTTTCTGGCGCCGTTGTGGGGTAACTACGTGAAGGGCCATCAAGACGTTTTCTGGCGTCATTGCCGGGGAACCATAGCTGAAAGGTTTATCCAAGGATCACTCACATCAAGTCAACTTCATCACCAACTTGTGTAACAACCTAAGCTTGGGGAAGTTGCACCTACGTGAGCATCATCTTATCCATCTTTACCTACAATCATTTTTTTTGTTCTTGTCTTGCATATCATCTTTATATTTCGGTTTGCATATTTATATTCAGTTTTGCATTTTTGTGTTGCATTTGTTATTTCGAGTTGCATTTGTGTCATTTTACTTTCAGTTTTGCATAAAAAATTAAAAACACATAAAAACTTGCTCAATGGAGAAAAGAACTTTTTGGCCATTTAGTGTTAAGAATTTTCCTCAAGATAGGAATTTCCCTATTAAAGAATTTGAGATAGATCCTAATGTCACTAAATTGATTTTTGAAAATCGTTTTTCTGGGAAACCGAAAGAAGATGCTCTTCAACATCTTAGTAAATTTAATGAAAGATGCAAAGGATTAAACCTGATTCATGCCAATGCTAATGTGATCAAAGTAAAGCTTTTTCCTTATTCCTTGGCTGGAAAAGCTCTAGATTGGATATTAAAATGGCCACCTGGGAATTTTAGCAATTGGTTTAATTTGAAAGCTGCTTTCATTGAGAGGTTTTGTTTTTCAGCCATGGTTTATAATATGAGAGAAATAGTTATCACCTTTAAACAAAATAAGGAAGAAACCTTGGTTAAAACTTGGGAAAGGTTTAGAGGTATAGCTTATGGAATGGAACATGGTATTAGAGATTGGATGCTCATGCACATATTTTATAAAGGATTGTCTGAAACTTCTAAACTCTTTTTAGACAATGAATGTAAGGGTTCTTTCATAAATACTACTATTGCTGATGCTTACATTCTACTTGATGGCTTGATATTGGAAGTAAAAATTAAAGAAAGTTTAGAAAAAGCTCAAGTACCTGAAGATGTGTTTGATGACCGTTATGAATTATTTAATCTATATAATAGAGAGAAAAAGGTTGAGGAAGTTAAAATGCTTAGTGAAGTTAAGGAACCATTTGTTGATTTAGAGAAGTGTAGCTTGCATGAATTAATTTCTATCTTACAAAAATTTGCAAGTGATCCTTCCATTAATGTTAACCAGGCTGGTTTTGGTTCCTATATTGCTAATCATGACTTAAAAGAAAAGATTGCTAGGTACAATCAAGAAGCTATGATACCACCTAAGCTTGGGGATGTATGGATTCCCAAAGTACTAGTAACCATTGGAAAAGAGACACACCATGCTATACTTGATCTAGGATCTAGTGTCTCTATATTATCTAAAGAACTATATGAAGTACTTGAACTTAAAAATATTGAGAAATGCACTATTGAACTTGCACTTGCTGATGATTCCATTAGACATGCTCTAGGAAAAGTAAGTGATGTTATGGTAGAGTTACACATGACTTTTGTGCCTGTTGATTTTCTAATCATGGACATGGGGAATAAAACCTCTAGTCCTATTATTTTGGGAAGACATTTTCTTCGTACTACAGGTGCCATTATTGATTCAAAGGAAAGGAATGTGAAGTTTTAGTTTCCACACAAGAAGATCATGGAACACTTCCCAAGGAAGAGGGACACACCAAGGTTCAAGCTCCCTATGAGCTACGTCCCCTTTGATTATCAAGTAAGTAAGCATAGCTATATGGCTATAAAGAAAGCGCTTTACGGGAGGCAACCCGGTTGTTTTTGTTTGAGATTTTCTTTGAATCCTCTTGCTGTAACAAGAGAGTAGTTTGTTAGTTTTGTTTCTGGTATTTTTAATAAAGAACCAAGTTTTACCTATTTTGGGTTTGAAAAGTTGCTATTCATTTTCGGAGAGTTTTCTGCCTACACGAAGTCTGTGCACGGTTTGATTTTTAATTTTTTATCTGTAACTCCGATTGAGCTGTAATTTGAACTGTAGCTTCAACTTTTCATCGTCTGTATACGTGATTTTTTCAGATTTTTCTGACGAGTTTAACTAGGGTAGAAAAATGCGTTTTGCTGCTGCTATTTTTCTGGACAGATTCTGTCTTGATATTGTTTTATGCATTCTTTGAGCTTTTTGCTTGAATCTTTTTATTCAATTGAGTTTATGAGTAGGCATACAACATTATATACTCTCTGGACATTCATATGAATTTTTGTCTAAGGATTTTATGCAGCAAGGAACCTATTTGTTTATCACTACTAATATCACCCCACAGAAAAGAAATGGGAGAAACGGTGTTTTGAAGTTTTTTCACAGGGATTAGAGGAGCTGCACCAAGAGCTATCCAAGGATGGTGAAGCCATAAGCTTGGGGATGTCAAGACAACCCCACTAGACCAACACACTCTCGGTTTGCACACGTCTAACTTCTGTTTTTCGATCAAAGCACTTTATCGTATAAACTTGGAGCGTCTTTTCTTTTGCTTTTGTTATTTCGGTTTGATTTTTATTTTCTTGAGACCACCACCATCATTTATATATGAGAGAGCAACTGGAAGTTTGGGTTGAATTATGTTGGATGCTATTAAATATATTGGGATAGGGATGTTTGAGTTGATTTTAAAAGATACATATAGTTGCATAATCATGTGCTTTGAATGAATGTTAATTTGCAAGTGTATTGTTAAGAGCTATCTTTTACCATGTTTAGATGTTGAATTTTAACTTTACTTGGTTTAACATGGATTGATTAGTTCTATGGACACTTATGCATGCATTTAGACGGTCAACTTTCTCCCTATTGCTAGCCCAAAAATTACAACAAGTAAAAAGCTTGTTTCCCAACACCTTCAACCAAAGTTTTTCCAGTGAGTCCACCATATCTACCTATTAGCTTTATGCTATTCCAAGTATGTTTATCATGTTATATTGTGTTATCTACATTTCTGAATTTAAATGCTTATGTTATTGATTGTCATGGGAAAAATTGGTTAAAAGCTCTCACGAACTTGATGCACAATTTACTTTTATTGCATTTAATAAGCATGAACCATTGTGATTAAAATTATGAAGTTGTGGTCTTGACAATTGTTTTGGTTGGGAGTTAGCCCATATGTGCTGTCACATGGCAAGCTTTCAACATTGCACTTATTTATATTTAGTTGATGTCATGTACTTTTGTTTATGGATGCCTATCATGGGTGAAATGAATGTGGATACTTAGTAAGTTCAAAGAGTTTGTATAAATGGTTAGAGAAATGGCTGGGCTGCTAATCTAAGCCATGCATCATTCATGGTGGAAATTTACAGCATAACCATAATGTTCATTCAGTGATGCACCTCATAATAAAAAGCTATACCCATAGTAAATAAAAGAGTGCTGAGATTATTCATTGTCTGTTTGTCTTGTTGTTTTGACATGGGCTTGTTCATGTCATGGGGCAAGAGGTACCCCAGTGCAGTTCTTGATGATACTATTATTACTTGCAATGACCTTTATTTGAATTTACTTTGTGGACCAAAGTGAGTAACACATGGTGTAGGTACTTGTATTCAAGGGACATGAGACATTCAACCAATACATTGTCAAGCACACCACTCATATTTGCTTTCACTTTAAACATTAATCATTCAAGATGCTATGATAGGGGTAATGAGAGCTCCACACCAATGACTACCACATTGCAAGCATTAACTTAAGTAGAAGTGTTTGGAAGTTAGATGAAACTTATTCATGCTTTACCTCTAGTTATTTATCTATCCAAAGTGTCCACCTTTTATATTCAGTTTTCATAAGAAGTACTCTATGACCACCATAGGATGTTTTTACTTTTCATTATGCATACATTTGGTCCATAGTACTTTCTTCTATATTACACTTTGTGAATTTATCATTGAACATCTTTACATTGAGTATTTGATATCACTTCATAATTTAGCTTGCATATTGTTATTTATTTGAAGAATGAATCATTTGACTCAAAGTAGCAATAGTAATCACCTTTGATATCCATTGATAGTATTAAAATGCAAAGTCCATGTTAGTTTTATCACCTTCATACTCGGGACGAGCATGGGTTAAGCTTGGGGATGTTGATGCATATAAAATGCATACATGAACTTTGCATTATTTTACTTATATTTCAGTCATATTTGCATCATATAAGGGTTATATCAATGTTTTATAATGATTTTTGGAATATTTCATGATTTTCCTATTTTTATGGAATTAACCCTGCACAGGCAGAAAACCCTATTTTCCATATTTTAATGTTTCAGGGACCCAAACGACGTCCAAATGACCTGGAAATTTACGAGTATCAGTTTTTGGAAGGAAAAAGACTTGGGAGCGAAGGAAGCGAACAAGCGGAGGCCCGAGGCCAAAAGGGGGTGGCCCACGCGGCCAAGGAATCTGGCCGCGTGGGACCCACCATCTGGAGCCTCGAGGCTCCGTTGCCGTCGATCTTTTCGCCCACGACTTCGTCTTGACCTAAAACCAACTATAAAAATAGTCCCCGACGCCCTTCGGAAGAGAGTGCCACAGAAACACAGAAACCACGAAACAGAGATCTGGAGCTGAAGATTGGAGGGGGAAAACTCCGGCGGGGCGCTGCCGGTGTGGTCTCCTTCCCCTCCAACAACATCTCAGCCGACACCATGATGAAGAGGGAGTAGTCCACCTCTGGACTACGGGTTTGTGGAAGTAACTTATGTATCTCTCCTCTCTATGAGCTTCACCAATTAGTACCGTATGAGCTGCTGAACATGATTACAGTCATCTATGTAATTCCTTTGTGGTGGATCTTTATTATGAGTTAATACATGTTTGAGATTGCAATGGTTTTGTTTCAGTTATGAAAGTAGATGCATATTATGTACCCCATTCTTATTTACTTGTCATGATCAAGCTTGTTTATGAGAGCATGTGAGGGAGAACGTGTGCATTAGTTGGAGTAACGGGGAGTGGCTAGTGCAGTGAACGTGAGAGAAAGTTCTGCGATCCACTTGGGTTTTCTACCTTACTTTGTTGCCTCACTAGGGACAAACAAAAATACCATGCTACCGGAGAGTGGATGTGACCTTTGCCACTACCTCCATGACTAGATCTAGCATGTTCTTATTTTAACTTCATGTCATTGAACTTATTGCTATGCTCTGATTTATCTTAATTACTAAGGTGTTATGATTTAGTTCGCATGTTGGTGGAGCATAAGAGAGAGAACAACTTATACTTGAGATCTCTAAGTTAGGACGTGATGCCCATATTATTAATAACTTGTCAAACCATGTCTTGCCATCTTTCATGTTAATTTTAGTGTTCCATTGTCTACCACGTTATCAAGAGAGAGTGCGTTTGTGAAACCATGAACCCCGGTCCATTTTTAATCATAAGAAACACCTTTCCAACACTTTTATCATCACTTTTGTTTGCTGCCATTATTAAATCCGAAAATACAAAAACACTTTTATATCTTGCATTCATCATAAAAAACCCAAAATTATCATTTATCATTACTACCATCATCCTTGCATATTTATTTTTACCATCATTGCATATTTACTTATTGTTTGCATTGCATTTTATTTTATTATCATTCTCACAACTTGTGCTTGACAACCACTTGGTGAGGTTGGGGGCACAAAACAATTTATTTTGTTGCAGGTTCTCAAGAGAAGGATAAGGAGATAACACCTGAAATACTGGTTCCCCGAGAGTTCGATATTAAACCCTCGAGTCACCCCTCGTGGGGAAAACTATCTTCCACTACTACATACACTCTGCACTTGGAGTCTCAACCTAACCCATTTACTTTTCATGCAGGTATCACGCGAAGGGGTTAGCAACTGTTTTCTGGCGCCGTTGTGGGGTAACTACGTGAAGGGCCATCACCGTCTCACGATGGCAAACACTGCGAGGCCAGACTGAGAAGAGATAACCGTAGACAATGGATGGCGGTACCACAACCACGCGGGAGGGAATAACCTCCACCACCATAGGCGGTAGCCGACCGGACACAACAACAAGAGCACACCAGACCATTGGAGCCGGAGGGTGGCAGCAGCACGGCCACCTGGGGGACGTCCTCCACCGCCACTGCGGGTGCCGACCGGACGCGGTAGCAAGGACACACCAGGCCGGGCAGGCCCGGCCGAGTCCCATGAGGACCTGTAAAGTCCCCGCCACCATGCTGCTGCACGTAGGCCATGCCGCCGTTGCCCTCTTGTTCGAAACCATAGGTCCGGCCGGACCCAAAAGGGCCCGTGAAGCTCTCACCATCGTGCTGCAGCAGGGGCGGTTGTCGTGCCTCGCCGTCCATGTCACGAAGTGCTCAAAATCAGACAGGAGGCAGCAGGGTTGCTCCCGACCCACCCTGACCCAGATCGGGCCTGAAGGGCTTCGGTCGAGCACAACCAGCCACCACCGCCGCCAACGGCGGCGCCACCGCCGCGTACGCCACCCGCGCGGCCCCAGGTCACCCCGCCGCCGCAAGCCGGACCTCCGTCGCCTGAGGGCACCACCCGGTGCCGCACTGCCCCACGCGAGAGCGCCACCGTGAGGGTAGAAGCAGGGGGCCACCGCCGCCGGCGCCGCCCGGGCCTAGCCCGGCGACGAACGCCGGCGACGGCGGACGGGAAGGGAAGAGGGTGGGGGCTAGAGGAGAGAAACGCCGGCGGCGCGGCCCAGTCGCCCGCGCGGGGGGCGACCAGGTCGCGAGAGGAGAGGGTCGGCCTCACAAGGATCCTACATGAGGCTCTTATTCAGTTGAATTTGTATGTGTCTTCAAATCTTCCATAATTAAAGAAACTTTAAACATATATTGAAAATATGGAAGCAAATTTAGAGTTTCGTGGAACACAAGTGAAGGGAAAACAACAATTAAGCCCAGTGTAGATCAGATGACATGTGTAATGTCTTTGTGTCTCGTGAGGTGGAATTATTCTTTAAGTGGTAATAGAAGCACCTCTCGAAAGCGAGATGTTTATGGTAAGTTCATAAAATTTCAAACTCCTTGACTCTAGATGTGTCTAGTTTGTTGTATGTGGTTAAATTTGCTAGTGCACCTGTATTGATGTTTTCGCTAATTAAACTCATCTGAAAATTGTCTAATAACTCAACATTGTAACCCTGAAGTTTAAGCAATAAACTCCTTAAGTCGAAAAAAAAAACATTGGCCGTTGCGGTGGCAGCCTACGTGGACAGCGAACCGTCGGCGGCGGTCGTACCGGCAAAGCGTCACGGACAGTAGCACAAGCACGGGCATGAGGACAGCTAGAGATTTTAGGAGAAGCTGAACTCTCGCCGGCCCCATGCATATCCAAGGAAATATCTACACGAAATGACATCGTCTCTACTTTATTCATTTCTTGGTCATATCAATTTCGTTTTGTGTCTAGTTTGTGCTCATTGAAACCGACAACATTCCTCTGCAAAAATCTGAGTGTGCAATCGGTTGCCAGTTAGCAAGCTAAGCTGGCTTAATCGTCAAGCATGACTGAGTAATCATAATGTCGTGAGTTGTGATTATGCGCTAAACAATGCCAGGTATGTTAGGTCAGGCCCTCACATCACATGCCACCAACTCTTTTTCCTCCGCCTCCAGGTTGAACCAGCGATTATCGTACAGTACCATGCTACGCAGTCCGTGGCTGTCAATCTGTTACATCATTGGGTATCCAGCCTAAATAAAACTGAATTACCACATCTGATGTGACACAAGTAACGGAAAATGAGTCTCAAGGAAGAAAGAGTGAGAGGTTTAGCTATGCTCAATTTTACCCCAAGGAGTATATATAGCGCCTTTATCGTACGGGACATATCCTTTACATAAACATGATCCAGATAAACCAACCAAAAAATCCCTATGCCTAACATATTAATCCAATAATGTACAGATGCTATCATGATATAGACGCCTTCCATGGTTCCACGTCTGACCCAACTCATGGAGCAGCAAACGAGCATGTTTCTAGGTTTGCGTCCTCCAGCTTCTTGATCAGGCCGAAAGATCTTGAAGAGTTACCATTTGCCGGATAGCTAGGTCTCTTGATTTCTCCACTTGATATTGTCTGCTTTCGATTGACCTTTTGGTGTATCTCTTGGTGTGTCGTTCCCGCTACTATCACCCGGTTCGCCTGAAGGTGTTTCTGCCAATTTTGCTTGACCTGGAGCTCTGCCACCTCGGCGTTCCTGGTAATAGAAGATATTGCTATAAATAAATGCAATACTTACATTGTACAAACTCTTCTTAAATAGAATTTCGACTAATTGTGCGGGAATTTTTTTTCAGACCTTAAAAGGAAAATGGATTCCTTTACACGTGATTTACAGAACGATTCTAACACATCTCAAAGATTTAAACTGGAAAGAATGATGATAAAAGCATATTTTGTGTAACCAAGAAAAGAAGTATCAACCTCTTACAATGATCAAAAGGGAGCCTTCAACAATCAGCAAAATAGAAAAGCTATGATCTAAATATCTAAAAGTAAACAATATGTGATGCTAACGGTGTTCATCTTGATGTCCTTCTTGCTTTGGCAACAGGAAAAATACTTAGGGGAAACGAATAAATTGTAAAATTTTGCTTGGGATAATTGTTATCAAATGACAGGTACTTGAAAATAAAGATAAACATCGTCAGGCCATGTTGACTTACATCTCTGTAGGGGAAATCATCAACTTCAAGCATGTGAATCACATGGCCAATCTTTGGCCTCTTGCGAGCTTCAGGGTCAACACATCGCAGAGCCACTAGCAAAGCCTTCTTCAATGCCCTAGAAGTAGGCTTCTCAGTCATCTTGGGATCCAAAACCCCCTCTGAATTTCGGCTGCTGACCATAGTCTTCAGCCATTCGACAAGATTAACCTGAAAACATTAATCCACACAATTTATATATGCATTTGACGAGTGCTTTACTCCACACTGGTTATAAGGAGGCACAGTCATTACTAACCTCTCCAGGTGGCCTGTTGTAATCTACCGGTACCCTACCAGATATTATTTCCATAATAAGAATCCCAAAACTATATACATCACTAGTTTCATTCAACATGCCAGTGCCTGCATACTCTGGAGCAACATACCTGCAAATAACGAGAGATACATAAGAAACTACGCTCATGTCTATCATATGTGATTGTGATATTATAAGTAGCGCGCTAACCCAAATGTCCCCATGACCCTTGTCGTGACGTAACTCCTCTCTGAGCCCAAAAGCTTTGCTAGCCCAAAATCAGAAAGCTTAGCGTTCCAATGCTTGTCAAGTAGGATATTGCTCGACTTGACATCACGGTGAACCACCTTTGGCTCAAGTCCCTCATGCAAATACATTAAACTGCAGAAATAGGCAATTGTGTAAGTACTAACTACTAAGTAGTGATAAATATCTTAAAATCAGCAATAACTAGCATGCACTTACCCTTTTGCTGATCCCAGAATGATCTTCATTCTTATGTCCCATGTAAGAGGGCTCACAGGACCAACATCACCGTGAATCCATTGCTCCAAGGTTCCATTATTGACAAACTCATACACAAGCATCCTGAAAAGAATTTATATACACCACATTTTATTATAAGCGCCTCATTTCTGGAATACCCTTGTCCAACTTATCGAATAAGGAGGTACCTCTGGTTGCCCTCAGCACAGTATCCCAGCAGCCGCACGAGGTTCTTGTGCCGCACCCGCCCGATTGCTTCAACCTCAACTTTGAATTCCCTCTCTGCCTGTCCCCTAACAAACCAGGTATTTTACCAAATTAAGCAACACAAAAACCGCACGTTACACAACATCACACATTTGAGCCTAACAAGTAGCAGCTTCCACACTAAGCATGCTATAACGACCTGACATTTTTTTAATCAAATTCTTGCACAATTGTCACCATCTCAATTGCCATTATCTCCATTCACTAACTCCGATGCTGTCACTAAAATATACTCTACATCTTGCTTAAACTTCCAATCGATGCATTCTGAAATTAGGCCCAAATATAAAACAAGCTTCTAAAATTGGCTACACTTCAGTTCACGGGATGCGCAGTTACCTATTATTCAGCAAGTTCTTGACGGCGATCTGTGTGCCGTCCTCGAGAATGCCGTGGTAGACGATGCCGTAGCCGCCCTCGCCAATCACCTTCTCGTCGGCGAACATTGACGTCGCTGCCTCCAGCTCCTTGAGAGTGTACCAGTGGCCCCACCCCAGGTGTGACACCTCGGGCACCCGGCTCCGAGCCACCTCCGCGGCTCTCGCCGCTGGCCCCGCGCGACGACGGCCCCCCGCTACGCTGGTGGTGGGGCGGCGGCTGCTCCGGGAACGTGATGCGGTGCTCCTTGCCGGTCTCGATCTGGATGGACTCCTGCGGGGTGGCCTGGAGCACCTGCGCGAGCGGCACTTTGGAAGCGGCGGCGGGGGCAGCCGCGCCGCGAGAGGGCACTTCTTGGATGTCCTTGGGTGGCTTGGTAGGGTGCTTGGGATGGGCATTGGGCGCGACGGTGGCGAGGTGGAGGACGGGGGTGGCCGGGGCGCGACGGCGGCGGCGACGGCGGTTGGCGAGGAGGCAGAGCAGCGAGAGGAGGACCAGGAGGAGCACGAAGGCGGCGCCGACGGCGATGCCCACGAGCTCCCACAGGTGGAGCCCGAACACGACGGTGCTCTGGGACAGGTCCGAGTCCGACATCGGACTGCGGCGGCGAGCTCAACCAGAAATGGTGGATCTCCGCAACAACTCTGTGGCTTTTGAGCAGAATTCGAGCTACAGATTGGGTTTTGAATAGAGCAACCTGCTAAAAGGCAGAGAATTGGATGCAGAAAGGCTGGATTCCTGCACCGAATAAGTGAACAATCAAGGTGTCCAAGATTGGGTTTTGCAGAGGAGTGGGAAAGGTTGGACTTTGGGAGAGAGAGGGGATTTAGGGGGATTTGAGGAGTGATAGGGCCCAAAAACACTGGATTTGGGAGCAATGTGTAGGCAAATATACTAGTACTAAGATTGGATGATTATTCTGGGGCGAAAAGTGAGGGGTTGTTAATTTGTTCTCGATAAAAGATTGGACTCTGGTGGGGAGGAGAGTGGTGTGTATACTGGGTGCTCAAGGGAAGGGTGGTTGGTGGTGATCTTTAGAGTAACAACAAATCAAGAAGAAATGGAGAGGGAAGGATGCAATTATTTTAGCAGTACTCCTACAAAAGTGTACTATGTAGAGATGACAGCAGAGAGGAGTGGATTGCAGGAGGAGCACTAGTGGGAGTGGTGACAGGGTGTGAGTGCTTTGCATGCATTGAGAGCAACCAAAAAAAAATAGCACGCTATTTCGCGGTTAATAGCACGATATAACGTATTTGGAGAGGCTAAGCTATATTTAATCTAAAGTTGACGCTACGGCGCTATTTACGTTTTATACGTGCTAAACCACCCTAAACGTGTCAATTTATAGCTACTATAACAAAAAGTCTGGAATAACGTTAAGTGATGATGATGGCGGGCAATTTGGTGGTTCTTCTAGCTATTCTGAAGATGATGTCAATGATTCTGATTAAAGTTTAAAATAATTTATCTTTTAGTTTATTACTTTTTCATGGTTTTAAGCCTCATATTTGTATTTGTGCCATGGATTTGGCGTTGACATTTGAATAGGGTTACCTGGTTATGCATGTATTGCTTTTGGACAATTTTTTAGTGCTGAAATACTTAATATTTGGCTATTTCTCGCATGTTTTTCCTCACGCTATTTTACATATAACTTCGCTATATCACGCTATATCTTGTATAGCTTTTAGAGGAGGGACACGCTATATTTCATAGCACGCTATTTTTTTTCCTTGATTGAGAGTTTGAGATAGAGAAGTCAAGGGTCAAGATCTAATAAATAAGTAGATCGAGTTAGAAAAAAACATGGACGATAGGAAAATGATACTCCCTCCGATCCAAAATAGATATCACACAATAAATGGAAAACATCTATTTTAAATGCATGGAGTATTTTTCAGGTCTAAACAAAGCGTGGAGCTGGATAGTGGACGCCAGGCCTGGAGGGAGCTGATGAGATCTGTAATGCAGTATTGTTGAATCGAACTAGTAGTCTAGTACGGAAGAGCTTTAGGAGACTTTCTTTTTTTTCAAAAAAATTGAAATTGTCATGTGTAAGTCGCAGACAATTTAGAAGAAAATAGATAATGAGGAACTCTGCCGGTGTGCAGAATTTCAATGCAAAATTTGTATTACTTCAGGCCAAAAAATGACAAATATGACAAAATTTATGTTTTAAAAATGTGCATTGTGTACCACGTATTTGTCATTGTTGGTCGGCCTACACTATAACGAATTTTGGATTAAATTTTTGCACACTAATAGAGTTTATCATTATCAAAATCTAACATTTTTTCCAATTTTTTGAAACTTTTGAATGTCAATATTAAACTTTTCAAGAAACAAGCTTCCTGAAGCTTGACCTCCAAAACGCTACACTCCAAAAAGCACGTTCTATTGGTTGCACTGTTTTGATATTTTTTCGGTGACCTGACTCATGGTTCATTGAATATTAAAGAAGATTCACGTCTACCTGCAACCCACACGCAGGAGCCATCTGTATCGTGGAGTTATATATTCCGTTAAGTTTGGCGGAAAAGAAGATTTATATTACTCCCTCCGTCCATAAAAAGATGTCACAATTGTATCAATGTTTGGATAAATTGTGACATATTGTATCAATGTTTGGATAAATTGTGACATCTTTTTATGGACGGAGAGAGTAGGACATTTTTTTTTTGAATTTTTCCATATGTATTAAACCAGTAAAGAGTACACGATTACAACGATTATAAAAATAAAATTAAAAGAGACTAGCAAATCTATGAGATCTTCAAGCCCTTTCTTCATCCATGACATAATCTTGTACTTTTCTGAAGACAGCCATAGAACAACGCCGAAACCACCAAAACACAGACATGTGAATACCACCGAAGGTTCTCCCTTTTTAATTTTGAGCCGCAATGCCAAGGCTTTGTGCATGCACGCAGCCATTAAATTAATCAAGCAACATCGGTAAGAGCACCACCACTGATATTCCAGGGACAAATAACCGAACCATTTTGTCGACGTCGTTGGGAGCCGAGAGAACGAATCACCATTGCCGAAGACATAGTAGCCGGGATAGATATTGCGAGGACAAACCACCTCGTGGTAACCATGAGAAACAATCCAAGATTGATCTGACGAAGCAAGATCTAAAGATCCATACCTAGACAGACTTAATCTTTCAAAGCCACCATTAACGTCGGGAAGGATATCTCGCCGTCGAGCGAAGCGTGGAAGATCACTTATTGCAGACGATACCATCTCCATTAACAAAGAAGATGACGATCAAAACCAAGCTCTAACATTAAGGACCTTCGAATTGCGCCGTGCGCAGGTCCAAGGTCCCCACCCCTCCTAGTGCCAGAACGACACCTAGAGGCGGCGAGGACCCGTCGAATCTTTGCCGACGGCGACGATGAAGCTGCAGATGTCACCGGCGGCGACGGCTAGGGTTGAAACCCTAGGCCGCCGGCACGATTGCCCAAGATCGCCTTGCTCTTCCTTCCTTCGTAACGTACCGGTTGAGGGAGTAGGACATTTTGGTTTGCAGGATTTCCAAAACAAATAAATAGAAAAAGGTCGTGTAATATGAAATCGTGACATGTTGAATTATACAGGAACTGAAAACACATATTGCTTGGTTGTGTTGCAGGTAACACGCGTGCAATTTCTGAGGATTCTGTATATGCCATGGTTGTCTTACAAACAAAGAAAAAAACCAAGACATGTTTGGTTCAAAGGAATTTTAGAGGATTCTATTGCATAAAAATCTTTCCTATGGAGGAGCTTGTTTGGTTTGTATGATTGGGAACCATATAAATTCTCCCAGCGGGCTACATTGAATACACTTCTATAGGAAAATTTCCCTTAGATTCAATCTCATGAAAAAATTCCTTTGTTCATGGTCATAAAACCACTACTACAGAACCGAGCATTACAGCCGGATCCCGTCCATGGGCCTTTTCCCATCCGGCTCGGAGCAACCGTTGAGGATAATCCAGCCGCGAGGAGCCGGTTCTGACATCCGACTGGAAACCAGCCCATCAGACGGTTCTTTAAATGACCTGCCTCTGCAACCCGAGGCGGACACAGAAAAGAACCGCCGCGAGCGTCGGAGGCGGACAGGTTCCTAGACCGGCTCTATAGAGACGGAACGTCCGGATTTTAGCCAGACATCCCGGCTTGGGAGGCGGTTGTGAATAACAACAGGCTGGGTTGTATGCGTCGGTTGTATTTTTTAGGCGGTTCCAATTTACCCGGAGTATCCGACAGAGTACAGGTGTTCCGTGTTTATCGTTCATCCCGGAGTATCTGCACTTATCCGGAAAAGCATACATCCAGAATGTACGTACTTTTCTGGACCTTATCATGCCCACTATTTCAAAAAACGAGCGAATCAATTAATATTGATGCTGAACAGTTAATCAACACATATAGCTAAACAAGTACTGCTAGATGATGTGTCTCTTAATAAACAAGTACTACTACTAGATGATCTGTATCTCAATCATGACTTCCAAGCTGAGGTCATTGGTTTTTCTTGCCTTCGACAGAGTACAGGTGTTCCGTGTTTATCGTTCATCCCGGAGTATCTGCACTTATCCGGAAAAGCATACATCCAGAATGTACGTACTTTTTTGGACCTTATCATGCCCACTATTTCAAAAAACGAGCGAATCAATTAATATTGATGCTGAACAGTTAATTAACACATATAGCTAAACAAGTACTGCTAGATGATGTGTCTCTCAATAAACAAGTACTACTACTAGATGATCTGTATCTCAATCATGACTTCCAAGCTGATGAACCTTAAAATTCTTGCTTTCGAGGAAATTCTTCCATCCCAGCTTGCCGAAAACAATGCGGTCGTAAGTTTTCGTGGTGTATGTTATGGTGGTGACAACCCCTGTTGTTCCAAGTCATAGTCCAGCATTGCCTTTAGTCCGTAGGCCAGGCTCTTCTGCTATCGTCTTAGGTAGTTTCTGCACATGTGTAAAGAGACACCATAACTATATATGTAGGCATGTGTACATATGTACATCTATATTTTGAAGAGGTAAAGAGGCATGATACTGTTCGTTGCCATATCATGTTGGTTCAGATTTGTGCTCGTCAAAAGAGTCACAAAAGGAACCCCAACATAGTTAGCTCTTTGGGGTAGAAGCGGAAGGAGGCGGTACTCCTCATGGTTCTCGAGATGGACTCTTTGGGCAACTATGTAACTATCCTCTTCTTCACTCTCTAAATCCTCATGAGAATTACTGTCAGAAGAATTCTCGTCAGTGTCCTCTGCGGTTTTTCCAAAGTCCATAACAAGAATAGATATTTTTGGATTTGGTCCGGTCATGCTAAAAATTAGCATGTCTCCTACTCTGAGATTGTTCAGTTTGATCAACTGTTCCCATCCTTTGCCGTACAAGCGAGTCTTGCTATGTTTGTTTTTCACATGAATTTTGTATGTGCTCCCAAGAGAACGAAAAACCAAACTGCTTCTGCGTACTAACTCGAACTCTTGCCTGGCATAGCATGGTACAATCTATGCATCAGCAACAACAACGCATAAATTAGGTATATTATGATATGAACACAAAGACAGTACAAGTATTTGATGTTGAACACAAGTCATTCTTTCTTACCACTGACTTCCGGTGGCACTCTTGTAGATAAAAACTGAAGGATCCAGTGCATTTCATGCCTGCGCAATCATTTTTGCATACTTGGCATGCCATATATATTGCTAATTAGTCTATCTATTATATAATTAAAACATAGGATAATTAATGGCTCAGATTAAGCACTTGAAAGCAAACGGCTCAGATTTAAAAGATCTATTATTGGAAAGAGAAAAAAGGCCTCAGATCGGTTTTGGAAAGAGCGCACCTTCTTGGGGTTAGCTAACCATCAAGGTCACGATTTGGAATTAATTTCATATTCGTGCAAGTCATGGACTCCTAGCAAACATGAGGGCGTGCATATATTTATTCGTGCGAGTCATGAACTCCTAGCAAACATCAGGGCGTGGATATATTGATGCTCGAAGCTACATCATCCCTACGTCTAGACGATGGATTGGAGATATGAAAGCACACATACGAAGGTTCTGTTCCTGTATAAATTCTACAACGAGCCTGAGACGATGACGGTTGAGACATTTTTTCGATCTCGCGTGGACGAAGTGCCGAACAAACAACACACGGCCCTTGGTAGCAAGGTCTACGACAAGTTTGATCTCGATCTGTCGAGAAGTGACGGCGTTGGCAGACCTGGTGCAGCTAGGATCGATGGCAACCCGGCCTATGGCTGCTTGATCGTATGCTGGATACACGCAGGGTGAGAATCGAATAGTAGGAAAAGAGCCGGCTTTCTCTGGCCAGAGAACATCAGCCGTGATTGTGATCCTGCAAGAACTAAAGATTTCTCCGGCTGTGATTACAGTCGTGCAAGACCAGAAGATTTCGCCGGCCGTCCAACTTACATTCGTTCGGCTTTCAGGATGCTAGAGCGATGGGTGGGACCCTGTGCCTGTTTCGAGGATGGGCAGGACCCTCGGACATCACCAACTCATCAGTCGCGAGTGGCGATCTCCCGTCATATACTCGCGTGAGACATTGGAGAGGATGATGTAGATCTGGAGCACTCAATCAGATGATGGAAGGCGTCGCAGAACAGCTGCATGGACAGGATTCACACGACGATACATAGGTAAGTATGCTGGATAGAAAGCCGTAGACGCAGGCGGTCAAGAGATGGATTTTGTCCGGCCGGAGAACTTCGGCGGCGATGGTTAACAAGGCTGTTTTATCTCCGGCCGTCCAACTTACTTATGCTGGCTTCTAAGTTTGGCTTTCAGGTTCCTAATGCGATTAGTAGGAATTGTGACATCACCGTACTCATGCATCGCCATCACGCCGGCGCATGATGTGCCGCTGCACAACGCTTAGGCGGCTGTCTCGCCAGCGGCATACATACCGGCGTCCACTCCCTAAATTACTTTATTTATTACCACACTTCAGGCCTTGAACTACACCAACGATTTGGAACGATATGCAAGTAGTATTAGTGGACTTGGCCGGCATTGGAGGAGGATTACAGGGAGCATATCATCGTACAGTAATTGGGTCGACTAATCATGCATGGTGCGTACGTTTAGCATCTGCAACCAGGTACGTTTAATTTATTTTTGAAACAAAAGGTATGAGCGTGTTAAGCATGATCGTATCAGCTAGCAACTACCTGATCTTTGTATAAATCTTCACTCCATCGATAGCTCATATGTGTTCAGGTACATTTATGCTGAAAAAAAAACGTCGCACAGATTCAATTCACCATTGTCTGGACTCTCGAAGGTTTCCATGGATAAACTCTGTAACAAACTTCATGTGAAATGCAGTACAAAAACAGACAAATAAAATAAAATTAACATGAGCATGAGTCGAAGCATGATTGGAGTTATCAAAAATTAAGACCGCAATACGGCCTATCTGATATGCACAATGCTATTTCTAACGTATATAGAAATTTTGATCGTGAAAGATGAAAACAGCTAGAGCCATATGTGTATGCAGATGAACCGAAGTACTTTCGCAAACTCGGGAATTAGTAGTCCGACTGTTCGCATGCATGATGCAAGGATGGATTCCAGCTAATTAAGTGGTGAAATCATGGTCCGAGGATGAGAGAGAGAGAGAGAGAGCACAACGATAGAAAAAGATTTCCCTTCTTCAAAGTGTGTGGAAGGTAGCAATTGTTCACCATCAATTGCACTCTGAGTCGGGGCAACAAATCTGGTAGCTTAAGCTTCAGACTCTACGAGATGTGATAGACTGGAGCCTAGGTGAAATAGAATGATCAGCTGATTTCTTAAACAAGGATGTTACACTGGATCTGCTAGAATCTATCGGGTTTAAAAGAAATAGGCAAAAACATATTCTGGTACAGTTTTCTTGCGGGGATGATGATTCATCCTTACACAACTGAATTTAAAAATTGATGCAAATACGTATTATTTATTTCTATAGGCCAGTTTTCTACTCCCTCCGTTCCAAATTAGATGTCTTCCATTTGTCCACATGTGGATGTATCTAGACATGTTACAAGTATAGATCCATCCGTATGTGGACAAATGGAAGACATCTAATTTGGAACGGAGGGAATACATTGTTCTGTTCTTGGGATGCAATGTAAGCATTATGTTCCGTAAATTTGGAAAATGTAAATTGTGCACGTTCTTAGCTATTAAAATCCCTCCCCTTAATGAAGCCATTTTTTTAATAATTGTGTATGCTCTATGCTGTACAGGGAAATCCCTTAAATATGGCTGAAATACAACTACTACCAATTGAGAGCAGATAATTTTTCCTGCCATTTCAGCTTGCCATCTATGCTCGAAACATGCTTACGCTCGAAACATTCTTTTTTGTTTATGTATTCTTATCTATGTTTCATTTTTGCAGGTGTCGGATCCTATTGGTTAATACTTTGTGGGATACACGACAAGATTCTTGGTATATTCGTTTTTTGTGGATGTCAGGTAGCTTTTACTTATTGCCATTTCCTTTCTATTTCCTCAAAATAGTAGGTCGGTTTTTCATAGATCTCAGTTAATGATCTATTACAAAAAAGAGTTCAGTGCATCACGGGCTCAAATATTTTGAGCTAGAACTATGAAGACCGGTTAATCATTTATGATTTGGTAAAATGTTTCATCAGATAAATGGCCAGATGTTTTCTATATTATTTTGTACCATATTTTTATTTCTACGTGGTTGACCTATTACTTACTTAATTTAGATGTATCAGTGCTAATATGGTGGCGAACTAAGAACCTACAAAAAAATGTCATTGGACATCATGTTCCCCAATAAAGTGATCTAGGCTCACTCCATATAATATGTCCTCTTGATGGACTAAACACCAGTCTAAATTACTCAAAATTTGGAATACCACCATGTGAAATTAATAAGCAGTTTCAGAGTGAATTCATATAGAGAATCAAAGTTGTTTTATAGAATAAATTTACCTTAAACCTCAAACATGGAGAAAATAATAAATAATTATACTAATAAAAATATATGGAGGACAAATGTCAAAGTGACATGGTCCATATGTTACTTAGAAGTAGTAACATACATGGGGATCGGGAATATAAACACAAGGTCGACACAAATAGAGCATACACATGAGGAAGGCATGCATGAATTATTATTCACTTGCATAATTATGGAAATCAGAAGCAACATAGGGTCGTATGTTTGCATATATAAAAATCATGTAAGACCCATGAATTACGATATGTATTAAGAAAATATGGGTCGACATGGATGGTGATGTATATGTCCAAGGCAAATGTGTTGTGCAAACAGTGGAAGCTACAATGCTAAATGTTAGAAGAGATAAATCGTGATATTCACGTAACAATACGTTTCATTTTTTTTTAAAGATCCGTTTCATTCATAAAAAAGAACTATACGTCAGTGAAAAATAACATCGATATGATAAGAAAGAATAAGCTATTACATTAAGAGATAGTGTTTTGATAACTAATGGATATATAGTGATAAATAAATTTCCTTCCAAGGGAAAGCAACATACGAAATTAGATTAATATGAGCATGCACCGAAGCATATAGGACACGACGTTACAGTAACTCTTTTTGTAGGTGAAACAATCTGGTAGCTGCAGGTGAAGTCTTGGAGGACATAACAAATTGAAGCCTATGTGAATCAGAGTGATTAACTGGTCTCTAAAACATGGGTGTTTACATAGCTTTTCAGCACAGATGTAAGTGGTACAATACAATATATCAATTTCAATTCCAAATTGGTGCCCAGTAAACGATCATATTATGATCCCCATTTCGTCAGAAGATTTGGAAATAATTTGTTTTCTTCTTTGGAAAGACGTACATATGGTTCCCAATTTGTCAGGACTTTCATATTATTTTTAATTATGGAACTGTATTTACAAAATAAAGGATCATTATTATTATTTATCTATATCGTTTTCGTTATTGCTGCTTTCCCAGGTGTAAAATTTGTGCGAGTTCTGTAAATTAAACCGTTCTTAGTGTACTTATTACATGTTTTTGTGACTTTATAATCGCTCCATTAAGGAGACCACTAAATTTCCGGACAGTTATATTGTGCTTGATATACTTTAAAAAAATGTCAGGTAGCTTTTATTTCTTTCTTTTTTCGCAAAATAGTAGATACGTCATAACACAGCCTCAGCCTGAATCAGGTCAGCGCATAGCATGTTTCTATACATTTAATGATAGAGTCGTCAATTTACTTTAAGTAGGAAAATCAATCTCTTATATATTGCTTCATGTCCAGGCTATTACAGTAACAATATATATTACATGAATCCATTAGAGGTATTATAGTTCGAACGATTGATCAAGAAGGAGCATATTAGGTAGTGGATGCTGCTTCCAGTACATAGCTCTTCTTTGTTATTACTATGGATGTAAAAATCAGTCCAATAGCGAGGAGTCACAGGCAATTGCTGCAATTTGAGGTCAAATTGAAGAGTAGAGTCCACTACATCATCATAATAAAACTTTCAAGACTAAATACATTGTGCTGCATTATAACACATGAAAACTATTTCATCTAGCCGTGCAATTGCGCGGGCCACCCAGCTAGTTTGGCGTATAACTGATGTTCCCTTAAAGTTTGCAACACTATGCTTAGGTGTTGTGCATGATCTTCCTTGGTTTTGGAGTAAACCAATATATCATCAATGAACACGATCACAAACTTGTCTAGATATGGCATGAAAATCTTGTTCATCAAATTCATGAATAATGCTGGTGCATTGGTTAATCCAAACGGTACTACCAAATACTCATGATGTCCATATCTTGATACAAATGCTGTTTTGGGTATATCTTCAGGTTTAATCTTTATCTGATGGTATCCTGACCTCAGATCTATCTTGGAAAATACCCCCGCTCCTCTTACTTGATCAAACAAATCTTGTATCCTTGGCAACGGGTATTTATTCTTGATGGTCACACTATTCAAATTCTGGAAATCTCCGCACATCCTACGTCCTCCATCTCTTTTATCCACAAATATAACTGGTGATCCCCATGGTGATACACTTTCTCTGATAAATCCTTTAGCTTCCAACTCATCCAATTGTTCTTTAAGTTGCACTAATTCCTTGGGTCCCATCTTATATGGTGGTTGTGCAATGGGTGCTGTACCAGGAATCAAATCTATAGTGAAGTCGATTTCTTTTTTTGACCTGCAAACCCTTGGGGAACCCCCTACGTTAATTTTCAATTAACCATCAAACAACACAAAAACACAAAAACTTGTCCCTCGAGAAGAGGGACAAGACAAGATCCGGCGGGGGCGATGGATTTACATGATGGAGGGGTGGTGGTGGAAAGAGAGCTACTAAAACTGAGCCTAGAAAGGAAAAAGCAGGTAAAAAACCGGGCCTAAACAGGCCCTAAGAACAAATGTAACCAGTCCACTAGCTCCTGCTTGCGCGAAGGTTTGATCCTGTAAATGATAAGCTGTAGATCAGCCCGAAAATGATCTTCTAGACCTGTGTAGAGGGCGTTTTGGCTTCGAAAAATTTGTCGTTCCCGCACTTCCAAATCCCCCACAGCGCACACGAGACCACCTCCAGGAAACTAGGCCCTTGAAAAGAAGATTTCGCTGCTTGGAACATATCTGTCATGCTTGATCTCGAGACCCAAGTGATGTTCAAAAGCCTCCAAACTCTGGCCGCAAAGGGACAATTGAAAAAGAGGTGCTCCCTAGTCTCTCTAGTTCTCTGCGAGCACATGACACAATTAACTCCTGAATCAAGATGCCAATGTCTTTTATCCATCATATCCCGGGTGTTCAAATGATAAACAATGAGCAGCCACATGAACACCTTTTGTTTACTAAGAATTTTACTCTTCCAAAGTTGTTGAAACAGAGGAGAGGCAGGCAGAGCATCAAAGGCGAAGTTATAGAATTTTTTCGAGCTATACCCTCCCTCATCCAGAATGCATTTCCAAACATCATGCCCATGTGGTTCAGCAACACCCTTCTTGTGCTCTTCTATGATCTGGTGCAGCTGCTAGAGTTCTTCCACCGCCTGAACCGAGATTGGGGTGATGAAGTTATCATGAATTAAATCCTCAAAGGAATCAGCCAGCAGCATCTGCTTAAGAGGAGCGTCAAGATCTGAGGCGAACGAGTATAGTCGTGGGAATTCCAGAGCAAGGAGCCTCAGCTGCCAGTTATCCTTCCAAAACAACACAGAATCACCAGAAGTGGGTTGGCAGGTGGAAATAGATCTGAAATTGTCAAAAAGCTTGCACACATCACGCCACCAAAAGGATCCAACTGGAGCAATGGCATGCGGAACTTGATCCTGATAGTAAGCTTGCCAGGTCATCTGCACCCATGGAGTGTCATGCCTAGTATAGAATTTGTAGAGGTGTTTCATCAGAAGAGCATGGTTTTGGATCTCAAGATTAATCACTCCAAGGCCTCCTTTGCTTTTGGGACGGCAGACCAACTCCCAGGCAGCAAGAGGTTGAGTTTTGTCCCTATCCTTTTTACTCCAAAGGCCGTTCCTTCTAGCACGGTCAACAACCTTAACCACTGTTTTATTTAGCTTTATCATGCACATGAAGAAGGTGGGCAGAGCTGACAGAACAGAGTTAACAAAAGTCAACTTGCCACCATAGTTTAAAAAGCGAGAGCATGCATTCATCCTTCTTTCAACACTATCATTCAAAGGGGCCAGTTCAAGAACAGTAGGCCTGGTAGTCCCCAAAGGCAAACCAAGGTATGTGAAAGGCATCTTGCCTACAATACATCCAAAGAATTCAGCTAGGCAGGTGGCATAGTTGCTGTCAAAATTGATTGGCACTAGACACGACTTGTGAAAGTTTACTTTGAGACCAGTGGCTTGCTGAAAAACTAACAAGGTTTGCTTTAATTTATCAAGCTGCTCAAAACTTGCCTCCATAAAGACCAAAGTATCATCAGCATATTGGACAATGGGGAAATCCATTCCATCAAAAACCACCGGAGGAGTGATATCACCACTCAAATGCAGAGCATTGATCATATCTTGCAGCAGATCTGCACCTTCAACAAACAAGAGAGGAGAAAGAGGATCCCCTTGGCGCACTCCACGCTTACAGAAGAATTTTTTCCCAATGACACCATTTAACAAGACTGAAGAAGTAGCTCATGAGAGGATGTTAGCTATCCATCCAAGCCAAACATCATTAAACCCTTTTTCTTCAGAATTTGTAGAATGGCCGAGTGTTCAATCAGATCGAACGCCTTTTCAAAATCCAGCTTCAGAATCATGGTGCCCACAGGAGCATTCCTACAGTGATGCAGATACTCAAAAGACCACGCAAGGCAGTCCTGTATGGTCCGAGATTTAATGAACCCAAACTGATTAGTATGAACAAGCTGTGTGATCTTCACTTGCAAACGGTTAGCCAGGAGCTTAGTGATGAGCTTGAGAGCTGAATTTAGTAGAGAAATAGGCCGAAAATCATTTGGAGTTTGAGGTGAAGATTTTTTCGGAATCAAGGTGATGATGGAGTCATTGATATTATTCAAGCTTGTGTTGCTATCATGGAACTCACTACAAAGTTTATAGAAATCATGCTTGATGATAAACCAACAGCTTTTCATGAACTTTCCATTAAAACCGTCTGGCCCAGGAGCTTTATCAGTTGGAAGGCAAGAGACCACTAGATCAATCTCTTTCTCAGTAAAAGGAGCAGACAAATCGTCAAGATCTCCAACAGGGGTGATGAGGTCTAATGTTTCTTCAGGCACATTGGTGTTTAGGGATTGTCCAAGCCTGTCCTTGAAAGAGTTCCATAAGACAACAGCTTTAGCCTCATGATCTGACACTTCAGTCCCATCCGGAAGAGTGAATCCTGCTATATTATTCTGTCTGAAATGGACAGTGGCCATTGAGTGAAAGAAGCTAGTATTCTCATCACCAAGTTTTGCCCATCTAACTATGCACCTGCTTTCCCAAAGATCTTGTTTACATTGTAGCACATGATTTAGTTTATTCTTGACAATCATCCTGAAGTTCCATTCAGTTATGTCAAGCTGCCTTTGATCTTCAATCTCATCGATCATCAGGATCACCGCATTGCAGTTAGCTATAACAGTATCCATATTGGGGATATGGCCATTCCACCTTTTAAGAGCATTCCGAAGCAGTTTAAACTTGTGAGAAAGAATAGCTGCACTCGTGCCTTGTACATTGTGAGACCAGATGTCTGCAACAACTACAAAGAAACCAGGCCTGCGCACCCAATACTTCTTGAACCGAAATATAGCAGCTTTCGGTACCTTTGAGTCAATCTTCACCACGCAGGGGGTATGATCGGAAATAGGTTTGGACAGGGGGTGAACTTGTGTGTTTGGAAGAGAAATGGCCCAATTTGGAGTGGTGAAAAACCAGTCCAGCTGAACAAGCAGCGGGTCGGCCTGCATGTTACTCCAGGTGAAAGATCTCCCTTTAATTGGCAACTCAAGCAGCCCTAAGTGACTTATGATTTCATTGAAGGTGTGAATATCCTGCATATTGGCCCCATCCCTGCTTCTATTTTCAGGCGATCAATAAAAATTAAAATCACCTAAAAGCAGCCAATGTTCCTCATCCGGTATATCAAGCTGCAAAAGCCAATCAACGAAATCCAGACGGCGGGGACCCTCGCAAGGGCCATAAACATTAACCAGAGTCCATGCAAAACCTGACTTAGAGCAGACAAAATCAACCACAATAGCAAAAGGATTTTGCATGCGAACTGTGCCTTGAAAAATCTTGCTATTCCACAGGACCAAAAGTCCACCTGAAGCCCCCTCCGAGGGCTGACAAATGAAGTGATCAAAATGTTTAGGAGGAAATTTACGAATAGAGGAGTGATCAAAAGCAACCTTTTTAGTTTCCTGTAAACAGAGGATAGAAGCCCCACTCTCTTCAAGCTTATCACGCATAATAGGATTCTTAGATTCAGCATTAACACCACGAATATTCCAGTTCAACACACCCCATAAAGCAGTCCTGATAGCCATGAAGGTCTGAAATATAAAAGAGGTGATAAGGTAACGAAACTAAGTTTTATTCTGGCGCAGCTTTTCTTCTGTCAGATCCATAGGATCAATGGCACACTGCTCCACTCCGATCTTATGCATGAGTTCAATTTGCATCACCTCCGGCTTCATTGCCAATGGCACCGCTGAATTCTTCCTCCTTGAAGGCAGATTCGGTATCGCCACATGCACTAGCCCTTCTGCATCGCTTCGGAGGCCCTTGCGACGATTAGCAGTGGTAGGAGGAGGTGCAGTTTTAGATGTCCTCCTAGCATGAGTGGCAGGTACAGAAACTGATGGATCGGACGCGGGAACTACAAGATTTGAATTTAAAAGTCCCAAAGATGCGCAAGAAGGCTCAATAGGAGAGGACCTGGTGCTCTGGCCCATCTGACCCAGCAACGCCACCCAGCAATTCAAACTCAGAACAGGTATCTCCAGCTGAAGGAAGTCTGACGGTGTCTAGCACATCGCTCTGAACTTCAATCTGACTGGAGCCACCAGAAAAGAAATGTGCCGAGACAGACTCGGAAAAGGTCTGCCCAAATTTAGTGTCCTGCTCCAGCGGCCCATTGTTTAAAAGACTCCTCTCATTATTCAGTATCAGCTGTGACGCCATCTCGCTAACCTCCCAAAGAAATAGCTTACCCTTAGAACTAAACAATAGATTACCAAAGCATGCTTGTCCTTGCCTCTTGGGGTAGAACAGAACTTGCCTGTGGCAAGATGATTAGGTGGGTGGTTGTACCCCCAGCCCACCAGAGTTCAAACCACAGGTTTGACGCTGGTGTTTCTCATTTAAGGCGGAATATTCTTCAGTGGGAGGCGACATTCCCGTCGATAGCGAGGCGCCCGTGGTGACTTCGTCAATCTCAAAAACTCGACCCTTGGTATTTATTTTGCTAGAAATAACTATTGGTGGAAAGGTACAGCACAGGTATGAGGATTTGAAGACAGAACTGAATATTCGTATGGTATAATCTATGGGTGCATGCAGCAAGCATATCTTACTACTGTTAATCTTCTGTTGTCGAAACAAAACGGTCCTTGGAAATATTGAATACAAATATCGAGAACAATCATGTTTCTGTAGATCATGGAATTTTTGCTACACATGATCTTATACGTATATTTAGAATTTTAAATTAACACAAATGTAGTAATGAATTGAGCTAAAAAATAAATTTTCGTAGAAAGAGATTGTACATATAGCATGTCTAATACTGTATATGATCTAGCCGCGCAAATGTGCGGGCCATCCAGCTAGTTAGTTATAATAAACAGGTATCACAACATGTGCATACAAATTCTAAAATGCATGTAGTGCTGCATATTCAAACAACATGGTGCATATTCAAACAAGAAACGCGAGCTAAATTTATATTAGCTGGAACAAACTGATGTTCAGCTCGAGCGGCCGGATATTACATTTCAGAGAATGAAACTAAACATAATCCAAATAGATCCTTGGCGGCTGCTCGTCGTAGTTCATGTAGTACTCTTCACGCCAACTTGTGGTCGTCCAGAACGGTGGCGCCGGTCTCCACAACTTGCTCGGCTTGAAGCATTGTCGTATTAGCCCGAGCGGTGAGGACATCAGCCCGAGCAGCCGCGGCATCAGCTCGGACGGCCCTGGCATCAGCCTGAGCGGCGAGGACGTCATCCCTAGAGGCCGCGACACTCTCATCAAATCGAGCGGTGGCGACATCAGCCCGAGCAAAGAGGACATTGTTCCGAGCTGCCGCGAGATCAGTCCGAGCGGCCGTGATATCAGCCCGAGCGGTCGCGACATCATACTGAGCTGACGCGATAGCAGAAGCAGCCGAGAGTTCAGCAGCCCGAGCGACCGCGATATCAGCCCGAGCGACCGGGCACGCAAGATCATCAGCCCGAGCGGTCGCGGCAAATCTTCCTCCAGAGCCACGCCCACCTGTGCCACGCATGTGGTTGACCATCGATCTGAAGTAACGGGGAAGATCTAAGCTAGCGGAGGCGGCTCGGAGAATATCTAAGCTACCATAGCGGCGGAGCTATCAGGTAAGATCTAAGCTACCAAAGCGGCGGAGCGGAGCGGGTCAGAGGAAGAACGCTCCTGAGCTTGTGATTGAGAGCGATGAGGAACGACGGCTGGCGGTGAGCAGAGGGGCAACGATGGGGAACGGTGAGGGGGCGGGGAAATGGGGAATGGGGCGGTGGCGAGTGGGTCAGGGTCAAGACAGGGTTTGAGTTGCGTGGCGGCAATGGGGAAAAATCCCCCGCCCCTTCCCCCTGTATTAATTTTGAGCCAAAAACATTTGGCTTTGCAGCCAATATGCGCCCTTCGGACCTTACATATATTTGGTCATTCCGGATTTGGCTCTAATCATAAAAATATCAAACTAAAAGGGAAAAAATGGTGGTATGTGCCCCCAAAAAATCAAACAGTATAGGTGGAAGCTAGAACACTGGGCGAAAGGAAATGTGTGAGTGACAAAATCGAGTAAGTACCAAATTCAAATGAGCAAACCGGGAGTTCTGGATTATGTCGGAACGGCCAATGTAGACACATTGTAATATTATTCGTATTGATGCACAAGTTTATATGCTAAAATGTGAGTTCACGCAACAAATCAGGATATTATATACATATGTGTACATCCCCTACAATTATCCTACAAAAACATGGTTGACCTGCACTAGGTTTCACACCATTTAAGGGTGATGGCCCCGGTCCCTTATACTTTTTGAAGCAATCGAAGGCTCGTGAAAACAAGTAACAAGATTTTAATTCACATTGTTCAATCTTAATGATAAGGCAAGGCATGTGCACAAGGTAAGGTCCAAATTGAAAAACTTAATTTTTGAAGCAATCGAAGGTCCGAACCCGCCCCATTGCCATAACCTCCGGAGGGCTCCACCGCCTCCGGCGTGTTCATCATCAACATCTACAGCAAGATCATCTCCATCTCCCCACTGTAAACTCTTGGCAAACATGATGTATGATGCAATATACTATTCCCTTGATCTATTGTGTCTCCCCATCTGTGTTTGAGAAGTGATTTGTTCATGGCAATTGTGAAATAGTTCATTGTTTGGTTGCATACAAGTTTTGTTATCTTTTATGATTGTCTTGATGTACAATATATGAGTGCACGCATATGTTGGGGAATGCATGTAAGGTGATCACCGGTAAGGTAATGGAGTGAGGGTGACTTGTGAGGACATATAAACCTGAGACCGAATCATGAAGTTACTTTATTGAGGATATATATAGGGGACTTTAGAACTTAAGGCTATGGTGGGACTTCTATGTCTTAATAATTCTTATGCAGTCATTTACTTGGCCATAAGAACCATCATAAGGGGGTTAGTTCATTTACTTGGCTACACCTATTTATGGCTCCTACCTAAAAGAAACAACTAAGACTGAAACATGTGCTTCACTAATTGTGACAACCACACGAATGAAATAACAATTGCTAGAACATTTGCTCCCTTGAGATATTTGCTACTTGAGATATTTGATACTTGCTGCTTGAGAAACTTGCTTGAGAAAACTGCTGAGAGAAACTTGCTCTAAGAAACCTGTGTTTGAAACTTGATTGAGAAGCTTGTCACTAGACAAACCCTTTCCACATCACTTGCTTACATTAGTTAGTTCTTTTCATATTTATTGCTTTGCATAAACGGCCATATAAGAGGGTTATAGGGGTTTAGAGAATAGATAGTTTACCTTCAGCTCCTCGTGGGTTCGACACTCAAATACTTATCGAATTGTGCTACAATGATTCCTTGCACTTGGGGATTATCAAGTACTTTTCTGGCGCCGTTGCCGGGGAGCGTTGTGCTAAACTTTTATTCTCGTTTGCATTGCATACTAACATATAAATCTAAAACACAAAAAATTAGAAAATGGAAAAGAACCAAAAAAAATTAGAGTTGTATAATATCTATCTTGAGTTAGGACATGAAGTGTTTGAGGAGAAAATTAAATTTTATTTGCATAACACTCATGTTTGTGGTACTAACTCTTTGAACACCTTTATTGCTAATGCTCTGGAAAAGTTTAAGCTTGGGGAAGCCGTTGAGGATGAAAGTGATTTAATTGAGTTTGATGATCCATTATGCTCATTAGATGATAAATCTTTATGTGGTGATTCTATTCAAAACTATGTAGGTATGTTTAAATTTAATGCTTGCAACTATTATGAGAGAGGAAGAGATAAGAATCCTCTTTATGTTTCTATGTTATTTAAAATGCAAGCTACTGATCACTACATGCATTGGTTATCACAAAATTGCTGCTATCTATTATATACTTAAAACACAGGATAACCAACGGTTAAGATTTATCAGTCTGAAGTCATAAAATCCCAACGGCTGAGATTAATATGCTAGGGACCGAAGCACATGCACGTGCAACATAAAAATAGGATTACCCACCGTGTACGATAAGAACTCCAGCAAACAAATCTATACCTAAAAAACACACGTATCTCTTGGACCCAATATAGTCCGCAATTGGTACGGTGCTGTTTCGCTGCGATCAACATGGTAGCGATGAAGCTGGCGACTAGCATCGTGATGAGGTCGCGAAGGGATAACATCGATTTGGCTCCTACGAAGCTATCTTGGGGAGACAACCACGATCTCGACCGAGCTGACGAACACACAAGGCACCTTTAATCAGAATCCTGCAATATCTCCTATGCCGCTTTGGTCCAAGGAGGAAGAAGAGCGGAAGGCGATCATGGCGCAGAATCGCAGATGACGACAATCCGGGTCCTGAAGCCGTCCATGCGGAGATCTAGGTCATCGTGAAGGAGATGACGTTGCCATGGTTGAGTTCATCATGCGGAAATCTCCGCCCACACCAATTCCGGAGAAGACTTCGTCATACCATCCACCGGGAAAATCTTCAGCAGTTCCTGAGCACGCTTGATCTAAACGGAGATAAAGTGCATGAACAGATGTTAGTACTATCCAACATGCCTCATTTTCTGCAGGACAGGATGATGATCAGATCGATCCATGTAGCCAGCGTTCATAACGGTGGTCATATTCCATGCTCAAGATTGCAGCGCGACTGTCTGCGAGCGTGGTCTAGGCATCGCAGCATGGTCGCCAAAGACGTTGTCAGGCTGACACTTCTTGCCCCTATTTCTACGGTCAATGCTCTGCCAATCCACATAGCAAGCAGCTTGCTTAAGGTTTGATCGTCTAGCCCAAGTTGCACTCTTCAGTTTTCTGATTCTCAACACTTTTAGCCGCTATTTGTACGAAATAGAAGACCCGACTGCCAAATATACTTTTACCTCTATTCAAGGTACATGCCATGATTGTCTAAATCTGAATACGACTCTAAGGTCTTGCTTCCTGACTTAATCTCTGCATTTAGGTGCAACTCTGTAGGTTCTATTCAAGCTAATTAATTGATTCAGGTGTAAGTACTTGAAACTGGTGCTGATGGTGTTTTAACTTTTTTTAGTAATGATGAAAAAAGCTATTTTGTTTCCTTAAAATTAAAAAGCTGGTGATGCTACTTTGTTAATAACACACGTCTTAAAAAAGCGAAAGAACTGCCAACCGAAGGAGGCTGAACAGCTGGAGCAAACGCATATGGCGGTCAGTGCATAGGACTCCCGAACCCGCCCCATTGCCATAACCTCCGGAGGGCTCCACCGCCTCCGGCGTGTTCATCATCAACATCTACAGCAAGATCATCTCCATCTCCCCACTGTAAACTCTTGGCAAACATGATGTATGATGCAATATACTATTCCCTTGATCTATTGTGTCTCCCCATCTGTGTTTGAGAAGTGATTTGTTCATGGCAATTGTGAAATAGTTCGTTGTTTGGTTGCATACAAGTTTTGTTATCTTTTATGATTGTCTTGATGTACAATATATGAGTGCACGCATATGTTGGGGAATGCATGTAAGGTGATCACCGGTAAGGTAATGGAGTGAGGGTGACTTGGGAGGACATATAAACCTGAGACCGAATCATGAAGTTACTTTATTGAGGATATATATAGGGGACTTTAGAACTTAAGGCTATGGTGGGACTTCTATGTCTTAATAATTCTTATGCAGTCATTTACTTGGCCATAAGAACCATCATAAGGGGGTTAGTTCATTTACTTGGCTACACCTATTTATGGCTCCTACCTAAAAGAAACAACTAAGACTGAAACATGTGCTTCACTAATTGTGACAACCACACGAATGAAATAACAATTGCTAGAACATTTGCTCCCTTGAGATATTTGCTACTTGAGATATTTGATACTTGCTGCTTGAGAAACTTGCTTGAGAAAACTGCTGAGAGAAACTTGCTCTAAGAAACCTGTGTTTGAAACTTGATTGAGAAGCTTGTCACTAGACAAACCCTTTCCACATCACTTGCTTACATTAGTTAGTTCTTTTCATATTTATTGCTTTGCATAAACGGCCATATAAGAGGGTTATAGGGGTTTAGAGAATAGATAGTTTACCTTCAGCTCCTCGTGGGTTCGACACTCAAATACTTATCGAATTGTGCTACAATGATTCCTTGCACTTGGGGATTATCAAGTACTTTTCTGGCGCCGTTGCCGGGGAGCGTTGTGCTAAACTTTTATTCTCGTTTGCATTGCATACTAACATATAAATCTAAAACACAAAAAATTAGAAAATGGAAAAGAACCAAAAAAAATTAGAGTTGTATAATATCTATCTTGAGTTAGGACATGAAGTGTTTGAGGAGAAAATTAAATTTTATTTGCATAACACTCATGTTTGTGGTACTAACTCTTTGAACACCTTTATTGCTAATGCTCTGGAAAAGTTTAAGCTTGGGGAAGCCGTTGAGGATGAAAGTGATTTAATTGAGTTTGATGATCCATTATGCTCATTAGATGATAAATCTTTATGTGGTGATTCTATTCAAAACTATGTAGGTATGTTTAAATTTAATGCTTGCAACTATTATGAGAGAGGAAGAGATAAGAATCCTCTTTATGTTTCTATGTTATTTAAAATGCAAGCTACTGATCACTACATGCATTGGTTATCACAAAATTGCTGCTATCTATTATATACTTAAAACACAGGATAACCAACGGTTAAGATTTATCAGTCTGAAGTCATAAAATCCCAACGGCTGAGATTAATATGCTAGGGACCGAAGCACATGCACGTGCAACATAAAAATAGGATTACCCACCGTGTACGATAAGAACTCCAGCAAACAAATCTATACCTAAAAAACACACGTATCTCTTGGACCCAATATAGTCCGCAATTGGTACGGTGCTGTTTCGCTGCGATCAACATGGTAGCGATGAAGCTGGCGACTAGCATCGTGATGAGGTCGCGAAGGGATAACATCGATTTGGCTCCTACGAAGCTATCTTGGGGAGACAACCACGATCTCGACCGAGCTGACGAACACACAAGGCACCTTTAATCAGAATCCTGCAATATCTCCTATGCCGCTTTGGTCCAAGGAGGAAGAAGAGCGGAAGGCGATCATGGCGCAGAATCGCAGATGACGACAATCCGGGTCCTGAAGCCGTCCATGCGGAGATCTAGGTCATCGTGAAGGAGATGACGTTGCCATGGTTGAGTTCATCATGCGGAAATCTCCGCCCACACCAATTCCGGAGAAGACTTCGTCATACCATCCACCGGGAAAATCTTCAGCAGTTCCTGAGCACGCTTGATCTAAACGGAGATAAAGTGCATGAACAGATGTTAGTACTATCCAACATGCCTCATTTTCTGCAGGACAGGATGATGATCAGATCGATCCATGTAGCCAGCGTTCATAACGGTGGTCATATTCCATGCTCAAGATTGCAGCGCGACTGTCTGCGAGCGTGGTCTAGGCATCGCAGCATGGTCGCCAAAGACGTTGTCAGGCTGACACTTCTTGCCCCTATTTCTACGGTCAATGCTCTGCCAATCCACATAGCAAGCAGCTTGCTTAAGGTTTGATCGTCTAGCCCAAGTTGCACTCTTCAGTTTTCTGATTCTCAACACTTTTAGCCGCTATTTGTACGAAATAGAAGACCCCGACTGCCAAATATACTTTTACCTCTATTCAAGGTACATGCCATGATTGTCTAAATCTGAATACGACTCTAAGGTCTTGCTTCCTGACTTAATCTCTGCATTTAGGTGCAACTCTGTAGGTTCTATTCAAGCTAATTAATTGATTCAGGTGTAGTACTTGAAACTGGTGCTGATGGTGTTTTAACTTTTTTTAGTAATGATGAAAAAAGCTATTTTGTTTCCTTAAAATTAAAAAGCTGGTGATGCTACTTTGTTAATAACACACGTCTTAAAAAAGCGAAAGAACTGCCAACCGAAGGAGGCTGAACAGCTGGAGCAAACGCATATGGCGGTCAGTGCATAGGACTCCCTCATTATTTCTTCTTTAAATTATGATTAGGCTTCTTAGTAACTTCGTCCACTATCTGCAATCAATATGTGTATTAAATTTGATCCATGTGTTACCTAAAACTGTAAGATCAATTTTGATTTGCTAAATGTATTCATGCATAACAATTCATAGCAATGTAAGTGCATACTTTTATTTATTTGCAGGTTACATGATTTGATCAGATCAGTTTTTTCTACAAGGGAGTCCACAATTACCAAGAAAACTAACAAATATTGTTTTGATTAATTTCTGTCAAAAGCACACCGAGCGACGATGACGATTGAAGGAACGATGTCACCACACCCCGGCAGCCGGTGGCAACGACGACATGCTAGATGTCCGGCGACGCTCTGCTAATCAAAAGCACGCCCGGCGACGACGATGATCGATTGAAGGAACGATGGCAGCACATCCCGGCAGCCGGTGGCAACGACGACACGCCAGATGTCCGGCGAATCAAACTCATGACAGCAGATAACCGGCTAGAATTCAACAGGCGTCGTGCTGACGGTATAGAGGAGCCGTCGTCGATTATCACATCGTCATGACCGTCGCCGACGTGCAGCAGAAAAGCCTAGAAGTGCAGCTCGGCCATGAGAGCTGCTCTGCGTGCGCATGCTCCGCGACATGCCGGCCGGCCGGCCAGACAAGGTATGTACTCCCCTACACAAAATACAATTTGTTTTTTTTCTTAATCAAATACAATATGTTTTACAGGGCCGGCCAACCATGACTAATTTGACAGGCATTGATCCATACATTGCCTCAAACGGACTTTCAAACAACTAGCACCTTTGGACGCTCGGCTAATCAAAAGCAATACGCGCCGGTTGCCGGAAGATGAAAGAACCATGGTAACGCATCCCGGCGGCGACGACGATTGAAGAAACGATGGCAGCACATCCCGCTCGGCGGTGGCGATGACGACACGCCAGATGTCCAGCGAATCAAACTCAAGCCAGTAGTATCAAAGGCTACGATTCAACGGGCGTCGCGCTGCCGTTATAGAGGGGCCTTCGTCGATGATCACATCATCATGACCGTCACCGACGTGCTGCAGAAAAGCCTAGAAGAACAGCTCGGCCATGAGAGCTTCTCAGTGAGTGCAGGCTCCCAGCGACATGCCGGCAGGTATGTACTACGCTTAACAAAATGCAATTTGTTTTTTAATGATAATACAATATGTTTTACCAGACCAACCATGACTAATTTTACAGGCAAAAAATTGGCAGAGGCGTGCAGCAGATTCTACCTCTACACATTAGGGGAAGGGGCGATACCAACCGGCTAACTAAAATTATCATATCAATTAAATTTGCAGTTTTGTCAAAAGATGAATGGTTAGTTTCACATATATTAACATACATCCTTTTTATGTTGGATATGCATGATCGTCAAACTACTCTTATCAAAGCTGGTAGAGGATCTCCGCCTCCTGCAAGGACGAGATGGCAAGCAGATTATATAACAGAATTAGAAGAAAACCTTATCATTTACCATTGAGTTTCTATATATCCGGTGTATCGAGTAAATATATGTCTTGATCAAAGGAGTCAATGTTTTGATGGTGAGTTGGGCATAAAGCACGGCAGACAGAAATCACAAGGTAAAAGAAAATCACCAGAAGTGTAATTTGAACGGTCAATAGCATGCAAATTATTTTACTTTAGATAACTCAACTAATGATGCTATTAATTCCCTAACAATCCTATTTTTCGTTGGTATGTTGCAGATAGAAATCATTTGTTTGCAGATGGTCGAGTGGAAACTTCGACCGCTCATTTTCGCAAGAAACTTAGAACTGCTGCTACTCGGCTTGCTATCTATATATGCTTGAAACAACAACTAAAACTTAGCTGCTTATTAGCTTACTGTCCAGTCATTTTCCAGGTTTTAGACACTTTTAGATAATGATTTGGGGAACACATGAGTATAAAATTCCAGTAATGTTCTCTGGGCAGAAGTCAGGAAGCATTTACTTCTTGCTCAATTAACAAGTCAGTTTTTCGTAGATCCTTATGAGCTCTCACATAAACACAGAAAAGGATTACAGGGGGCTATTTCATGAAAATAGATGTTCATGATGCTTTTCTTTTTAAAAATGTGAGCCATGATGGAACGGGTACAACATTTCATAAACTTTATATGCTCATTTACAAAATTCAGAAATCTTCTGTTGTTACAACCAGGGATGCATAAATTTACCTGATTTAAGTAACTACAGTAGGCGCCAAAGCTTTTCATAAATTACTGTCAGGAAAAATCATTTTGGACACTTTCAAACATATGATGCCTTGGCAAGTCAACATGATTAATAGCGAAAAAATACGGGGTAAGAGTTAAGGTCAGTTTATTGGTAGAGCAGATTATATAAGTATAAGAAATAAATACCGCATGCACACAAAACAACATTATATCGATCTCTCTTCATACAAACTCGGTCGATAAGAAAATTTAAAAGACACTAATACGAGGATTTCAGGGGAACACATAAAACCAAAATTAAAAGTTACTAAATTGATTCATTAGTTTACTCATCAGTTTGCAATGTTTTTGAACGCTAACAATCTTAACCTATATATGGAACTCAAACTCATATTTGTGTATCTGTTCTTTATATCTTTATATGATAACAACAATTGGTCAATTCTGCTTGCAACACTTTTAAATCACACGTTCAAACATATGATGCCTTGGCAAGTCAACATGATTAATAGCGAAAAAATACGGGGTAAGAGTTAAGGTCAGTTTATTGGTAGAGCAGATTATATAAATATAAGAAATAAATACCACATGCACACAAAACAACATTATATCGATCTCTCTTCATACAAACTCGGTCGATAAGAAAATTTAAAAGACACTAATACGAGGATTTCAGGGGAACACATAAAACCAAAATTAAAAGTTACTAAATTGATTCATTAGTTTACTCATCAGTTTGCAATGTTTTTTAACGCTAACAATCTTAACCTATATATGGAACTCAAACTCATATTTGTGTATCTGTTCTTTATATCTTTATATGATAAAAACAATTGGTCAATTCTGCTTGCAACACTTTTAAATCACACATTGAAAGGAGGAGCCTAATAAGTGGGGGATGTCACTAATGAATCCGGCCTGTACATCCACTGTCTTTGTTAATATTACTGAAATGAAAAAACAAATACTCCATGCGTGATTGGACACAATTGGTTTTTGGTTTTTGGAGTTAGAGGAAAGAATGAAAGTCTAATTCCAGAGTCCTCTCATGCATAATATTGAGGACTTAAGTTTCCGGTTACTCGGGTTTTGTGCTTAAAACTTGGATCTGCATAATTTTTATCACCCAGATAGAAATTTTGAAGCTCTAAAAACTAAATATCATAAACCCACTTCATTTATTGATAATTTTTATTTCTCTTAAAATGTTCCAAAAATGCTATCAACAACATAAATATATTATAAATGAAGATTGAAATAAATACACCCCTAGCCGCGCAATTTGCACGGGCCACCTAGCTAGTTTATTCATATATAAAATGCCAATGCATAGGAAAAGAGTTAGACTTAAAAGTTGATGGTTTGATATTCTGTGGTGTGTTCATTATGCTTTAACTTCCTATTCGGTTTGAGCACACATTTATATCCTTACAACATGTAAAATATCTCTACCTACTGATTTGTGACAATTAGTTTAGGATTTTCATTTTTTATATATATAATTTTTGTTTGGGAAAGTAAATGAGAAGGATGAGTAATGGAGAAGTTGGGGTCGACCTTGAACATGTGTTGTTCATGCCAATGGAACCATTGCAAAGTCTCTATCATTTAAACTTTTCCCAAAGCTAAAACCAAATAAAAAGAGTGATAATAGTAATTCGCTGTCCAGTTTTTGACATATCCTGTCTTTATTCTGCATTACTCTCATTACTTGTGTTTTGTGCGGTTTTTTGATCAAGGAGCATTACATAACCATAGTAACAGTAGCTAATGTTTAAAATCAATTCATGATATGTCTTTGCTGTGCCTATGTGGATTTAATTTATGAAGGCACTAACCCCTCTAATCAAGTTTGTGACGAGTGTTGTGTAAAGAGAATTTTAAGGTGGAAGAATTGAGGGTGATGAACAAGATCAAGAGGGACAAAAACTCAAGCTTGGGGATGTACCCCTAGGCTCACCCTACATATATCAAATAAGTACAAGAATTTAAGCTTGGGGATGCCAAGCCACCTCACTTCAACCATCTTGATACCAAGTAAGTAAGCCTAGCTATATGGCTATAAAGAAAGCGCTTTGCGGGAGGCAACCCGGTTATTTTTGTGTGTGATTTTTCTTTGTGTCCTCTTGCTGTAACAAGAGATCTTGTGTCTAGTTTAGTTCAGGAGTTTTTAATAAAGTGCCAAGTTTTACCCATGTTGGTCTTGAAAAGTTGCTATTTGAGTTCGGAGATTTTATTCTGCACGAATCTGTGCACGGTATGATTTTTAATTCTTATTATGTAACTCCGAATGAGCTCATATTTGAACTGTAGTTGCAACTTTTCATCCTCTGTATGCATGAATTTTTCGGAATTTTTCGAGAAAGTTTGGTAGGGTAGAAAAATACGTTTTGCTGCTGCTGTTTTTCTGGACAGATTCTGTCCCATTTTGTTTGATGCATGCTTTGAGCTTTTAAGTTGAATCTTTTTTATCCAATTGAGTTTATGAGTAGGCATACAACATTATACACTTTCTGGACATGTCATATGAATTTTTGTTCAAGGATTATATGCAGCAAGGAACCTATTTGTTTATCACTATTAATGCACCCCACAGAAAAGAGATGGGAGAAACGGTGTTTTGAAGTTTTTTCACAGGGATTGGAGGAGATGCACCAAGAGCTATCCAAGGATGGTGAAGACCATAAGCTTGGGGATGTGAAGACAACCCCGCTGGACCTACACACTCTCGGTTTGCACACGTCCAACTTCTGTTTTTCGATCGAAACACTTTATCGCATAAACTTGGAGCGTCGTTTTTGTTTTTGTTTGAGTCTTGAGAGACCACCACACTATCATTTATATATGAGAGAGCTACTGGAAATATGGGTTGAAATATGTTGGATGCTTTTATAAGATTGGGAAAAGGGATGTTTGACTTGATTTTTAATGATACATATAGTTGCATGATTCATGAGCTTGTTTATGAGTAATAGTTTGCAAATCTTTTTGAAGAGCTATCACTTATTCATGTTTTGGTGCTGATTGTTATTTTACTTGGTTTAACATGGATTAGTTAGTTCTATGGACACTCATGCATGCATCTAGATGGTCAACTTTCTCCCTTTTGCTAGCCCAAAAACTCCAACAAGCAAAAACTTGTTTCCAACACCTTCAACCAAAGTTATTCCAGTGAGTCCACCATATCTACCTACTAGCTATATGCTATTCCGAGTATGTTCATCATGATATTTGTGTTATCTATACCTCTGAATGAAAATGATTATGTTATTGATTGCATGGGAAAAGTTGGTTATATAGCTCTCACGAACTTGATGCACATTTTATATCATTGCAATAAATAAAATATGACCCATTGTGATTAAGATTATGATGCTAGTGGCTTGATAAATGTTCGAGGTTGGGAGTTAGCCCATATGTGCTGTCACATGCAAAGCTTTCAACATGCTCCTTCATCTCATTTAGTTGATATCATGTACTTTTGTTTATGGATGCCTATCATGGTGAAATGAGGTGGAAATGAAGAAGTTTAAATGAGTTTGTATAAATGGTTAGAGAGACGCCTGGGCCGCTAATCTAAGCCATGCATTATTCATGGTGGAAATTTACTTACATGCTATGGTGAATTATCTATGACACACCTTACAATAAAAAGCTATTCCAATGGTAAATAAAAAGGGTGTTGAGGTTTTTCATCTTGTTTGTTTGTCTTGTCATTTTGATATGGGCTTGTTCCATATCCTGGGACAAGAGGTACCCCAGTTGACGCTCTTGATGATACTATTATTACTTACAATGATATATAACTTGAACTTGCTTTGTTTCCTAAGTTGAGTAATCATGGTGTAGGTACTTGTATTCAAGGGGCATGAGACATCCAACCTTTACTTTGTCAAGCACACTACTCATATTTGCTTTCACATTAAACTTAATCATTCAAGATGCTATGATAGGGGAATGAGAGCTTGACACCAAGTATTACCACATTGCAATCATTAACTTAAGTAGAGAGTTTGGAGTTAGATGAAACTTATGCATGCTTTACCTCTACTCACATATACATCTTTCCAAAGTGTACACCTATCATATTCAGATTTTCATCTACACTCTATGACCATTGTAGGATGTTCTACTTATCATTATGCATACATGTGTTCCATATTACTTGCTGCCATGTTACACTTTGTGAACTATCAATGAACATCCTTGTCTTGAATACTTGATATCACTTCATAAACTATTTGCATATTGCTACTCCTTTGAAGAATGAATCATTTGACTATATGTAGCAATAGTAATCATCTTTGATATTCATTGTTAAGTATTAAATTGCAAAGTCCATGTTAGTTTTATCATCTTCATACTCGAGGACGAGCATGGATTAAGCTTGGGGATGTTGATGCATGTAAAATGCATACATGAACTTTGCACTTTAATTGCTTATATTCCAATCATATTTGCATCATATAAGGGTTATATCAATGTTTTATAATGATTTTTGGGAATATTCATTTATTTCCTATTTTTATGGAATTAACCCTGCACAGGCAGAAAACCCCGTTTTCTTATTTTATGTTTCAGGGACCCAAACGTCAACGAAATCACCTGGAAATTTACGGGCGTCAATATTTGGAAGGAAGAAGACCGTGGGCGAAGGAAGCGAACAAACGGAGGTCCGAGGACCAAACGGGGGTGGCCCACGCGGCCAGGTACTGTGGCCGCGTGGGGCCCACCCGTTTGGCCCTCGTGGCTCCGTTGCCTTCGATCTTTCGTCCACCGCCTTCGTTTTGACCTAAAAACGCCTATAAAAATAGCCCCCGAGGAGTTTCGCGAGGAGGCGGCGGAGAAACAGAAAACCACGAAACAGAGAGTCAGAAGGCTGCCGCCGGAGAAGATCGGAGGGGGGAAACGCCGCCGGAATCACCTCCGGAGGGCTCCACCCCCTCCGGCGTGTTCATCATCAACATCTACAGCAAGATCATCTCCATCTCCCCACTGTAAACTCTTGGCAAACATGATGTATGATGCAATATACTATTCCCTTGATCTATTGTGTCTCCCATCTGTGTTTGAGAAGTGATTTGTTCATGGCAATTGTGAAATAGTTCGTTGTTTGGTTGCATACAAGTTTTGTTATCTTTTATGATTGTCTTGATGTACAATATATGAGTGCACGCATATGTTGGGGAATGCATGTAAGGTGATCACCGTAAGGTAATGGAGTGAGGGTGACTTGGGAGGACATGTAAACCTGAGACCGAATCATGAAGTTACTTTATTGGGATATATATAGGGGACTTAGAACTTAAGGCTATGGTGGGACTTCTATGTCTTAATAATTCTTGTGCAGTCATTTACTTGGCCATAAGAACCATCATAAGGGGTTTAGTTCATTTACTTGGCTACACCTATTTATGGCTCCTACCTAAAAGAAACAACTAAGACTGAAACATGTGCTTCACTAATTGTGACAACCACACGAATGAAATAACAATTGCTAGAACATTTGCTCCCTTGAGATATTTGCTACTTGAGATATTTGATACTTGCTGCTTGAGAAACTTGCTTGAGAAAACTGCTGAGAGAAACTTGCTCTAAGAAACCTGTGTTTGAAACTTGATTGAGAAGCTTGTCACTAGACAAACCCTTTCCACATCACTTGCTTACATTAGTTAGTTCTTTTCATATTTATTGCTTTGCATAAACGGCCATATAAGAGGGTTATAGGGCTTTAGAGAATAGATAGTTTACCTTCAGCTCCTCATGGGTTCGACACTCAAATACTTATCGAATTGTGCTACAGTGATTCCTTGCTCTTGGGGATTATCAGTGAGCCTCTCTTGTTATCGTGAAGTGTGTTATCCGTAACAACCCCCAAGCAGGGGGCTGACATGGTGCCGGTGGCTGACAGTTCGAGCGCGAGTAGCCTATCAGTAGGCGCTGCCACCTGATCGTGCCGTACTGCCGCGGTAAGAAGTGGAACGGGCAGTGCTGTGTTCTAAAGAACATGAACACAGAAATGCACATTCAACTTTGCTTGCGGGTTGCTCCGGATGAAACACTTTCATGACATGTAAGGGAGGGTCCATTCTTTTCCTACTGAAAGTGTGTTATGTGTAGCGCCTCTCCCGGGACAGGAATGGATGCTGAAGAGCGGCTCAGGAGCTGGGTACCCGGGAAGGACAGAGCAGATCGAGGGCACGGCAAAAACCAGCTAAGTCTTTGCATGTGCATCTCGCATTCTAGGCATAATATCTCGCTCGGAGTCAATATACCACCAACCTGCGCATGCTTGACAGTTGATGAGAACCTTTGCGGGGGTGATGCGTCCTCCCCGGTGAACGGTCAGATTTCCCTTCTGGCCTAGTACCCGTGGCTGTGGAGTGGACTCCCGGAAGGCATAGTGCTCTTAGGGGTGCTGCTACCGGTGCAGGCGGTTAGAGTACTTGTCACCTAAGAGATCTCCTCAGAAAACTTGACGGCGCGTTAGTGCAAGGGGAGGTTTGGGAAATGACCCCGGGAGTTGAGCCCTAGGATTGCATTCATCTGAACTTACATTCTGAATTTACAATTCTGAATTACATTCAGTCGAAGCTTTCCTGGATACACATCTAGCCTATGCTACTAAGGCCAGCTCAGGGTTCCTGGCTGTGCAGATCTGTCTTCTGTTTTATTGCCTGCCGGGTGAACTCCGGACTCCCGGGGACGCCTGGGATGAAGGAGGGCATTCGCGTAGGGTCTTCAGGGGTCCCACAGGCCGGGGAACTTCGGGCAAACCCCGGCACATGCTGGCTGCAGAGGAGGTGCACGTGGTCCACGAACTTATCCATGATGTCTTCCTCATCCTGCACGAAGGAAGAGATCGAGTCAAGGCGCAGGATCTTCCCAAGGGTCGTATTGCCAGAACCTAGGCAGCCTTACCTTGAAGACATCGTCAAGGTCACAGAGGAGGCAGACCAATCTCTGATTGCCTGCGGCCTCTTCCACAGCTCCATCTTGATGGTGTCCTTCCGGGTCGCCAGCGCCACCGACGCTTCCATGGCAGTAGAACCAGCGATGTTCCCCACCGCGGGGAAAACCAAGGAGACCCGAGGGCGAGGAACGACCTCGTCCTTTCCAGTGGCTCGGGCTCCGGCTTCGCTGGGTGCCTCCGCCGCTCCTCGGAAGACGGACTCCGCCGTCGACACGTCGGACAAGGCCATTTCCGCATCGCCAGACATCGTTCTGCGAGGCGTAGGAAGGCGAAGGAGGAAGAAGAGCGGAGCAAGGCGTGAAGATGTGTCAAGGGAGTTGGGGTCTGGAGGGTCTTTTATAGGCCTCCATGCTCCACCTACCCCTTGACGCTACGGCTACTGCAGTAATGGGAGCGCGTTTTGCAAAAAACTCGTTCTCATTCACACGGACGCGACACGAAGACAAGGAGGAAAACAAGATCTTCTTCATTTACAAGGACTACAAGGGGACGATCTTTTTTACAACAAAAAAGGTTGGCTCCCGTCAAGCAAGGAGCACCGCCGTACAATGGAAGACGCTACTTCCAGAAGTACGCCGTCAAGGCCACCGGGGAGAGGTCAACGAGATCTCCATGGCGCCCGTCCGAAGCTCCTTGCCTTCAGGAAGACGAGCCCCCTCGACCTTGATGTCGGATGAGTTTTCCTCATCTTCATCCTCGTCGTAGGAGCTCGAACTGCCGCTGCTGCTCTCCATGCAGCACTCCACGCGTCCGCCATCGACACCGAAGATCTTCACGGAGAGCGTCGCATCTCCGTCGTACCGGAACACCAAGCATTGCCCCCGGGACAGGCGGCGGGCACGGGAGAACGACTTCCACCCCGGACCCAGAAGCATGGCGCCTTCAGTGGAGCGCTCCGCCATGGCCCAGGAGGGGCCATTGGGGCAGCCTTCCACCTGCAGCCAGAAGCCGGAGGGTCGATGTCCTCCGTCGCCATCGCGAAGGAATCCGGCAGGAGAGCCGGCTACGAGGCATGCGATTCAGATCCACGACGAACTCGAACGGCGCGAAGTTGGTGTGAACCATGCTCCTAGGAGGAGGAGCAGCGGTGCCGCGGCCTACACGGCCGCCGCGACCGCGAATCCCATGACCTCGTGGAACAGCTCGACCATGGGTGGAGGGGCCACTCTCCGCCGCAGCTGAAGAAGAACGAGGACGCCCAACTCCTCTCCTCGCTCTCGCCATTGGCACAGGCAGCTTGAGAGAAGGCCTGGAGTTGGCCGAGGAAGAAGATGAACTAAAGAGCCAGGGGTGCGCCTCGCTTTTATAGCCACGGCGGCGCCTTGTCAGGCGTCTCCTCGGTTCTTCCGTTATTGGGAATCGAGGAGGCCACCGCAGTTACTCCCCCGAGCGGAGTAACTCTGAGACCTTCAAGGCACAGCGAAGCTGAGCAAGGAAGACCAGGTGCCCGGGGACCCACTTTGACCTATCTTTAGGCCATGGCCCCGGCAGCTGGAGCAAGAGCCGCCGGGACCATGCCCGGGGGCTACTGTCGCAGCAGTGGAACATGGGGTTCCCCTAGTACTGCCAAAGTGGGTCCAACCCATGTGGGCCCAAGATGAAGATGGACAAGACCAAGACTCAATTCAAGCTGGCGGGTTCACCGTCAAGACACGCATGGCCTACATCGACAAAGGGCTCCGGTCCTGGGGACCTTCCGGGTCCCCGAACCAAGCAAGAAGGCCAGGAAGGACCCGAGAGCCCGAGTTCCCGGCAGGAGGCCAGGCTCCCTCTCGGGTACTCCCCACATCCCTGTGGATAAGCTCTCCACCTCACCACGGAAGACTTGGGAAGCAAGGCGAAGGCAGCGCGGGCGGGAAGCACGTCCCATGGTGGTGTCAGCTCCTGTCCACCCCGAGGCGGACGCTCCCACCTAACCCAAAGGAGACGCTAGGCTGAGGAGAGGCCACGTCTCCTCCTAAACTAGATGAGGAGGGTCCTTCACCCCGAAGGTCCCTCACACCCCTCACGTGACCATGTGGCAACCCCTTAGCCTATAAAAGGAGGACCAAGGCACGGAGGAGGGGAGGTCAAACCAAGGACGAACACAAGCTAGAACCAGAGCAAGACTAGACTAGGGATGCGAAGGTAGAGAGGAAGGTGATCTCCTCCGGGTCAGGATCTGTCCTTCTTCTACCTCCAGCCAAAACCCTTCCGGGTACCCTGTCCGGGAGGTTCCATTGTAAGCTGCACTATGAAGAACCCATCAATCTAGACATGCAGGAGTAGGGCTTTTAGCCTTCGGGCGGCCTGAACCTGGGTAGCTCCTTGTGTCCCTTTGGTTGCATGTTTTGATCATGGAGAGGAGAGCTTGATCTAGACTCCGCCCAAGAAGACGATTCTCAGCCTCCTTCGCGCCCCGTGCCGAACCTAAAAGGGGGTATCCTATGCTCCCGGTGTCCGTGCAACGAGACACAACACTAGGGATAGACTATGTTTTGAGATTAGAGTAGAGTTGTGCTCCTTCATCTCAAAGGTATCCTTCCTCCCCTTGTGGGGATGGTTCCTCCCCTTGTGGAGAAGATCCCTTCGTGGATTCAAGACCTCTACTTGTAGTTTGACTACTTGCCAATCTTTCATCCTCGGGTGACTTTATTGGATCGGTTTGGTTGACCGTTAGAGAAACAACCATCCAAGATCCCTTCTTGTATCTACTTGCCGATCTCCCACCTTCGTGTGGATTCTATTGGGCCGGTTCGACCGACCGGTAAGGGAAACGGTTCTTATATCGGGTTTGTGTTCTTGTATTCTTGGTGTTCTTCGTGTTTCTCCGTGTTCTTGCGTGTGTTCGTCCACACCCGCCGTCAATCCGTGAAGAACGGGCCACCCTCGAAGTCGCTAACTTCACCATATGGTATCAGAGCATGATTGCCACGGATTTGACTTGTGTTTCCACCCCCAAATCCACCAATTTTTTCTTTGATTTTGAGAAATTCGAAAATTTCCACCAAAAATAGCCCCAAATTGCTTTTGTTCAATTCAGCGATTCGAGTGCATTTTTGCAGGTTTTGATTCATAGATCTATTGCTAAACTTGTTGATCTACTTTCCTTTGCATTCCCATGGCCTATTTCCATTGATTTCCCCTCCGATTTGGTCATTTTCGAGCCGTTTTTCCGCCCAAAATCGCGAAATTTCGAGTTTCGGGCACGAATTGCGTCCACGGCCAGTACTACCGCCCATATTTCCAGTACTACCGGACCTGCATTGACTCTGGCCGGTACTACCGACCCGTTTTGGCCGGCACTACCGAACTTGCGGAAAAACTGAAATTTCAGAAAACGGTTTTGGCCATATCTTTTGATTCCGGACTCCGTTTTTTGCGTTCTTTGGCTTGTTTCGAAGCTACGATCAAGGCCTACGTCACCATTGCGGTTGCTCCATCATCCACCACCACCAAAATTCGTGGAAAAGCACGAAGCTTCTATAACAAAGGGTGAAGAACATCGACGAAAGGTATAAATATCGCCAATCTTTACCCCTTGCCATTCCGTTGAAAGCCACACTATATCTTTGATATTACCATGTCCTATTGAGGCTAGCTCTTGATGATTACTTGGGCTTTGCACATTTGCACCGTGTAGTTTCCGAGCATAATTGCATGCGCTAGTTATCATATATCATATATCATATATCTTGTTGTGGCATCAAAAGAAGTGGGTGTGCAAAAAGAGCAAAAGAAGCAAAAAGAGAGAAAAGAAGCAAAAAGTGCCAAATCAAAAGAAAAGAAAAGAAAGAAACACCACTTGCCATATCTAGTAGGAAAGCGCAAGCTCGATGAACATCTTGTAGGTGGTGCATTGTAGTGCAAATCTAGTAGCCCACAAATAATTTGCAATCAAGCTAGTGGCTCTCCTTGTACTTGTGCAACACGAGCTTATAGTCTTCGCTAGGATCATATGGTTCTTTAGCTCACTTCTTGGTTGCATGAGTCCTATTTATCTATCCGTGCGTGTGTTTCCTATCTTTGTGATTGACTTGTTTTGTTTTGTGATCATCGTGGTTCTCTACTTGCTTTAACACTATCTTGGTTTCCGGTTGGTTCAATTTGCTTTCCACATACCATACCTTCCTACCAACTTTTAAGCCGTGTGTGTTTTAGAGTTTGCTTTGGATACTTGAACACAAGCACTTTACTTTGTGACCATTTCCTTTGGTTGTCCACGACGTCCAATACTATCTACATGGTGAGAGGTTGTGTTCTAGTTCCTTTCCACTCCACATATATACACTTGTCTTGTGAGTTGACATGTCTAGGGAGAGTGAATGAGCCTATGAGGAGGACTACACGATGAGTCATATGGACTATGATGCCTCCAACTTTGAGGATATGGGGGACTACTATGACTACTACACTGACAATGAACCCCATGACATGATGTATCATCACCAAGACTTCCGCTACAACTACTCCGACTACGACTCCGACTATTCGAGCGTCCACGACATGGAGCGGTACCACGACTTCGAGCAACCTTCATCATATGGTATTGACTCCAAGTACATACGAATCTGCCACGACTCCGACTACACAAGCTCCAACGACAATGAGGCGCAAGTGTCTTCACATGCCTCATCACATGGTACCAACTTCGACAACAACAACATGGTGGAGTGTCACTACTACCACTACCACTCCGATGACATGGTGGAGAACGTCTACGACTACCATTCTTCATGCATGTGCGACGACATCGACTACACCTTCGACAACATGCAAGAGGAGAGGACTCCCATCACCACCATGTTCAAGAGCGGCACCACCAAACGTCATGGCTCAACCCATTATGGTTCAAGCTCAAGATGGCACAACAAGAAGACCACCATGAGTCCATCATATGAAGCTCCATCTACTTCAAGAGGGCACCATGAGACGGACATTGCAAAATGTGCCAAGTGTCCCAAATCTCCATCAACTTCAAGAAGGAGCCATGACAAGGACATCGCCAAGAGCGACAAGCTTTGACATTCTCCTTCAACTTCAAGAAGGCGCCACGAGAAGGACATCGCCAAGAGTGCCAAGCTTCACCATTCTACGTCGAAAACAAGACCCATCGACAAGGCCAAGACAAGTCAATGCCCATCTAGCTCATCAAGGCGCCACAAGAAAGATGTCACGGTGGACCATAACATGTCACCAAGCTCTAGTGGAAGCTCCAAGGAAAGGTCGCTAAGGCAACAAGCTCGCCGGCGTCAACATGAGGAGAAGCATCCAAATGACTTTCGGCGACACCCCTTCACTCAAGAGCGTCAACATCGACATGAGAAGAAGAAGGCGACAAAGGCGCATCCTATGGTGTCCCCTCATGCTACCACTTCAAGTGCGCCAACAAGAGCTACAAAGTTCATCTTCGGCGATTCATGTGTTGATGAGATCATGGCCGACTTCGACAACTTCGTCGAGAAAAACCTACGTCGACGCTAGAAGAAGCATGGTCACACATGTGAGGCCACAACCAAGATGACACCCTTCTCAAGGACTTCTCTTGATATGACTTCTACACCAAGTGCCACCACCACATTGGCCCCCATATGGCAAGATGAAGACCTCATATGCGACAATTGCCAAGGCTAAGACCATGACCCGCGAGAATGTCCCAATCTCTTGTGCCCAATATGCAATGGAAGAGGTCACATGATGTGGGAGTGCACAAATGGAGACCAAGATGGTGAGAAGTTGGTCGAGCATGGGATTTTCCCTTCGACCACGGAGGCGAGCATGGATGATGCTATCACTTTGGTTGATGCGCCAAGTGAAGCTGCCGAGCATGGGATTTTCCCTTCGGCAAAGGAGTTGAGTGATGATGCCCACACTAGGGCATTGACCTTTGGAGGCGAGATGGTTGATAAGGTTGAGCATGGGAGTTTCCCTTCAACCTTGGAGGCGTATGGAGGTGAGGAAACCGAGCCTATCCCTATGAGCTTGAGTTATGAGATGGTACCAATCCCATGTGAGAATGAGAGCCACTTAGCCCACTTGAGTGAGAGTGAGAGTGAGTTGAGTGCCTCCACCATATGTGAGTTTGAGTGCTTTCACTTCGAGAGAATGAGTGATACACCACTTGAGTTGAGAGAGGTAGTTGATAGGTCTTGTGAGACCATTTCAATTTCTAACAACTTAACCTCTACCTCTAGTGTGTTCTCTCATTGTGTGCTAGGTTCCATGGATGATGAGACACCACTCCTCGACTTGACGATGCCTCAAATGGAGAAGATGTACATGGAGGATGATGATGCCACCCCATGTCTACTTCAAGATGAACAAGTCGGCTACATGGAAGCCCCTACTACTTCAACACCTAGTTCTCATGAGCGGGACTATAAAGGTATGGGTGTTGATGTGACCATGATCCCACTAGTGGACATGATGAACTATGATTGCTTGCATGCTATGGATGATTCTCTGGCCCCATCATATAATTTGTTCTTATTCCCTTGTGATACTTTGTTTGAAACCAATGTTGATCATGTGGAATTACCTATTTGTGATGATTTTGCCATGGGCATGCCTTGTTTTGAGTGTTTCCACTTTTCTCCCATTGTTGCATGCAACATGTTAAACAATTTCTCTTCCACATGTGTTGCTTGCACTAATGTTGAAATGCTTTATAATGAGACTGCCCCCATAGCTTTCTCAAAATTTGGAGATGTTTCGTTTTCTCTTATGGATCTTGTTCCATCCTTCACTTTGCATAGTGACCATCCACATATGTCATATTTTCCAATTGATTTTTGTGTGGTTGGTAATGAGCAAATAAAGAGACACTTCATGATGGATGATGTGTTCATATACCATGCACATAACTTCTTCATATGTTGTCTTGTGTGTGCTGGAAACCGCATGATGTCAACCTCAATTGAGCATGAGTTGACAATACGAGCTCTTGAGAGCATACATGTGAGTAGTGGATCGAATCCAACTCTCAAATCTTTCTCATGTTTTGCATCAAACAAGTTGAACAATTTCTCTTACTTATGGTTTGTTTGCAATCATGATGGTGTTTTTGGTCTCCCCTATGACAAGCATGTTTCCTTGATCTTTCACATGGATGATTTATGTGTTGCCACAAATATGATGAACACTTGTTCTTTCCAATGGCTTGTTTGCAACCATAATGACATTTTGTGCATGTCTTGTCGTGAGTTTATTGGTTTCTACCAATTTGGTGTTGCAACAAATATGTTAAAAACTTGCTCTTTCATGTGTTTTGTTTGCACCCATGATGATATTTTGGACATTCTACATTGTGTGTTTTTGCCAAATCCTCCTCTTGTTGCATCAAGGTTGATGACAAATTGTCCCTTCCAATGCCTTGTGTGCAATAACGATCATATAGTTCAAGATGAGATACCTAGATGGCATCCTCAAATTTTTATGAAGTTTTTGTGTTTCCACACTTTGAAGATGTTCCATTGGATTGCTTGCACTTTGACCTTGCACTTGCAATACATTTTCATATTCTCGTGTTGTGCTAACGGTGCTATGACAAAGAATGGACATGTCATTGTTGATATGCTCATCTTTCTTGCACACACATGGTTTGCTTGGTCTTTAGTGTTTGTAGGCATGATGAATTACAATACTTCGACAACACATCTACCTCCTTTGCATGGTGATGAAGAGCAAGAGTCGAGGTTGACTCTTTTTAAAGGGGGGGGGGGGGAGATGATGTAGCCCGAGTCACGCCCATCACCATGTCAAGCACTCCAACACTCCACAAGTCACCATGGACATCAAAGGTGAATTCCTTCCTCTTCGAGAACTCACTTCCGTCCCTTTTGAATGGTATACTACTTGACCATCGTCACTTTGTATTGCTAGTCATGACGAGTACAACTCCATGGGAAGATGGCCAAGGTGCAAGAGGAATGAAGTCCGACAAGATGGTGGCTTGGAAGAGGAGAAGGAAGAGACGTTACCGAGCCTACCCGACCGGTACTACCGCCGAAGCGCCAGGAGCTACTGGACTCACTGCCAGTTTAAGCGGTACTACCGGAAATCCTTCCGGTACTACCAGACCTGCGCGCGTCCGGTACTACCGGCGGATATGTTCCGGTAGTACCGGCCCTGCGCGTGCCTGTGTGCAGATCTGGGCTTTGACCCATGTATCCCCTTTCCCTTTGCCCTTTGGGCCTAGACTATAAATAGACACCCCTTGGCTAGATCTAGGGATAGACTATGTTTTGAGATTAGAGTAGAGTTGTGCTCCTTCATCTCAAAGGTCTCCTTCCTCCCCTTGTGGGGATGGTTCCTCCCCTACTTGTAGTTTGACTACTTGCCAATCTTTCATCCCCGGGTGACTTTATTGGATCGGTTTGGTTGACCGTTAGAGAAACAACCGTCCAAGATCCCTTCTTGTATCTACTTGCCGATCTCCCACCTTCGTGTGGATTCTATTGGGCTGGTTGGACCGACCGGTAAGGGAAACAGTTCTTGTATCGGGTTTGTGTTCTTGTATTCTTGGTGTTCTTCGTGTTTCTCCGTGTTCTTGCGTGTGTTCATCCACATCCGCCGTCAATCCGTGAAGATTGGGCCACCCTCGAAGTCCCTAACTTCACCATAGGGCTTGGGCCGACCTGTGCTTGTCCATGGGCGACATGGAGCCTCTGACGTACGGCACCCCTGCCGTGGGGTCACTGACCTGTGGGCCCCACGTCTGGCGGACCCACACGTCAGTCACTCCACTGCAGGGTATGCTACGTTAGGAGAGCTGCTTCCACTCATGAGATTCCAGCCCGAAGGCCACATGGGCCTGGGCGTGGGCTTTGCATATTGGCGTTTTAAGGAAGAGGCCCGACCCGAGCCCGAAAGCCCGATGGGATTTTGCTATCATGGGTGGGCCTGGAATATAGGCCGAAGAGTGGATGGGCCTGGTCCTAGGATTTTAACCGTGGGCTTTTTAGGCCCGGCCCAAAGCCCGACCGACCAGAAGCCCGACCCATGGCCAGATACTCATGACTCAGGACAGCCTTGCTCTCACATCGTGCTTCTTCAATAAGGGCCTCAAAATAGAGAGCAAATGCATTGAACCCCTTCACTTGAACAATAAAGGACCCAACTATACATGTGCCTATGCGCGTCTCGTCACATTACAAACAAAGACCCGACCATATTTTCCACAAACTTTTTCAAAATATGCCCATATTCGGGATACATGCGTGTTTTTTGTTTTTGAACAGGGGGAGGACCCAGAAGGATCCAGTTAGAATTAATCAGTGGGTTTAATTTTCAAATAGGACCTCAAAATAAAAAACCAAAGACAATCAAGTCCTTGACTTTTAGAATAAAGGATCCCAACTATACATGTGCCTTTGCGCGTCTCGTCAATACACAGCAAACAATAGATCAAAATTTCAACAAACTTTTTTAAAATTTGGCCATTTTTAGAAACACATGTCATTGTTTTTGAATATGGTGGAGGACCTAGAAGGGTCCATACTGAATTAATCTGTGATTTACGATTTACAAATAGGACCTCAAAATAAAAAAGGTAAATACAATATAGTCCTTGAATTTACAATAAAGGACCCCAACTATACATGTGTCTACGCGCATCTCGTCATTATAAACAAAGACCCGACCAAATGTTCCACAAAATTCTTAAAACTTTGCCCATATTCGGGATGCATATTTTTGTTTTTTAATAGGGGGAGGACCTAGAAGGATCCGGACTAAATTAATCAGTGGGTTTACAATTTACAAAAAGGACCACAAAATAACAAGCAAATACAATCAAGTCCTTGACTTTTAGAAAAAGGGACCCCGACAATACATGTGCCTATGTGCGTCTTGTCATTTCAAACAAAAGACCCTGCAAAATTTTCCACGAACTTTTAAAAAATGTGCCCATATTCGAATAGGCGAGGGCCCATACGGGTCCAGACTGAATTAATAGATCTATTTATGATTTACAACAAGGACATCGAATAAAAAACAAATACAATCAAGTCCTTGACTTTTACAAAAAGGGACCCCAATAATACATGTGCATATGTGCACCTCGTTTCAACCATAAGACCCGACAAAAATTTCCATAAACTTTTTAAATATTTGCTCATATTCGGGATACATGCTTGTCTTTGAATAGAGGCAACGACCCTAAAAGGCCCAGACTGAATTAACCGATGGGTTTACAATTTATGAAAAGGACCTAAAAATAAAAAGCATATACAATAATGTCCTTGACTTTAACAATAAAGGATCCCAATTGTACATATGCCTGTGCGCATCTCGTCATTACAAACAAAGACCCGACCAATTTTTAATCAAACTTTTTAATTTTTTTTCATCACCATAAGCTACGTCTGTTGCCGCGCAACCTGCACGTGACTACTACCGCAATTTCCCGATGGGGTGGTACAAGAAGTTTGTAGAACTTCCTCGAATAAAAAGATGATTGTAAAAAGTGTCTCGTCACGTTTCTGGGGGTTTCTCGCACCTCGAGAAGTAATCTCTGGTGAAACCGCCATGGCCATTGATTCGACAAGACAAGACAAACCTTAGATGGCGTGCGACGACGCCCAAACAGCTACTCCAAACAGGAGGATATGCAGCAGATGAGGGCACGCTCGTTTTGTTTTAAGGCGCAGTTGGAAAATTCTACGAAAAGGAAAAGGCTCAAGAATTTGATAGCTATGCACGTGAAAAACATAAACACACATGAAAATTTGGAATGCCTCTTTGATTCGCAGGATAGGGAAAACGCATAAATTGGAAAAATATACTAGGATCGTTACCCTCTCCAACTTCCCGCCGGCTGGTGTTCCCGATACAGTGGGCGCGGGCCCCGTGTGTGTGAAAGCGGTTCCTGAGACTTCCTTTTTTTTTCTTTGACCCCCGTGTGTAGCCTCTCAAACCTCACACCTCCATGCCCCTTCCCTCACAATTTCTCAACCTCTCCGCCCCGCTCGCCAGCGTCTCTCAAACATCACCAGACAGTTCCAGCCGGTCTCGCAATCCTCTCACAGGTGACTAGGTAGCGCACCGCACCAAGAAAACCTTCATCGATCGGCCCGAGGCTAATCGACCACAGCCATGGACGGAGGCGGAGGACCTAGCGGTGTCCCCAACTGGTGGATGTGCATCACCAAGTCCAAGCATCTTCACCAAAAATAATGGTGTTCCTGCCGTAGTTGTAGAGGCACTCCTTGAAGTCAGCGGCTGGTGCTCGAATCCGCAAGATCAAAGAATATCACCGTCGGCATCAACATACGGTGCCCAAAGGCATGGACGCGGCTGAGGGGGGAGCTCTTCGGTGCGGACGCCCAAACCAATGAGGTCCGGCACTGCAACCACATCTCCATGGACGAGCTAAACCCAAGAGCGAGGGAAGAACGGGCCGCTATCCCGTTTCTGCATATGCTGCTTCCCCCAGAAAGAAGAGCTGCACACGGGGACGAAAGGAGCCACGAGGAGGAGCCCAAGGGCGTCTCGCGAGAGCAATTTGCGAGACAAACAGGGGTTGCTGAAGTCGGCGGCATCTCCTTTGAGGTTCTGCGCCATTCCCACAGAGGCGTAGGTCCTATCACAAACATACTTCGCTCCCTCTTCCTCGACCTAGCGACATACGCCGTAGTGGAGGCGCCGCTACCACCAGCACCGGATGTCCCTGAAGAGCCATCTCCGCTTTCGGTATCGACTCTCTCTAAGGAGCTGCAATCCTTTTCGCCGCCAACCACCCCTCATGTCAACCGACAACCACTGGGAACCATCCTACCACCGCTGCCCCGGTCTAATCTCCCCTTTGACCCGTGCAACCAAGAGTACGATTCGGACTGGTGGCTCGAACACGGCTACTACATTCGAGATGACTCCACCATAGTTTGGGTCAATGGTCTTTCCCGTCGACGTGCCTCAGGAAGAAGAACACGTCGTCAGCGTGCCCGCCGTCATTAACAGCAGTGGCCCTCGAACATGGGTTAGGTCCCTCAGGAGATTAAGGGGTGCTGTCAGCCTGTCATAGTGAGCCGGCTATAGGGAAGCGCCATGAGCACAGAGAAAAAACATCGCTGCTCTTTTTTACTTCACTGTGCATCCAGTGCATTGTAGCTTCGTCCCTTTCTGGAAAACTCCCTTGAAAGTTTACTGTTTCAGGTTTAGGGATAGTCACTTGAAAGGTTTCCCTCCCTCCGCTCTCCTGCCATTTCCATGCCTTAATAATTTGAACTACAGTCGTGTGATTGCCTTGTCATAATTTGTGGTGCTAGTGCATGCGTTCGGAAGAGAAAAAAAGATTAAATTTTCAAAATATTGGAATGAATGGCGACGCCGACATTTTTTACCCCATTTTGAATCAACTGAAAATAAAGTCACAAAAAACAAATGACAACTTGGGCAAGGAGTCCTCTATTTTCATATTTTCCCCGAGGTTCGATCGAATTTCTGAAAAACAACTCAAATTTGAACTACAAGTGTATGACCGTCTTGTCATAAATTTTGGTGCTAGTGCATGCTGTAGGAGCGAAGTGAGTTCAAATATATACAAACAATGGTACGAATGGCGATGCTGACAAATTTTGACCCCGTTATGAATTCGCAAAAACAAAATGACTAAAAGTTGAAAACTTGCATAGAGTCCTCCTTTTCCAGCGTGAGGGCTGGTTTAGCCGAATCTCCAAAATTAACTCAGATTTGAATTATAATTGTGTGACCGCCTTGTCGTAAATTTTGGTGCTAGTGCATGTGGTAGGAACGAGAAAAGTTCAAATATATTCAAAACCTTGGTATGAATGACGATGCCGACAATTTTGATCGCACTTTGAATTCGCTCAAAGGAAATTACACCTTTTAAAAAAAACTTGCGCAGAGAGTCCCCTGTTTTAATTTTCTGGCTAGGTTCGGCCGATTTACCAAAAGTAACTCAAATTTCAACTACAAGAGTGTGACAACTTGATCATAATTTGTTGGCAAAACCCATTCTAAAGAGCTCTGCTAGTATGGCTAAATATTTGGGAGGGAACGAAAAACATCAAATGTATTCAAAAGCTTGTTATGAATTAAAAAAATCAGATAGGCGAAAAACTTGGTATGAATGGCGATAATTTTGACCCCCATTTTGAAAGTAGGTGACAATGGGTGGTGATTGTATTTTCCTTGCGCCTCTCACCGAGGAGGTGCTGAGTATTACATGTTTTTTAGTGCACATGTGTTGGTGCTGGGCAAGGATTGGGTGAGCCAATTCCAAAGTGAGGAGACATTGAGTCACTGACGTAAGGGGCACACAAACTTGGGGTCCACATGTGTGTGACAGATAGCCTTATTATAAATTAATGCAAAAACCATTCTAGGGCGCTCTCCTGGCTAGTGCAAGCGGTAGGAACGAAAAAATATCATATGACATTGGGATGAATGGCGATGCCATCGATTTTAACCCTGTTTTGAATTCGCTGAAAGAAATTGATGACAAATGTAAAGCATGCTCAAAGAGTCCTATGTTTTCATTTTCCTGCCAGGATTTGGCTGAATTTCCTAAAGTAGGTAATTCAAATTTGAACTACAAGTCTATGACTGCATGTTCATAATTTTTTGAAAAACATTCTAAGGTGCTCTGCTAGTGCATGCGGTATGAACGAAAAAAGATCAGATATTCAAAACCTCGGTACGAATGGCGATGCTAACAATTTTGACCCAAATTTGAATTAGTTGACAATGGAATATCACACACTTGTAGTTCAAAATTACCAGAGACTCAAGAAAAAACAGATAGATCAACAAAGCGAGAAACATCTTAACGTACATATGGTAGTCATGATATGGTTCCTTCACTAGTAGGGAAGTGCCTTTCTGTGGCGCACCAAAAACTGTTTCTGTGGCGCATGGTCGGTGCGCCACAGAATCCTCGCCACAAAAATATTATTTCTGTGGCGCACGGAACCATGCGCCACAGAAAGTATACAATTCTGTGGCGCACCTCCAGAGTGCGCCACTAAATTATTGTCCATGCGCCACAGAAAGAATTTCGATTATTTGCTGTATTTGAAAATAATGTATCTGTGGCGCACTTTGTTCATGCGCCACAGAATATGGTGCGCCACAAAATTATTTACCATGCGCCACTAAATTATTTGCCCCATATATTATCGATTATTTGCTGTATTATCAATTATTTGCTGTATTTGACAATAATACATGTATATTACAGAATTTTTACAGAAAATAATAGAAACAATAATATATTTTGACACAGTATTAAAACAGATAGATAAATAGTACAAGCATATGCATTTAACATTGGCATATGCATGAAAATAAAACATTAGTCTTAACCAAGTACAGTGGAAACATCAGTCTACATAGATAAGTGGACAAGTCAACATAAAACATAGTATGGAAAGAAGTGGACAAGTCGCTCTATGGGTCGTCGTCCCTAGGCCTATCCAGCTGAGCCCAGTACATCGGATCTGCGGGGTCATCAGTGTCCTCGCTCCCCCATGGCTGACCCGAAAGAGTGCGGAACGGAGGTATGTCGTCCCGCCTATTCACATCGACCCAGTGCCTAGGGTCATTGTAGTGATAAGCATCGGGGTTCGGCGGCCCGAACATCCGCAATAGCTGCTGCTCTGACTCCTGCCACTCCGGGTGCCGCTGCTGCTGCCGCTCCTCTGACGCCTGATGCCGCTCCTGTTGCCGCTTCTGCCGCTGCTGCTCAGAGTCGGAATCCCAGTCCTTCTCCTATTCCTCCTCCTGCTGCTCCTCCTCTTGCTGCTCCTCCTCCGCCCAGATCCCAAGAGAAGTGATGTCGTCGTCAGTAGGACCGGCGCCGTGGGAAGGACCGGTGCCGTATGAAGGACCAGCACCGTCAAAAGGACTAGCGCCGAACTGCTGGTAGGACATCAAGTTTGGCTCGTTCTGCAGGAGATGCCTCACATACGGGTCGTCCTGGGGGCGTGCGTTGCGACATGCGATCTGCGCCTCAGCCAACCCGTGCTCCATCTCCTTGGCCATTTCCACCCTTCTGATCCCATCCGGTATGAACTCATTCACACGGTGGCGATCCGCTGGGTAGTTCATATCCTTATATTTCTTCTTATCACCGTACTCGTGTACGGTGAAATAATCATAGGCGCGCGCCGCCTCCTCCGCTGTATTAAACTGCCCAACCCAGTGCTTCCTCTTGTTGATATGGATCTGACATCCATACACGTACCGACAAGCTTCTTCCTATAGCACGCCCTCACACCCTTAAACCCGGCCATTCCGTGAAACTAAAACATATTAAAAACAAATTCATTTGAATCAAAAAACTACACAACTATATACTACAAACTACACAGTGTGGAAATTACACAATATAAACCAATGAACAGAACTAAAATTATTTTTAGCAAAGTCATGCCAAAATTATATTCATGCATGTAGGGACATTGATCAAATATGCAAAAGTATAACTAATACATCTTGATCCCATGAATAATTTGGTACATTTTTATTTAACCCTAATACATCGCGAATAATATCACTAATACATGAACCTCTGAAACTAACTTCGACCGGGTCCTGAGCCGCGGGGTGTTGAGCTGCGGGTGCTGCGCATCCAAAGATAAGGAACCCTCATAGGGTCATAGGTCACGTGATGAGGAGGAACCCTCTGAAGAAACGGCCATCCATTGTTGTACTGCCTATCCAACAAATTCATGTACCGACGGACGTGCTTATCCTCCTCCCTGATACGGTGACGTACCACCTCCTCGGGGGCCGGCTCCCTCGGCACCGAGCATGGCCCACGCGACCGCCACCAAAGAAGATCCGGGTCGACGACGTCACCCGGATTCCTCACCAAGATACGCTTCCCGGAAGGTAGCACCTCCCAGTGCTAGCCCGGCGGAGTCCAGTCACGGACATCGCCCCTCTGGTCCAACAGTGACATCGTCGCCGAGAACAATAAACTAAAAACACAATTTTTAAGTAGCAAGCAAATTTAAATAAAGTACAAATTCATAGAAACTATCAAATAACATAGTACCATATCAAATTAATATCAACAACACAATTTTCAAACTCATTTTTAGCAATGTGAAAATTACACAATATAAACCAACAATGAACACAACTAAAATTATCTACAATCTAAGCTACACAACTATATGTCATATTTTTAGCAAACTCATGCCAAAATTCACGATTTTTTTTGGCATGACCTTTGCTAAAAAAGGGACATATGGAGTACCCGAATTTACCGCAACGGAAGTTAATAGACGTTCCGGCAAACTCAAGGGCCTCATGGGTACCTGCAGACATTTCACAAATCATATGTCCTATTTTTTTGGCAAAGTCATGCCAAAATTCATGATTTTTTTTGGCATGACCTTTGGTAAAAAAGGTACATATGGAGTACCCGAATTTGCCAGAATGGAAGTTAATCAACGTTCCGGCAAACTCAAGGGCCTTTCGGGGTACCTGCAGACATTTCACAAAACATCCACATCTCCGGCCGGCATCTCCACGACACGATGGTCGGAGCACAAACAACCACGACACGATGGTCGTGGTAGCACAGATCAACACAAGCACACACAACTTCTCGACCGGGGTACCAATAGCTCACCAAAGGGTGTCTTCTTGAACTTGAAGCACACACAAGAACCTCCGAAGCAGTATATAGTACAAGGTATTGTACATACTCTCCTTTAACATGACATCGTTTAAATCATAGGCACATGGAACAAGATAATAAACCATTTAGCAAAGATCATACATAAAAAGGTGCCTCATATGAAGAGTGCACATCAAGAACTTCCAAGTGTCGGAACTAAAGGACCAAGAGAAATGTATAATCAATGTTGTTATACATGTCAGTAGGTCATTTAGACCAACACTCGAAATGATAATGCACATGAGTCTAATCATTGGCACAATCAATGGAACAAGCACACACACGATGTAAGAGTCAACCTAGCTATCCTATGAAATGATGTTTCACAGCGATGAATCTGATTCAGAGAACAGTAGCGTGGCCCTGAGCCCGAGCTTGACAGAAACTACAGACCGACGGTGCGACGCCGTCGATCTTTGGCCCATTTTTTACATTCGTTCTATAGGTTCGGTCATGCTCAGGCTCAGAGTCAACCTAGCTATACTGTGAATCAGAGTCATCGGTGTAATACAATAGAAGCCTCATATATCATTGTCAAAACAAGGCAAAAAGAGTACCTACAAGACCATGTTCTAATACAAGCACTCAAATTGTATATAGTACAAGGTATTGTAGATACTCTTTTCCCTTTAACATGACATAGTTTAAATCATCGGCCTATAGTACATATACAAGAACATGGGTAAAAGGATAAAAAGAAGATGTACAACAATATGGATAAAAAGTTGAATAAAAAGAAATGATTTCCCGATGTTCCCGATTTTCCCGATGTTCCCGATTTTCCCGATGTTCCGATTTCCCGATTTTCCCGATGTTCCCGATGTTCCCGATTTTTTCGATGTTCCCGATGTTCCAGATATTCCCGGTTATCCCGATTTTCCCGATGTTCCCAATGTTCCCGATTTTGCCGATGTTCCCGATTTTCCCGATGTTCCCGATGTTCCCGATTTTCCCGATGTTCCCGATTTTCCCGATGTTCCCGATATTCCCGATTTACCGATGTTCCCGATGTTCCCGATTTTCCCGATGTTCCCGATATTCCCAATTTTCCCGATGTTCCCGATGTTCCCGATGTTCCCGATTTTCCCGATGTTCCCGATTGTGAACAAATTTTTAGGTTTAGCAATTTCAACAAATTTTAAAAATAGGAACATTACATGAGTTTTTCTTACTCTATTTCCACAACTAACAATATACATGTTTCACTAAATTTCACAAGCAAATACACTAGCAAATAATGCAACCACACAACCAAAATATAGCAAAATATAACAACAACTACACAAGCAAATAAATTCACTAAATTTCACTATGTAACAAATTATTTTTAGTTGAAACCTAGCAGAGATTTCAGGGAGCGAGGAGGAGGAGGGTGGGCGTCGGCGGCTACCTGAACCGGCGGAGCGGGGAAGCAGGGTCGGAGGCGGAGCGGTCGACGACGAGCTCGACCGCGACGGCGGCTGCGGCGAGGAGCGCGAGCGGCGAATTGAGGCGGCCGGCGGTGGCGATTCGCGGGGAAGGAGGTGGGGAGGGCTGGGACGGTGGCGCGGGGAGGTAGGTGGGGAGGGTTGGGGTGGCGTCGAGGGGGAGGGCGGCGGTGTTGAGGTTGCGCGGCGGCGCGGTGTCGCGTGGGGGTTGGGATGAGAGTGGGGAGACGAGTGTGTGGATAGGGTTGGACTGTGGCCGCGCGAGCCAAAAATGATTAAGTGTCGGAATTCTGTGGCGCACGGGCTCCGGTGCGCCACAGAAACATGAGTGTCTGTGGCGCACGGGACAGGGTGCGCCACAGAATGGACACCCAGGCAAACATTGATGTGGGGCCCACCATATTTTTTGTGGCGCATCGTCCCACGTGCACCACAAAATATCTTGTTTCTGTGGCGCACCCTAATTCATGCACCACAGAAATGTCACCAGATTTACTGGATGCGGGACCCACCACATTTCTGTGGCGCATGGATTGCTGCATGCGCCACAGTAATCTGTGGCGCATTTATCTGGTGCGCCACTGAACTTGTTTCTGTGGCGCACGGTTTAACGGTGCGCCACAAAAAGGCGTTCCATAGAAAGCCACTTCCCTACTAGTGCTTTTATGATAGTTGTTGCCAAAATTTAAACATGAGTATCTCGCATTTGATGTTCAAATTTGAGTTGCTTTGCGAAAATCGATAGAAACTGGAGAAAACACTAGATAGATCAACAAATCTTCACATGTGGTAGTCATAATGGGGCACCACTCACTATTGTTGTCGCCAAATTCAAAACGGGGCACTTGCAGTTCAAATTTCATCGAAATTTGGAAAATCAGTGGAAACTTATATAGAAAAAGCAGTGAAAAGCATAGGGAGGCATTAAGGACTCCATTAAACATACCAGCCCGGTAGTTTGGAATCTGGCCCCATTTGAAGTTCAAATTTGAGTTGTTGTGGGACAATCGACAGAAACTCGAGAAAACACCAGATAGATCAACAAATCTTCACATGTGGTAGTCATAATGGGGTACGTCTCACTATTGTTGTCGCCAAATTCAAAACGGGGCACTTGCAGTTCAAATTTCGTCGAAATTTGGAAAATCAGAGGAAATTTATATAGAAAAAACAATGAAAAACATAGGGAGGCATTAAGGACTCCATTAAACATACCAGCCCGGTAGTTTGGAATCTAGTCCCATTTTATCTCTTAGATGTACCCAGCTCAAATTCAAGCGGGCAGTGGTGGTTATAAACAGGCCACACACACTCTAGACTAGCGAGGTGGGACTAAATGTCCTAACCCCGCCGTGTGACTACTCTACTACTAGTACAAGTAGCTAGTAATGCCCACTGACCAGGGTGGCCCACCCCCGGACGCTTGTCACACTCCCTCTTCCTTCTCTTGGAAGCCTTGGCAAGTCGGTACTGTGGACTGTGGTAAGGCTCTGGACAACACACTCCCGCACTCAATGCAGACCACAGAAAGGTGTAGAGCAGCACAGGTGGATGCCTACGGCCCACCCAACAAAAATCTACTACTCCTAGCTCCGTTCCAAAGTGAGGAGACCTTTAATCACTGACGTACTGGACCCACAAATTTGGGGTCCGCATGTCACTGGACAAGTTTGCAAGCGTAAAGTCCGCAAAACCCAGCCGCCTTGTGCCCGGCTTGCAGTGAGAGGATAAGCCTTACTCTGACATGGCACGTCTTTAACTCCCCTGTGCATTGCAGTCTCCTCTCTCCTCGTCCTTTCTACAGTAGCTAGCTCTCCATTAGGCTTCGCGGAGAAGGAAGAGGGATTTCCAAAACCTCGCCAGGTCGCCATGAAGAGCTCAGGGGTGGGACACCCCAGTCAGCGGACCAACCTTGGTATGAATGCAAATTTGGACACCATTTGAAAAGAGAACCGTAATTTTGACCCCATTTTGAGATATCGCTTGGTAGCTTTGTATAGATACCTTTTATTCCTGAGATCGTATCTCAAATTTAAAGTACAAGTGTATGGCTTCCTCTGTTTTAATTTTTTCCTTAGTTTTGACTGAATTTCCTTAAACAACTCAAATTTTACCTACAAGTGTGTGACCGCCTTGTCATAAATTTTTGTGCTAGTGCATGCGGTAGGAACGAAAGAAGTTCAAGTATATACAAAAATTTGGTATGAATGGCCATGCCGACAATTTTAAACCCCGTTTTGAATTCGATGAAAGAAAATGACTAAAATGGAAAACTTGAGCAGATATTTTTGATTTTGTGGGCGGCTTCGGCCGAATCTCCAAAAGTAACTCAAATTTGAACTGCAATTGTGTGACCGCCTTGTCGTAAATTTTTGTGCTAGTGCGTAAGAACGAGAAAAGTTCAAATATATTCAGAACCTTGGTATGAGTGGCGATGCCGACAATTTTGACCCCGTCTTGAATTCGCTGAAATAAAATGACTAAAAGTTGAAAACTTGCGTAAAGAGTCCACTTTTTTCAATGTATGGGCGGGTTCCAATCCCATTTGAACTACAATTATGTGACCGCCTTGTCGTAAATTTTTGTGCTAGTGCATGCGGTAGGAACAATAAAAGTTTAAACATATTAAAAACCTTGGTTTTGATCGCATTTTTAATTCGCTCAAAGGAAATGTCATTTTTTTTGAAAACTTGCGCAGAGAGTCCATATGTTTTCATTTTATGGCTGGTTCGACCGAATTTCCAAAAAACAACTCAAACTTGAACTACAGATGTGTTTGACCGCCTTGTCATAAATTTTTGTGCTAGTGCGTGAGGTAGGAGCGAAGCGAGTTCAAATATATACAAAACAATGGTACGAATGGCCATGCCGACAAATTTTGACTCCGTTTTGAAAGTAGTTGACGATTGGTGGTGATTTTATTTTCATCGCGCCTCTCGTCGAGGAGGTGATGGGTAATACATTTTTTTAAGTGCATAGGTGTTGGTGCTGGGCAAGGATTGGTCGACTTAGCCAGTTCCAAAGCGACGAGACCACGAGTCACTGACGATGGGACACACAAACCACGGGTCCGCATGTCAGTGGTCAAGTTCGTAAGCGGAAAGTCCGAAAATACCAACCGCCTTGTGCCCGGCTTGCAATGAGAGGACAACCTTGCTCGGACATGGCACGTCTGTGGGGACCCCGGACTAGCCGTCCGAAATACCCGATTATGCTTAACACAACAATCCCGTGATCAGTCTGTCGTTGCACATAATCTGAATTGAATATCAAAGTTCACATCCATTACAATACCGAATTAAAGTCTTACATAAATGGTCATTTAGATCAAGTCTTACATAGGTGCCTTCATGGGCCAAACCAAAATAATCAGCGGAAGCTACAGCGTAGTAGACATCGAATTCTAACGACGACCCGACAGGCAGCTGACTTAGGGAGATCCCTAGTTCGCATAGAAGTTGCCATACTCCTCCTTGGCGTAGTGCTCCTCGAAGTCTGGCTAAGACAATAGCCAGGGACAAAACCAATATGAGTACATTTGATTGTACTCGCAAACTACCCCCAACATGAGTATGCACTAGTTTTATTTTAACTGCAAACTTTTATTTATTTAAAACATCTTTGTATCTTTATTGAAAATGGTAAGAATAATTTTATAACCATCTTTAATAAAATCACCATTTTATATGTTTCTCCAAAACTTCTCCTTTTCCGACCATAGCCCGTCATGGTCCACTTGCCTCCCACAACCTCATACCGATCCGTTGGTATAGGTGTATAAAGCATTCTCCATTTCATTTTCTTTTTAAAACTCAAAGTCTTTCAAAAACTTGCACATGGTCAGAGTAGGGCCTCCCAACTGTCCATATCTGAGGACTCGGCTATTCGAATAGTTTTTATCCTCTGCAGATGTAGCACGCTTTTCCCACATCCATCCGGTAACTCATCGTGTCAGCCACGTCCCGCCATACAAGGTGTATGCGAAGTTGAGTCACCGACCGTAGCCTGCCTTTGCTCATGCTAGTATAGGACCCAGCCCATATGACACTTTCCATCAACACTTAAACCAGCCCGTCGGAATCTAAGTGTGAGGACTCATAGTTTTGCTCGGCGGTGTATAGGAGACATCCTTCTATCCTCCCCATTATCTTTCCATAGAGTTTGAGCGAGGACCCGGGTCAGGGGTAGGTCACCAAACCATCCCCTCATGCATAACGGAGTCATCTCCGTTGATGAGGCATCCCATACTAATATGAGCAAATTATATGACTAAGCCCTTTCCCATATGTGGGTAAATGTGGTCGCACCGGGTATCGACTGGTTGACGTAAGTACAAGGACACAAATGTGCATTTTTCATAAACATAACCATTCTCCATTTCTCCACTTGAACACCGACATCTCGGCATTTCATAACCACACAAGTATTTTCAAAGGAGTTTTGAATAAAACATCTTTATTTTTTCAATCCTATAATTTTATATAAACTATCTTATACTTCTACATAGGGTGGCAAAATAGTTTCTATATACTTTTTGAAAAGGTTTTAAAATTCTTTGCCTTAAGAGTAAACCATGTTATAAAAATGGATGCATATATTTGGGGTGCAAGCTCAGAGGGTAGCTTGCCTTGCTTGACAAAGTGACCTTGGTCTTGATCTTCAGGTTCAACAAATTCTCCCACCTCGATAAATCCGACAACGCTCTCGTGTAATTAATAAACAAACAAATACAAACAATCACTAAACTACTCAATCAACATCACAACATTACAAATCTTAAGTGTTCTAAATAGCCACCGCACACATGAAACAACACAATTTGGTTTCAATTTAATTGAATTAACCATTATTTATCTATGTCTTAATTATGGCAGAAACTAGTTGAACATGTTTAATTGCACAACTTAAGTTCTGTTGGTCACAAAAATACAAACTAAAATTCTGCAGAAAGCTACTAATGTGTAGAAGACAACACAATTTGATTTGGATTAATTGGAGTTACCAAACTCCCTACATAATTGTTTTTATCCAGTAACTTAATAATCAAGTTTTAGCTACAAATTAAGTTCTGTTGATCATAAAATTAAATCCTTTTAGGGGTAAGTAACCATGGCTAAATGCGACCTAACAAAATTGGTACTAATCCATTTGGGCTAAACATTAAACATCTATAATTGTTTTGGTGCAGAAGGGTTTTCTAAATTCAACTTTAAACTAAACAATTATAATTGCATAATTAATTCTACCAAAATTAGGGAAGCTAATAGATCACAGTACCAAGCTAACAAAATTGGTTTGGAATTATTTGGGTTAATTGAGTATCAGAAACAAAAAAGTTTAGGTTTTAAACTTTCTGTGGCATTTTTAATACTACACATTTATTATTTATCTAAATGAAATGCAACGACTTGGGTTGGTTAAACAATTTCATAAGCTTTCCAGAACATTTGGATTTGATATATTTGGATTTATAAATATCGAGATATTGAATTTCTAAGTTAGGTCCAGTACTGAAATTCCAGAGAAACTAAATTAGAAAATATCTCTGTTATGGATATTGTTGAGAATCCTGACGGGTGGGGTCCACTCGTCAGTGACTCGATCGAAACGCTACGCGCGCTGAATAATGTTTAAAATACTGACAGTGGGGTCCACTGGTCAGTGACCTATCTAAACGAAACGGTATGCTACCGTAGATAGAAGATCCTACGGCTGAGGATCGAGCGCATCGGCGACGACCTAAAACGGGCGGTGCCGTGGCTCCGGCGATGGCGAGGTCGGTGATTCGCTCACCTAGGGGCTCGGGAGGACATGCAGGTGAGGCAGATCGAATGCAGCGGCCTGGGGAAGCTTGCTGGACGAGTTACGCTTCCTGGGCCGGCTCCAATCGACGGTGGCGAGCAGCTCCGCTTCCGCGGCCACGGCACCAACTCCGGCGAGCTCCTGGCGGCGATTCTGTGCACGATTCAGAGGGGAAAAAGGTGCGTGTGAGTGCGTTGAACTCGAGCAATAGCGTAGAGGGGTCAGAGGGAAGAAAGGGGCAACAGCATGGCGTGGCCGTGTTCGTCTTCTACCTCGGGCACGGCCGAGATCGGAGATGACACGGGCAGCAGCAACTCGCTGCAGCAACGGCTCCGCCCTCCTGGCGGTGCACAAGTGAAGGTGGAGCAAGCGAGAGGGAGTGGTGCAGCATGGAGAAAATGAGAGGGCTCGGTGAGCTTATAAGCTCGACGCTCGGCTCACGGTGGTCGTCGTCCACGAGAGGTTCTGGGGGTGGGAGAGATCGGCGGAGGCTGTCTGGGGGGCCGCGGGTGAGCTTTGGAGTGGCTGGACGCAGCCACGCAGCGTGGGGTGCAGTGGCACGCTGGCTCGACCCCGGTGTCCACGGGTCGGCTATGGCGGATCGGCGAGCACGGGCGCATGCTAAGCGCGCGAGTGTGGCGCGGTCTGGCTAGTGTTTTCGCGTCCAAGGGAGCAGAAGAGCGAGGGAGAGAGGGGGGCACGGCGCTGGGCCTCCACGGCGTCGACACCTCCTTCTCCACAGTGGCGACCATGGTGGTATGGGCGCGCGGCGCCTGTCCCCTGGCGGCGACCACGGCGGCTGCTCCCTGCATGATTTTTCGGCTCCAACGGGCGCGGTGAGAGGAGTGGAGTGAGAGGAATCGATCTGTGCCTGGGATTCGATGAACTAAACTCGAATTCGATCGAATTTGGTTCGGATTTGGGGAAGAACACGACACTGTGATGGCCCTTGACGTAGTTACCTGCGTCAAAAGAAAATGGGTTAGGTTGAGACTCCAAGTGCAGAGTGTATAGTATAGGAAAGACAGTTTTCCCCACGAGGGGTGACTCGAGGGTTTAATATCGAACTCTCGGGGAATCAGTAGTGAAAGATTTATCTTCTTATCCTTCTCTTGAAAACCTACAAACAAAGTAAATTGTTTGTGCCCTCAACCTCACCAAGTGGTTGTCAAGCACAAGGTGTGAGAATGATATGATAAAGAAAATGCAAAACAGTAAATAAATATGCAATGATGTAAATAAATATGCAAGGATGGTGGAAACAATGATAAATGATATTTTTGGGTTTTTATTGTGAATGCAAGATGTAAAAGTTTTTTTATTTTCGGATTTTTAAATGGCAGAAAATGTAAAATGGATAAAAGTTGTTGGAAAGGTGTTTCTTATGATTAAAAATGGACCGGGGTTCATGGTTTCACAAATGCACTCTCTCTTTATAAAGTGGTAGATAATGGAACACTAGAATTGACATATGAGATTGCAACAAAAAGGTTTCATGACAAGTTACTAATTATATGGGCATCACGTCCTAACATAGAGATCTTTTGTTTATTAATCTCTCTTATACTCCACCAAGATGCGAACTAAATCATAACACCTTAGTAATTAAGATAAATCAGAGCATAGCATTAAGTTTCATGACATGAAGTTAAAATAAGAACATGCTAGATCTAGTCATGGAGTAGTGGCAATGGTCACACCCACATCTCCGGTAGCAAGGTATTTTTCTTTATCCCTAGTGAGGCAACAAAGTAAGGTAAAAACCCAAGTGGATCGCGGAACTCTCTCATTCACCGCACTAGCCACCCCGTTACTCCAACTAATGCACACGTTCCCCCTCACACGCTCTCATACACATGCTTGATCAAACAAGTAAAAAGAACGGGGTACATAATATGCATCTACTTTCATAACTGAAACAAAACTATTGCAATCTCAAACATATATTAACTCATAAAAAGATCCACCACAAAGGTATTACATAGATGACCGTAATCATGTTCAGCAGCTCATACGGTACTAATTAGTGAAGCTCAAGAGAGGAGAGATACATAAGTTACTTCCACAAACCCATAGTCCAGGGTGGACTACTCCCTCTTCATCATGGAGACGGTGGAGAAGTCGTTGGAGAAGATGGAGACCACGCCGGCAGCGCCCCGCCGGAGTTTTCCCCCTCCAATCTGCAACTCCAGGTCTCTGTTTTTGTGGCGCTCCTTTCCGAAGGCGTCGGGGACTATTTTTATAGTCGTTTTTAGGTCAAGACGGAGGCTGGGAAAAAAGATCGACGGCAACGGAGCCACGAGGCCCAGATATGGGTCCCACGCGGCCAAGGAATCTGGCCGCGTGGGCCCACTCATCTTGGCCCTCGGGCCTCCGTTTGTTCGCTTCCTTCGCTCCCACGCTTTGTTCCTTCCAAAAACTGATGCTCGTAAATTTAGGTCATTTGGACGTCGTTTGGGTCCCTGAAACATCAAAATATAGAAAATAGGGTTTTCTGCCTGTGCAGGGTTAATTCCAGAAAAATAGGGAAACAATGAAATATTCCCAAAATCAATATAAAACAATGATATAACCCTTATATGATGCAAATATGATTGAAATATAAGTAATATAATGCAAAGTTCATGTATGCATTTTACATGCATCCCCAAGCTTAACCTATACTCGTCCTCGAGTATGAAGGTGATAAAACTAACATGGACTTTGCAATTTAATACTATCAAAGGATATCAAAGATGATTACTATTGCTACATAGAGTCAAATGATTCATTCTTCAAAGGAGTAGCAATATACAAGATAGATTATGAAGTGATATCAAATATTCAATGTAAGGATGTTCAATGATAATTCACAAAGTGTAACATAGAAGAAAGTACTATGGACCAAATGTATGCATAATGAAAAGTAAAAACATCCTATAATGGTCATAGAGTATTCTTGAAATCTGAATATAAAAGGTGGACACTTTGGAAAGATAAATAAGTAGAGGTAAAACATGAATAAGTTTCATCTAACTTCCAAATGCTTCTACTTAAGTTAATGTTTGCAATGTGGTATTCATTGGTGTCAAGCTCTCATTACCCCTATCATAGCATCTTGAATGGTTAAAGTTTAAAGTGAAAGCAAATATGAGTATGTGCTTGACAAAGTATGGGTTGAATGTCTCATGCCCCGTGAATACGAGTACCTACACCACGGTGTTACTCAACTTGGGACACAAAAGCAAGTTCAAGTTAAGGTCATTGTAAGTAATATAATAGCGTCATCAAGAGCGTCAACTGGGGTACCTCTTGTCCCAGGACATGGAACAAGCCCATGTCAAAATGACAAGACAAACAAACAAAATGAACAATCTCCACACCCTTTTTATTTACTATTGGTATAGCTTTTTATTGTGGGGTGCATCACTGAAGGTTCACCATAGCATGTAAGTAAATTTCCACCATGAATGATGCATGGCTTAGATTAGCGGCCCAGGCGTCTCTCTAGCCATTTATACAAACTCATTAAACTTACTAAGTTTCCACATTTATTTGGCACCATGATAAGCATCCATAAACAAAAGTACATGATATCAACTAAATATAAAGAGCACGTTGAAAGCTTGCCATGTGACAGCACATATGAGCTAACTCCCAACCAAGACTCTTGTCAAGCTCACAACTTCATAATTTTAATCACAATGGGTCATGTTTATTAAGTGCAATAAAAGTAAGGTGTGCATCAAGTTCGTGAGAGCTCTTTAACCAACTTTTCCCATAACAATCAATAACATAAGCATTTTAATTCAGAAGTATAGATAATACAAAATAACATGATAAACATACTCGGAATAGCATAAAGCTAATAGGTAGATATGGTGGACTCACTGGAAAAACTTTGGTTGAAGGTGTTGGAAAACAAGTTTTTACTTGTTGGAATTTTTGGGCTAGCAAGAGGGAGAAAGTTGACCGTCTAAATGCATGCATAAGTGTCCATAGAACTAACCAATCCATGTTAAACAAAGTAAAGTAACATTCAGCATCAAAACATGAATAAAAGATAGCTCTTGATAAAACACTTGCAAATTAATATTCATTAAAAGCATATGAATCATGCAACTATATGTATCTTTTTGAATCAACTCAAACATCCCTTTCCCAATCTTTTTAATAGCATCCAACTTAATTCAACCCAAATTTCCAGTAGCTCTCTCATATATAAATGATAGTGGTGGTCTCAAGACAAACAAAAATCAAACCGAAATAAAAAGCAAATAAAAGACGCTCCAAGTTTATGCGATAAAGTGCATTGATCGAAAAACAGAAGTTAGACGTGTGCAAACCGAGAGTGTGTTGGTCCAGTGGGGTTGTCTTCACATCCCCAAGCTTATGGTCTTCACCATCCTTGGATAGCTCTTGGTGCATCTCCTCTAATCCCTGTGAAAAAACTTCAAAACACCGTTTCTCCCATTTCTTTTCTGTGGGGTGACATTAGTAGTGATAGACAAATGAATTACTTGCTGCATAAAATCCTTAAACAAAAATTCATATGAATGTCCAGAAAGTGTATAATGTTGTATGCCTACTTATAAACTCAATTGGATAAAAAGATTCAAGTTAAAAGTTCAAAGAATGCATCAAACAAAATGGGACAGAATCTGTCCAGAAAAACAGCAGCAGCAAAACGTATTTTTCTACCCTACTTAAATATGTCGAAAAATTCTGAAAAATTCATGCTTACAGAGGATGAAAAGTTGCAACTACAGTTCAAATATCAGCTCATTCGGAGTTACAGAATAGGAATTAAAAATCATACCGTGCACAGATTCGTGCTGGAATAAAATCTCCGAATGCAAATAGCAACTTTTTCAAACCAAAATAGGTAAAACTTGGCACTTTATTAAAAATTCCAGAAACAAAACTAAAAACTAAGTCTCTTGTTACAGCAAGAGGACACAAAGAAAATCAAAATAAAAACAACCGGGTTGCCTCCCGTAAAGCGCTTTCTTTATAGCCATGTAGCTAGGCTTCTTACTTGATATTTATTGTGGACGAAGCTTGAACTTTGATGTGTCCCTCTTCCTTGGGAAGTGTTCCATGCACTTCTTGTGTGGAAACTGAAACTTCACATTCCCTTCTTTTGAATCAATGATAGCACCTGTGGTACGAAGAAAAGGTCTTCCAAGAATAATTGGACTAGAGGTTTTATTCCCCATATCCATGATTAGAAAATCAACAGGTACAAATGTCATATGCAACTCTACCATAACATCACTTACTTTTCCTAAAGCATGTTTAATGGAATCATCAGCAAGTGCAAGTTCAATAGAGCATTTTTCAAGATTCTTTAATTCAAGTACTTCATATAATTCTTTAGATAAAACAGAGACACTAGATCCTAGATCTAATATAGCATGGTGTGTCTCTTTTCCAATGGTTACTAGTACTTTGGGAATCCATATATCCCCAAGCTTAGGTGGTATCATAGCTTCTTGGTTGTACCTAGCAATCTTTTCTTTTAAAACATGATTAGCAATATAAGAACCAAAACCTGCTTGGTTAACATTGATGGAAGGATCACTTGCAAATTTTTGTAAGATAGATATTAATTCATGCAAGCTACAATTCTCTAAGTCAAGCAATGGTTCCTTGACTTCACTAAGCATTTTAACTTCCTCAACTTTTTCTCTTTCATTACCATAATAGTTTCCTTAGCAATTCTCTCTTGCTCATGAATATGTTCCCAAGATTTATTTATAACCTCTTGACAATATTTAATTGTTTCCTCATGTTTTTGAGCTATAATGGTGTTCTTTAATGAGGAAACTTCCTTAGTGAGCTGATCTACCCTTTCAAACAAAGAGTCTTGTTTTTCAAACTTAGATATAAATTCCTTATTAAGCTCCTTTTGAGTAGATATAAATGATCTAATGGTGTTTTCCAAATCACTAGAAACATTACTACTAGTGGCATATTTGTTTGGCACATACGGGGGTTTATTATAGGAATTATAATTGTTATTACCATACCCATTATTACCATAGTTCCTAATGAAGTTAACATCAACATTTTCAGGATTATTACCAACTAGTTCTTGCAAAGGCACATTTTCAATATTTTGTTTATTAATGAAAGCAAGAATAGTGTCCATTTTAGATGACAAATCATTTGTTTCTTCTATGGAGTTTACTTTCTTAGATGGATTAGGTGCTCTATCAGTATGCCATTGACTATAGTTTTGCAAAATACTTTCCAATATGTTCTTAGCTTCTACTATAGTTTTTCCCATAAAAGCCCCTCCAGCAGCGGAATCAAGAATATTTCTAGACATGTAATTTAGACCATTGTAAAAAGAGTGTAATATGGTCCATTCATTAACCCCATGTGATGGACAAGTTCTAAGCATAAGTTTTATCCTATCCCAAGCCATGGCAACATGTTCATTTTCATTTTGCCTAAAAGAAAGAATATTGTTTCTATTTTGCAAAATTTTAACAGGAGGATAATATTTCTTAATGAAAGCTTCTTTTAGATCATCCCAAGAATTAATGCTACCAGTAGGTAATGAATGCAACCACTCTTTAGCTTTTCCTCTAAGTGAGAAAGGAAATAACTTCAGTTTTAGAATATCACTTTCCACATTTTTAAATTTTGCATGTCACATATTTCAACAAAATCATGAAGATGCATAGAGGCATCCTCCATAGCACTACCGCCAAATTGTTCCCTAGTTATCAAGTTCAACAAACTAGGACTTACTTCATAACTATCAGCTTTTATCTCAGGTGTGGCAATGGGCCTAGCAATAAATTGATCATTTGGAGTGTTTGTGTAATCACACAACTTAGTTCTTTCTCCCATTTTTGCAAGTTTTTATGTGTTTTTTAATTTTTTATGCAAAACTGAAAATAAAATGATACTAAACAATGCAAACCGAAATAACAAATGCAACACAAAATGCAAAACTGAAAATAAAAATGCAAACCGAAATATAAATATGATATGCAAGACAATAAAAAAAATAAAATGCTTTGAAGGTAAAGATGGATAAGATGATGCTCACGTAGGTGCAACCTCCCCAAGCTTAGGTGTTTGCACAAGTTGGTGATGAAGTTGACTTTGTTGTGAGATACCCTTGGATAAACCTTTACAGCAATGATTCCCCGGCAACGGCGCCAGAAAACTGTCTTGATGGCCCTTGACGTAGTTACCTGCGTCAAAAGAATATGGGTTAGGTTGAGACTCCAAGTGCAGAGTGTATAGTATAGGAAAGACGGTTTTCCCCACGAGGGGTGACTCGAGGGTTTAATATCGAACTCTCGGGGAATCAGTAGTGAAAGATTTATCTTCTTATCCTTCTCTTGAAAACCTACAAAACAAAGTAAATTGTTTGTGCCCTCAACCTCACCAAGTGGTTGTCAAGCACAAGGTGTGAGAATGATATGAAAAAAAAATGCAAAACAGTAAATAAATATGCAATGATGATAAATAAATATGCAAGGATGGTGGAAACAATGATGGATGATATTTTTGGGTTTTGTATTGTGAATGCAAGATGTAAAAGTGTTTTTGTATTTTCGGATTTTTAAATGGCAGAAAATGTAAAGTGGATAAAAGTTGTTGGAAAGGTGTTTCTTATGATTAAAAATGGACCGGGGTTCATGGTTTCACAAATGCACTCTCTCTTTAATAAAGTGGTAGATAATGGAACACTAGAATTGACATATGAGATTGCAACAAAAAGGTTTCATGACAAGTTACTAATTATATGGGCATCACGTCCTAACATAGAGATCTTTTGTTTATTAATCTCTCTTATACTCCACCAAGATGCGAACTAAATCATAACACCTTAGTAATTAAGATAAATCAGAGCATAGCATTAAGTTTCATGACATGAAGTTAAAATAAGAACATGCTAGATCTAGTCATGGAGTAGTGGCAATGGTCACACCCACATCTCCGGTAGCAAGGTATTTTTCTTTATCCCTAGTGAGGTAACAAAGTGGATCACGGAACAACTTCACGTTCACCGCACTAGCCACCCCCGTTACTCCAACTAATGCACACGTTCCCCCTCACACGCTCTCATAACAATGCTTGATCAAACAAGTAAACAAGAACGGGGTACATAATATGCATCTACTTTCATAACTGAAACAAAACTATTGCAATCTCAAACATATATTAACTCATAAAAAGATCCACCACAAAGGTATTACATAGATGACCGTAATCATGTTCAGCAGCTCATACGGTACTAATTAGTGAAGCTCAAGAGAGGAGAGATACATAAGTTACTTCCACAAACCCATAGTCCAGGGGTGGACTACTCCCTCTTCATCATGGAGACGGTGGAGAAGTCGTTGGAGAAGATGGAGACCACACCGGCAGCGCCCCGCCGGAGTTTTCCCCCTCCAATCTGCAACTCCAGGTCTCTGTTTCGTGGTTTCTGTGTTTCTGCGGCGCTCCTTTCCGAAGGCGTCGGGGACTATTTTTATAGTCGTTTTTAGGTCAAGACGGAGGCTCGGGAAAAAAGATCGACGGCAACGGAGCCACGAGGCCCAGATGATGGGTCCCACGCGGCCAAGGAATCTGGCCGCGTGGGCCCACTCATCTTGGCCCTCGGGCCTCCGTTTGTTCGCTTCCTTCGCTCCCACGCTTTGTTCCTTCCAAAAACTGATGCTCGTAAATTTCCAGGTCATTTGGACGTCGTTTGGGTCCCTGAAACATCAAATATAGAAAATAGGGTTTTCTGCCTGTGCAGGGTTAATTCCAGAAAAATAGGGAAACTATGAAATATTCCCAAAATCAATATAAAACAATGATATAACCCTTATATGATGCAAATATGATTGAAATATCAGTAATATAATGCAAAGTTCATGTATGCATTTTACATGCATCACACTGTCACCAGGTGTTCGACAGTGTCCTCACCCAAATCCAAATTTGAATTTTTGCAAATTGTTTTCATAATTTGGTTTATACATATTTACCATGATTTGTGATGTTGTGTTGGATTTTATTTGACAAGTGCAACATTGCACATTTTGTGATTTAAAAAGATAAAGAAAGATGTTGAATTTTAAATTTGGAATTTTGAAATTAATATTTGGAGAGGGAAAAGTTGTAGGAATAAAAATGAGAGTGATCATATTTCCACTCCACTGAATTTTGATTGGAAGAATTTTAATTTTTCACTTCGAGAAATGGTGTGACATTTGTCACATGATTTTCTAGTTTTCAACTTTTGTTTTATTTCTTTTCTTTTCTTCAAGTTTTTAATTAGAGCAAACAATCAACATAAAACAATCAAGAAACAATTATCACAAGCAACAATACATAACCAACATATATAAAATAACAAAAGTTTTTGTTGGCCCACATTTTTGGAATTATAATACTTGTTATAAATTTGGGATGTTACAGATCCTTCCCCCTTAAAATAAATCTCGTCCCGAGATTTGCTAGGCTTAGGTACTAAGGAGGTTTGGGAATTCGCCTCTAAGATAGTCTTCGTGTTCCCAAGTTGCTTCTTCTTCAGAGTGGTTAGTCCACTGGGCTTTGTAAAACTTGATCGCGCGCCTCTGGGTAATACGAACATCTTCGTCAAGAATCTTGATGAGTCTCTCACGATAAGTCAGGTCTTGGTTCAGGTTGATGGAGAGGTGGTCGATGTTTTTGAAAAGATCAGGCTGGTCGGAACTTCAAGACATTTCCGGAGCAAGGAAATGTGGAAGACATCGTGATAATCCACAAACTCCTGGGGCAATTCCAGTTGATAGGATACTTCTCCTCGACGAGCAATGATCTTGAAAGGTCCAATATATCTGGGCGCTAATTTTCCTTTGACACGGAAACGCTGCATTCCTTTAAGTGGTGTCACTCGGAGATAGACATAATCCCCGACACTGAAAGTGACATCGCGACGCTTGGGATCAGCGTAACTCTTCTGATGGGATTGAGCAGTTTTGTGGCGCTCGCGGATAAGTTGAACTTGTTTTTCAGCTTCACGGAGGGTATCTGGTCCAAACAATTTGCCTTCTCCGGTGTCAGACCAATTCAGGGGCGTACGACACTTCTTGCCATAAAATGCTTCGAAAGGGGCCATTTGCAGACTAGACTGATAGCTATTGTTATAGGAGAACTCTGCAAATGAGAGACAATCTTCCTACTTGGATCCATAGGATAGAACACATGCACGAAGCATGTCCTCTAATTTCTGGTTTACTCGCTCAGTTTGGCCTCCGGTCTGTGGATGATAAGCTATGCTAAAAGCTAACTTTGTTCCGAGGGCTTCATGAAGGGTTTTCCAGAATCTTGAAGTGAACTATGTGCCTCTATCAGATACAATCCTCTTAGGCACACCATGCAGGCTTACTATTCTGGAAATATATAAGTCTGCCAGTTGATTTCCCCGATAAGTGGTATTGACGGGAATGAAATGAGCAACCTTGGTCAGTCGATCAACGATGACCCAGATTGAATCATGGCGTCGGTTGGATCTTGTAAGTCTGGTAATAAAGTCCATTCCAATTTCATCCCACTTCCACTCAGGAATTTTCAAAGGTTGAAGCAATCCAGCAGGTCGCTGATGTTCAGCCTTGACTCGCCCCTAAAAGGATTATTAATTTTTGGATCCAATTTTGTTAGGTCACATTTAGTCAAGTTTAGTCACCCCTAAAATGATTTGATTTTTGGAACAACAGAACATAGTTGGTTGCCAAAACTTGATTATTAAGTTACTGGATTCAAACCAATGTGTAGGGAGTTTGGTAACTCCAATTGAACCAAATCAACTTGTGTTGTCTTCTACACATCAGTAGCTTTCCATAGAATTTTAGTTTGTATTTTTGTGACCAACAGAACTCAAGTTATTGAATTAAACATGTTCCACAAGTTTCTGCCATAATTTTGAACATAAACAATTGGTGTTTAATTCAATTATTTTGAAACCAAATTGTATGGTTTGATGTGTGCAGTAGCTATGTGTGATGTTCATGGTTGTGTTGAGATGATTGCTTGTATAGCTTAGTGATTGTTGCATTGTTTGTTTATTAATTAGACGAGAACGTTGTCGGATATATCGAGGAAGCAGAGTTTGCTGAAATTGAAGAACAAGAGCAAGATCACTTTGCCCAGCAAGGCAAGCTATTCTCTGAGCTTGCACTACAAACATATGCATCTACTTTCATAACATGTTTTACTCTCAAGGCAAGATTTATAAAACCTTTTCGAAAAGTATATGGATATTATTTTGCCACCCTATGTAGTAGCTTATATAAAACTTTAGGATGGGAAACAATGTTGTTTATTCAAAACACCTTTGAAATTTCTTGTGTGGTTATGGAATGCCGAGATGTCGGTGTTGGAAGGGAGAAGTGGAAAAATGGTGATGTTTATGAAAAATGCACAGTGTCCTAGTACTATGGCGACCAATCTTACCCTGTGCGACCACATTTACCATATATGGGAAAAGGCTTAGTCATGTAGTTTGCTCTTATTAGTATGGGATACCTCATCGGCGGAGATGACTCCGTTATGCATGAGGGGATGGTCCGAGGACCTACCCCCTGACCCGGGTCCTCACACAAGATGGTGGGGAGGATAGAAGGTTCCACCATAAACCGCCGGACAAAACTATGAGTCCTCACACTTAGGGTTTCTGACGGGAAACTGGACTGGGTGTTGATGGAAAGTGTCATATGGGAAGGATCCTATACTAGCATGAGCAAATAAGAGGATATGGCCAGCGGTTACTTCGCATACACCTGGTATGGCGAGACGTGGCAGACACGATGAGTTGCCGGATGGATGTGGGCTAAAAGCGTGCTACCTCTGCAGAGTGTTAAAAACTATTCGAATAGCCGAGTCCTCGGATATGGACAATTGGGAGACTGTCCTAAGACCTTGTGCAAGTTTTTAAAAAGAACTTTGAGTTTTAAAAAAGAAAAATGAAGTGGAGAATGTTTCCTACACCTATACCAACGGATCAGTATGAGGTGGTTGGATGAAAGTGGACCATGACGGGCTATGGTCGGGAAAAAGGAGGAGTTTTGGAGAAACAGATGAAAATGGTGACTTCTTTAAAGATAGTTATAAAACTCTTCTTACCTTTTTCAATAAAGATATAGAGATGTTTTAAATAAGTAAAAGTTGTCAACTAAAATAAAACTGGTGCATACTCATGTTGGGGTAGTTTGCGAGTACATTCAAATGTACTCATATTGGTTTCGTCCCTGGCTATTGACCTAGCTAGACTACGAGGAGGAGCACTACGCCGAGCAGGAGTATGGTGACTTCTACGCCAACTAAGGATCTCCACAAGTCAGCTGCCTGTCGGGTTGTCATCATTAGAATATGATGTCTACTACGCCGTAGCTTCCGCTGATATTTTGGTTTGGCCCATGAAAGCACCTATGTAAGACTTGGTCTAAATGACCGTTTATGTAAGACTTTTAATTCGATATTGTAATGGATATAAACTTTGGTATCCAATTCGGATTATGTGCAATGATAGACTGATCACGGTGAAGGGTCGCGTGTAGGCTACACTAGCGCAAATCAAAAATTTCTACTGCGACATCCAAGGAACTGCTGCAGTTATAGATCACGGGATTACCACTAGACGCGCTGTGCCGTGCTGAAGTCGGTGAAGCGAGTCGGGGCAGGGTAGACGTACAATCCTCTCCGATCCAGTCGCTCCCACGAACAGCTCCTCTCGTCGGCTCGTCCAAGTGCTCCAAGTGCAGCACCTCTATCGGTATCCACACGTACGGCGTGGAGGCGCCGCTCGCCGGACTGCTAGGTCCGCGCGGGCGGCAGGGGCGTGGTGAGACGGTGGCTGGGTGGATTGTGGTGCGGAATTGGGCAACCCTAAAACGTCCAGCCTCCTCTCCTTATATAGACCTCCCCATATTGGGCTGCCTCAACCGAAGCCCATTCTGGAGTCTATTCCAGCCCAACTCGGATCCAATCCGAATTCTGCCTTCACTGCCTTAAGTGTGTGACCCTATAGGTTCACGCACGTTTAGACATGACACGAGTACACTACTCGGCCAATAGTTGGTAGCGGCTTCTAGCAAAACGTGCCAACTCCCAAACGCACATAAAGATCGTATCGGACGAACCATCACAATGTTTATGCCATTCCCTTTGCCTCACGATATTAGGTCAAGCCTCCAGCTGACCTCTCTTTCTCGATCCTGTGATTCGGAATCCCATACTAGGTTAACCATTAACCTTATGTAGCACGGCCATGCATTTCTGGATCCGATCACTCGAGGGGCCCAGAGAAATATCTCTCTCAAGTAGAGAGGGGCAAATCCCATCTTGACTGACTATGCCTTGCAGCATGTTTCATGACAAACCCGTAAGCTACCTTTATGGCTACCCTTTCACGGTGTAGCGTTGGATAGCCCCAAAGTAGGTCAATTCACATCTCAAGTACATACGACAATCTCAGGTCTAGGGACAAAGCAAACACATCGTGTAGAGAGAGAGCTATGAACGTTTGCTTCATTGTCTCAAGGTGGGTCAGCCCAACTCTATGTTCACAACATAAGTCCACATTATTAGTTTGACATCTCCATGTCTATGACTTGTGAAACATAGTCATCTACTAATACATGTGCTAGTCTAATATTCAAGTGTGTCCTCACATGAACTCCGACTAGGGACATATTTAGAATAACCATACAAGTAATGAGTTTCACAGACAAGTCCTCAACTCGCCAATCAATACAAGACATTATTCAAGGCACATTATAAATCATGGATACATTGAAATATCATCATCTCTATGATTGCCTCTTGGGCATATTTCCTACAGTCTCCCACTTGCACTAGAGTCAATCTAGAAGATATCTAATACCCATAGCTCTTGTGTGCTTATCATGATTCTTCTGTGAGAGAGGCTTTGTCAACGGATCAGCCACATTCAGATCCGTATGTATTTTGCATAAGTTTATTTCGCCTCGTTCGATGTACTGCCGAATGAGATGAAACCGCCGCATAAAGTGTTTGGTCTTCTGGTGATTCCTTGGCTCCTTTGCTATCGCAATGGTTCCACTGTTGTCACAGTAGAGATCCACTGGACTGGACGCACTAGGGACAACACCAAGATCAGTAAGGAACATTTTCATCCAAACACTTTCCATGCTAGCTTCTGCCGCAGCATAATACTCGGCCTCCATTGTAGAATGAGCAACTGTGTCCTGCTTGGAACTCTTCCAGCAAACCGCCCCACCGTTCAACGTGAACACATAGCCCGATTGCGACTTGGAATCATCCACATCAGTTTGGAAACTAGCATCGGTGTAACCATTTACAACGAGCTCCTCCTCACCTCCGTAAACTAGGAACATATCCTTAGTCCTTTTCAAGTACTTAAGGATATTCTTTACCGCTGTCCAGTGACTCTCACCGGGATCAGCTTGGTACCTGCTCGTAACACTTAGAGCATAAGAAATATCTGGGCGAGTACAAATCATAGCATACATGATAGATCCAATTGCCGAAGCATATTTGATATTTTTCATGCGCTCTCGCTCATCAGTAGTCGAAGGACACTGAGTCTTGCTAAGGTTTATACCATGTGACATAGGCAAGAACCCTTTCTTAGCCTCTTCCATGCCGAAACGTTTTAGCACCTTGTCAAGGTATGTACTCTGGCTTAATCCTATTAGCCTCTTCGATCTATCTCTATAGATCTTAATTCCCAGAATATATGCTGCTTCTCCTAAGTCCTTCATTGAAAAACTATTCTTCAACGAAGTCTTTACGGATTCAAGCATAGGAATGTCATTTCCAATCAGCAGTATGTCATCCACATACAAGATTAGAAATACGAGCGAGCTCCCACTATCTTTCTTGTAAACACAAGACTCTGATTCGATTTTGGTGAAGCCAAATCCTTGGACTACTTCATCAAAACGAATATTCCAACTCCGAGATGCTTGCTTCAGTCCATAAATGGACTTTCGAAGTTTGCAAACCTTTCCAGCATTTTTAGGATCGACAAAACCCTCGGGCTGCATCATATACACGTCCTCGGCAAGGTTTCCATTCAGGAAAGCTGTCTTGACATCCATTTGCCATATCTCATAGTCAAAATATGCAGCAATAGCTAGAATTATCCGAATAGATTTAAGCATCACTACGGGCGAGAAGGTCTCCTCGTAGTCAACTCCTTGAACTTGTCGAAAACCTTTTGCAACAAGTCGAGCTTTATAGATGTGAACATTTCCATCCATATCAATCTTCTTCTTATAGATCCATTTGCACTCGATGGTCCTATGACCATCAGGCAGGTCAACCAAGTTCCAAACTTGATTTTCATCCATGGAATCTATCTCGGATCTCATGGCACTTTGCCATTTCTCAGAGTCTAGGTCCATCATTGCTTCCGCATAGGTCGAAGGTTCATCATTGTCCAACAATAATATTTCACGCGTATCATTGTCTATCAATAATATTTCTCGCGCATTGCGAATCCTTTCTGACCTTCGTAGTGCTGGTGTTTCTCTTGCCACGGGTTCCTCAACTCGTTCTGCCATGATGGCATCACCCATTGAGTCCTCCCCGGTAGGCTCAACTTGAACTTCTTCAAGCAGCACCGTCTTTCCACTTGTTTCCTTCTTGAGAAACTCTTTCTCTAAGAAAACACCGCTTCGAGCGACAAACACTTTGCCCTCTTCTCGGTTGTAGAAGTAATATCCCAAGGTTTCCTTGGGGTATCCTACGAATATGCATTTATCCGACTTGGGTGTGAGCTTGTCCGCCTGAAGTCGCTTGACAAACGCATCACAGCCCCAAATCTTTAGAAAAGACAACTTGGGACTCTTCCCATTCCACATCTCATATGGTGTCTTAACTACGGATTTAGATGGTACCCTATTTAGTGTGTGAGCTGCTGTTTCTAGAGCGAAACCCCAAAACGATAATGGTAGATCTGACTGGCTCATCATTGATCGAACCATGTCCAACAAAGTCCGATTACGTCGTTCGGAAACCCCGTTTCTTTGAGGCGTTCCGGGCGGCGTAAGTTGAGGAACAATTCCGCAACTCTTCAGATGATTGCTAAATTCGTGACTCAAATATTCTCCTCCACGATCTGATCGTAGAGCCTTAATTTTCTTGCCACGTTGATTCTCTACTTCATTCTGGAACTCTTTGAACTTTTCAAAAGTTTCAGACTTATGCCTCATTAGGTAGACATATCCATATCTACTAAAGTCATCAGTGAAAGTTATGAAGTAGTGAAAACCACCTCTAGCGGTCGTGCTCATTGGTCCACATACATCAGTATGTATTAGTTCCAGTAAGTCCGTCGCCCTTTCAGGAGAACCATTGAAAGGCGACTTGGTCATCTTCCCAAGCAAACAAGCTTCACATGTCTCGTATGATTCAAAATCAAACGAAGTTAGAAGTCCATCAGAATGGAGTTTCTTCATGCGCTTTTCACTTATATGACCCAAACGACAATGCCAAACATAGGTGGGATTCAAATCATTAGGCCGAAGCCTTTTAGCACTTATGTTATAAACTTGCTCATCATCATGAACATCATCAGGATTCAAAATAAACAACCCATTCACAATGGAAGCAAAAGCCACAAACATATCATTCTTAGAGATAGAACAACCATTGTTTTTACTCGCAAATGAATAACCATCTCGCATCAAACATGAAGGAGAAATAATGTTTCGACTTAAAGCTGGAACATAATAACAATTATTCAATTCCATAATAAATCCTGAAGGGAGGTGCAGTTGCATGACGCCAACGGACAACGCAGCAACCTTTGCATTATTTCCGACGCGAAGATCAACTTCTCCTTGTCTCACGCTTCTACTCCTTACTAGCCCCTGCATCGATTTGCAAATGTGAGCAACCGATCCGGTATCAAATACCCAAGAGTTAATAATGGAGTCAGCGAGAAAAATGTCTATAACATTAACCACAAGCGTACCTGAGCTAGAAGTCTTACTCCCACTCTTCTTCAAAGAAGCAAGGTACTTGCTGCAGTTTCTCTTCCAGTGTCCAGACTCATGGCAGTAGTAACATTCTGTGTCAGGTTTAGGTCCATCCTTAGGCTTAGGCTTTGGCTTAGAGATCACATCTTTAGCTTTTCCTTTTGCCTTGGACTTGCCATGCTTCTTGAAGCTAGGCTTGTTCTGCACAGCCAACACTTGGCCATGCCCTGCACACTTCTTAATGTCACATTCTGCCGTCTTGAGCATTCCACAAAGTTCATTAAGGTCCTTCTCCACCCCATGCATATGGTAGTTCGAAATGAAATGCCCATAGCTGGCTGGAAGCGACGCTAAAATAAAATCAGTGGCCAACTCTCGGCCCAATGGAAAACCAAGTTTGTCCAAAGTCTGCGCGTAACCAAGCATCTTGATCACGTGCGGGCCTACTGCTGCTCCTTCAGCTAGCTTGCATTCACCAAAGGCCTTAGCGACATTGAACCTTTCAGTCCTGGCCTGGGTCTGGAACATGTCCTTAAGCGCAACGATCATATCGTACGCTTCCTGACCATCAAACTGCTTTTGAAGGTCGGGTTCCATGCAAGCAAGCATAAGGCAGCTAACCTCAAGAGACTCATCACATGCTCTCTTGTAGGCAGCCCTAATGGCAGCAGTGTCGGTGTCAAGAGGTTCATCTGGGATTGGGGTATCCAGAACACTTTCCTTCTTATCAGCCCTGAGAACAATTCTCAGATTCCGGATCCAATCCGAATAGTTTGTTCCAGTTAACTTTTCTTTCTCAAGGATGGAACGCAAAGCAAAAGGGGTGGGTTGGTTACGTGCCATTGATCTACAACAGAAAACATGCAAAATACTAAGACAAAAATCCATGATAGAGTAAAACATTAAACAATTTAATATGGTCTACTCCCACTAAAACCAACATCCCTCTGTTGATACTTAGTGATTCAAGATCCACAACGAACAAGTCTCCTAGTGAGCCGGACGCTTCACCGCTAGAAAACGAGGTAGTTCGGTAAGCAACACTTTGCTAATCATATCACATATGACTCTTGTTGTTGGGTGACATCTCTATGTCAAAACGCCAACCTTTATGCCCCAAGGCGCTTAACCGTTAAGATTACCTTGTTGAGCTAACCAACTCTTATGCGTGTAAGTATCCGATACAAACCCATCTAGTCAACGAAAACCGATGGCACCCTACTGTCATAGGCCCACCATCGATCGTAGAAGACATGGGATGGTGCAAGGTTTAGTTGGGGGGGCATGTTAACTTAACATTTGTGAGGGATCGTTCTACTTCCACGAATCTAACATGCATAGGAGTAAAACAACAGGAATAGCAATCACATAGTTGTGACACAGTATGGCCCGTTTCTCATGGTGATCTCCATCTCCATAGAACCTGTCCACCATGGTGATCTCCATCTCCATGGTCCATGTGCGCCATCCCTCCGAGTGATGAGTCCTCCAAGAACTATTACAAGCTATTACGCCTAACAGCTAGTAATGTAAATTACATGAAGTGTGGGGATCATCACAAGTCGGCACGCAGGCCGTTAATACAATAAGTGACAACACATCTGGCTCCTGCCGTGTTGACATACTCACGACACGCAGGTCATGAAAATATTACACACATGCATCACACACACATGCATCACATACACACGCCGAAACTTGCAACCCCTAAATATTGCTTTTATCAATCGAATTTGCCAAATCTGAAGCAAAATAAAAAGATCTACAACTTTTATTCAGACCTTTTCTCGATCCGAGGTCGTCTGCAAAAGTTACGGCCGTATTACCGGAAACTGTTCGTTTTGGCAGATTACCTGTTACCGGCGATAGATCCGATCTATCACCCCGCGCATCTCATGCACCATGAATATGATCTAAATTCTGATTCGACCAATCCAATTGATCTTCGCGTGCTGCTGTTGGATTTACATGTCACAGTCTACCCCGATGGCGAAAACCGACCGGTAGGGGTAAGTCGTTCGACGACCTCTTGCAACACGATCACGGAAATCAGATCACAGATCAAGACATTTACAACAGACTGCCGATCACATCGGCCTTACCCCATCTACATATCACATATCTAAATGATCCGAACCTATAACGAGGCAGCAACGGCTCTGATACCACTGAAGGGTCGCGTGTAGGCTACACTAGCGCAAATCAAAAATTTCTACCGCGACATCCAAGGAACTGCTGCAGTTATAGATCACGGGATTACCACTAGACGCGCTGTGCCGTGCTGAAGTCGGTGAAGCGAGTCGGGGCAGGGTAGACGTACAATCCTCTCCGATCCAGTCGCTCCCACGAACAGCTCCTCTCGTCGGCTCGTCCAAGTGCTCCAAGTGCAGCACCTCTATCGGTATCCACACGTACGGCGTGGAGGCGCCGCTCGCCGGACTGCTAGGTCCGCGCGGGCGGCAGCGGCGTGGTGAGACGGTGGCTGGGTGGATTGTGGTGCGGAATTGGGCAACCCTAAAACGTCCAGCCTCCTCTCCTTATATAGACCTCCCCATATTGGGCTGCCTCAACCGAAGCCCATTCTGGAGGCTATTCCAGCCCAACTCGGATCCAATCCGAATTCTGCCTTCACTTCCTTAAGTGTGTGACCCTATAGGTTCACGCACGTTTACACATGACACGAGTATACATACTCGGCCAATAGTTGGTAGCGGCTTCTAGCAAAATGTGCCAACTCCCAAACGCACATAAAGATCGTATCGGACGAACCATCACAATGTTTATGCCATTCCCTTTGCCTCACGATATTAGGTCAAGCCTCCAGTTGACCTCTCTTTCTCGATCCTGTGATTTGGAATCCCATACTAGGTTAACCATTAACCTTATGTAGCACGGCCATGCATTTATGGATCCGATCACTCGAGGGGCCCAGAGAAATATCTCTCTCAAGTAGAGAGGGGCAAATCCCATCTTGACTGACTATGCCTTGCAGCATGTTTCATGACAAACCCGTAAGCTACCTTTATGGCTACCCTTTCACGGTGTAGCGTTGGATAGCCCCAAAGTAGGTCAATTCACATCTCAAGTACATACGACAATCTCAGATCTAGGGACAAAGCAAACACATCATGTAGAGAGAGAGCTATGAACGTTTGCTTCATTGTCTCAATGTGGGTCAGCCCAACTCTATGTTCACAACATAAGTCCACATTATTAGTTTTGACATCTCCATGTCTATGACTTGTGAAACATAGTCATCTACTAATACATATGCTAGTCTAATATTCAAGTGTGTCCTCACATGAACTCCGACTAGGGACATATTTAGAATAACCATATAAGTAATGAGTTTCACAGACAAGTCCTCAACTCGCCAATCAATACAAGACATTATTCAAGGCACATTATAAATCATGGATACATTGAAATATCATCATCTCTATGATTGCCTCTTGGGCATATTTCCTACACACGGGATCGTTGTGTTAAGCATAATCGGGTATTTCGGACGGCTAGTCCGGGGTCCCCACATATAGTCAGCCCAAAACCCGTGCCCTCGTACTCCCCTGTTACCACCGGGCAAATCTCGAGGACGAGATTTATTTTTAAGGGGGGAAGAGCTGTGACATCCCAAATTTAGAAACTAAGAAAAACTTAGTTTCACAAGACCCAAATTATAGAACCAACAAAAACTTTTTGAAATGTTTCACTGATGGTTGTGTTTTCCTTCCAATTGCTTTGTTGACCTTGTGTGACTGGTTGTTTAAGTTGTGTGACTTGTTGTGATGTTGATCTTGTTGTGTCTGTTGCTTGTGAGGACAATTCCTCAGCTGTGCCTAGCACTAAAATAAAACCCACTGGTCACAAATTTGGAATGTGAATAGAAAATAAAACAAGACCTCTATGTTTCCTCACACCCTCAAAATAAAATCTTGATTAAAAGAAAGAATCTTATTTAATTTCCCTGTCCACCTATTCCTCTAATTTGTTATAACAATTATTTTATCTTATAAAATCCAGGAATGAGATGATAACCATCTCATTATCATATTACTCTCTCCTCAAAATATCTAATCTCAAATTGCAAAGATATTTCAGTTGTCAAATTGGTTTTATCCAAAAATAACATATTTAAACTTTATGAACAAATGTGGTTAAAAATATTTTATTTTGCAACACCAATTTTTGTGTAGCTTCTACATGTATTGGGGAGGCTACAGGAATATTTTCAAATTTTTATAAAATGTTTTACTGCCTCAATAAAATCCCCAAAAAGCTGCTGGATTTTAAAAAGAAAATAAAAGAAACAGCAAAGGACCTAGTTGTGACTAGGAAAAGAAGTCCAGGGGTTTTCTGGAAGAACGTCATCTTCTCTGTAGCTACAGCGCCGCCGTGTTCCTCGTTCTTGCTCGTCGTCGTTAGCCTCCCGGACCCCCCTCCCGCTCCCCTGCCGCTCGATGAGGAGGATAAGGAGGCCCCCCAGGCGCTCCTCTGCTCGCCCTCCCGCACTCCACTCCTCACCTGCTTCCTCTCTCTCTCTATTTCTCCCCCACGAAGCCGAACCCTAGCTTGCGCTCGCCGACGCATCGTCGCCGTTAGCTAGCCCGCAGAGCAGATCGGAGACCGCCATCGTCTCTGCCATGACGTCTACTTCATCTACGTCCAAGGAATCGAGCTCGGACGCTACACATCGAGCTGGGCGTCTGCATCCTCTTCCGCTCCGGCCGCTGCATTTCCGAGAAGCTCACGAGCGATTGCGTCTACCATCCGCCGCCATTGTTGCTTCCCTGGGATCCCCTTCCATCAGCCGCCGCGTCGACCTCGCCGTGCTCCTGCCGTGCCTCGCTCGCCGCGGTGCTGTAACATCCCAAGTTTTTCAAAAGTTTGAAAAATGAGAAAAATTTAAAACTTTTGAAAACTATTATATAGTTTGCTTTAAAAAGAAAATTCATGCATGCATTCATCATCATATAGCATTGTTTGCATTTGGATATTCAAAAGTGGGAAATAAATTTCCACTTAAAAACATATTTAAGAAAATATATCAGTAGAGCATTTATGCTCCATAGTTCTTATAACTTTAAGTATTGTTCTGTTGATGTTGATGTTGCTTGAGTTTTATTTGTGTCTGTTGAAATACATATAGTTTGCAAATGTTTATCTTGTGGTATTTAAGTTTTACTTAAGCCACAATTGATTGTTTTAAAACCTATTTTAATTTTGACATCAAGTGTCATAATGTTATTAAAAACCTAGTTTGGAAATCAAAATGATTTCTATTTAAAAAGTGTGTTTGGTTGTGAATTGTTTTGTTTGAACTGAGAATTATTCTATTACTTACCTATTCTCTATTTTCAAGTTTTATAGTTTTGTTTTTGAAAGAAAATATTTATTTGGATTTTAAAAATGATTTTTGAAATCATTTTGATTTATCAAACCCCTTTTAAACTATTTGAGTTTTATACAAAATTATTTTATTGAGTGATATTAATCATATTACTCATATTTTGCTTTGGCTTAAATTATATTCCAAAAGGAATTTATCAAACCCTAGTTTTAAAATGACATTATTATGTCCAAAATTCATTTAAACACTTTTCAAAAAAAAATTGACAAAATGTTTTGGGAAATGCTTTTTGGAAGGTTTCAAAGGTTTTATAAAATTATAGAAATTTGTTTGAATCCAAAAGGATTCATATTTCAAAAATTATAGATTTTAGAATTTTTTCAGAAAAGGAAAAAGGTTTTGAAAAAAAATACGAAACCCTACGCCTACTGGGCTCAGCCCACTAAACTCTTCCGCGCGCGCAGCAGATAGCACAGGCCCAGCCCAGCTTCTCGCCTTCTTTCACAGACAGGTGGGCCCCACCATTGACGCGCGTGATGACGTCACCCTACCTTCTTCAACCTCCGTCCGAGATACGCGTCCGGAGATCGTTCCGTTCATGACTCAAATCCGAGCCGTGTTGTCCACGAAATCCGCCCCCGAGCACCCCTATAAATACCCCGGCCTCCGATGCATCTTTTCCCCCAAACCCTAATTCCCAATACGCCTCTAGGCCGCCAAAATTCGTCGCCGGAGCTCATCCACACCGCCACCGTGTTCCGCATTTTCCGGTGAGGTGAGCAACCCCCAGAGCACAAGACCCCGCCCATCCTCCTTCCCTGGACCTAGCGCATCTCCCTGACTCCGTGTGGATTTTTTTTACGCAGCCAACCCATCGAGCCCATGCTCAACCGATCTCGCCGGTGCCCCTGGATCTCCATATGCGTCGCGCCGTTGTCCCAGGACGCAATTCACGACGCCACCCCCTCCACCAACTCCGCCGCATCGCGCCGCACCTCGTCATCATCTTCCGGAGCCCGGAGATCTACCGGAGCAGTCGCCCCGTCCACCGCCAGGGGCCCGACGCCGCCGCAACGCCATCTACGGCGACCAACCGCGCCGCCCGGTGAGTTCCATCACCTCCAGCCGTCCGATCTGGACCCAACGGCCACAATTAGATCCTTTAACGAAACGGTACGGACGAATAGGAAAGCGCCACGTCATGCCCACTTGTCCGCGTACGCACCGCGTCCGTCCGCGCCCACATCTGCCCGCGAGAGGATCCGCACCAATCAGATCTAGCCACGTGGCCACGGACTCCAGCGCGAAGATTCTTTCAGTTTTCTTCACCGTTTAGCCCCTGCGCATCACAGATTAGTCCCTGCGTTTTAAATCTATCATTAATTTTTACTCGTTTGTCCAAAGTTTATGAAAAATATATTTTTGGAAAGCTTATAATGTGTAGAAACTTTTGGTATGTTTATTTTGGTATTTTGTCGAAATTAATTTAGATAAATTTTAAAAATGGTTTAAATAGTATTTTGGCTATAATTTGAGTTTAAAAATAGATTTTTGAGCAAACTCTTTTGCTATAGTTTTGTATGCCTCAGTATTGGCCGTAGGAATACTCCATTATTTTTGTAAAATTATTTTAAATGATTTTTGAGTAAATATTGATTAAATGCTTTTTAGGTGTTATTTTAATAAATAAAATGTATTAAAAATTATTTTCTTCTTATTTTCGGCTAATAAAAGACATAGTCATATTTTGATGACTTTAGTGATAAAAAGTACATAGAAATATTTTGTCTCTCAAAACAAAACTATTTCTTCCTTAGAAAATATTTGACAAGTATTTGACAACACTTTTTCCTTAGAAAATTTTAGCATCTCTTATGCGCTAACTTTCCTTAGAATAATTTTAGTGACTTGTTGTTGACCCTTGGTCCTTAGCTATTTTTTTACCATCTTTCTTGCTTGCAATTCCTTAAAGCATTTTCATAAGCATGGCATGCATATTAAGTCCTTAGTATTATTTTTGCACTTCATTACATGACTTTCCTCCTTAGCATTTTGGAGGTGATGCTTGTTTGCCCTTTAACCCTCCTAGTCAAAAACCACTTAGTTAGAAATTAGTGGAAATAATGAAGGGCCAATGAAGATTGCATTGTTATCCTTGGAGGATTCAACATGAAGTTAGAAGACCAATGAAGGACTTAGCCAAGAAAACAAGACTCCAGAAGCATCTCCAAGAAGTAAAAGTACTTAGAAGAAAATCAGGAAGAAGTTCATGAAGACCAACCACCTACAATTTTCTAAGTCATTCTTTCCTTTCTTTCCTTTCTCTCCTTTCTTCCTCCTTCTCTTAAACTTCATGGTGGCTAAGTTATATTCAAGATCAACCAGCTGCCAACATCATCAAGTCTTCAGAATCAACAAGTCCACAAATGTGCAATGAAGTCATCACATCAAGTAAAACTACAAGGAAGCAAAGAGAAGAATTTTAGAAGACCAACTACTTCTTTTCTTTCTATTTCCTTTCTTTCTATTTTTGTCTCACCTTGGACATAGACCAAGTCCTTGGTGTTTAAGACTAAGTTCCTAGAGTACTAATTGAAGACCATTGAAGATCAATGAAACTACAAAGGAGTTGAAGATGTTTTGAAGATCAAGCGTGTGAAGACTTAAACTAATCTTACAACTTTTCAAGTTATTTTTATCAAGTTTACTTTAGGCTCAACCTGGACCTTGCCTTAGCTAAATGGGATATTGTTATTTATGTCTTTCCCTTATTTTGTTTGCATGTCTTTTATATCATAATTCTTTGTATCATTCTGCATCGCATGCATATCATATTTTTCTAAGTGATGCATTATGATTGTATGTTTACTTGTGGCTTGTTTGACTTGTTAGAAATTCCGGAGAGAGACGAAAGTGGTTGCAACTGCTACTACTGCACTCCCTATTGCCAAGGCAAGTGGCACACCCCATGAAATTTTCCTAAGTATTTTATATGCATTACTTAGTGTATTTCTTTATATGCATGTGTTGGATAGTATTATTGCTATATGCTAAACCCACCATACCTTTACACTAGTTGTGTCTAGAACCCCCAATGATAACTTAGTAGAATTATTGGTGCTATGCAAATTCTTTTACTAAATGCTTAAATTCTACTAAGTTAATTTACCACCTGGGTGGATTTGGGCTTGCAAGGCTGAAAGAGTTGAGTGTTTATTCACTTGTGGATTGCCACCCAGGGTATTAAAGGGACCAAAGTTTTCTCTAAGTGAAGATGCTTCCAGTGCAGCCACTTGGTATTATGGCTCTGCCTTGACTAAGTAAGTTCTAGGAACCTGATTCCGGCACGTCTCAGTAGATGAATATCTTTGGGTCTGCCCAGAGGAACAGGGGACTGTTTCCCAAAGGTCTTGTCTCAACTCTCTCCTTTTCCTTAGCACAAATTGAGTGCTTGAGGATAGTTTGGGTTTGTTGGGTCTCGTGGTGAAAGTGCACAACCTCTCGAGAGTGTAAAATCTAAGTACTTAGCCGTGTCCCCGGTTACGGACAATTCAAGCAGCTGATCAAGGATGGCAACGGAGGCTCCCAACATTCCAATTTCTTAAAGTTAAAATTTTGAAGGTTGGACAAAGGTAGACAAGAGGGCGGTTTTCATGCCATACCTGTTTTGACAAAAGAAAAGTGTTTTATAAAGAAATAGGAAAAATTGGCTTTATGCAAATTAGCCTTGAAATCCACCAGCCAAATATGCATATAGGTTATTAGAGTTATTCCATTAAGTGTCCACATAGTGTCACTTGCCAGATCCATTTTTAAATGGTATCTGACCCACTCTGTTGCAAAAATTTATTTGTTGCAGACTGTTCTGACGACGAGTGAGTTTCGTTAAGGGTTTCGAGTCTGCAACCAACATGTTTTCGCCTGTGGCACATGCAAAGGATGAGGACTCCATGAAGATTTATTTCCGCTGCTTTACTCTATCAAAGCTAGCTTCGTGCTATGCAATTTGTAAAGGATATTTTCCTAAGTATTGGATCCACGTGTAATAATTGTTACAATGTTGTGATATTTCATCTTAGACTGTGTGTGCAAATGAATCGATCCAGGGGTTTGCACTATACACAGGTACCTTGCCAAATTCTAAGTGCAGGTACGCTACAGGTGCGTGTCAAGGAAGGAGACGAAGGTCCGTAACGCTTCGCCGACATAAGTGGGCCGCAAGCTGGGCCGCTCTCTACGCTGCTCCGTTGGATCTGGGCCAGATCCAGTCCGTTTATGTTTTTTTCCAGTAGATCTAATATCTATTTCTGTTTCCTGTTTAATTTACAGTGAAGCTTTAATTCATCTGTGACAAATCTGTGGTAGCTATTTGAGTGATTCAAATTTTGTAGTATTCCTGTGTGTTTTCTTAAACATGCCACACTGGTTGTTTGCAAAAATATAACTCTGTGTGCCTTCTAGATTTAATCTTATAAAAAGTACGTTTTGCACTAAATATTTAATATCTAGAGTTTTACAAATCCAAATATTGCAAACTAAAATTCCCTGGATAGCTTGAAGTGATACCTTTCTAGATCTGTTGGTCTGGTATGCAAATGAAGTCTAAAACAAAAGTTATATTCATTCTTGAAAACACACCAGTAGCACTTTGGTGATTTTTGTAGATTTTTGTGTGATGAATTTTGGAGTAAATCCAATTGGGTTGTCTTCTATATGTGTAGGAGAACATATCCCTAGCTTGGTTTGAATTTAGGAGTCACTGATTGACTGTGGTGCTAATTATAAGGTTTAGGTATTTTCTGCCTATTTTTATTAGGACTTTATTAATTGTTGTGTTATAACTTTATTGTTATAAATGTGTTTCCTAGCATGTGTAGGGTGGTAATCCCCTGTTGTGATGTGTTTTCTTAATCTTGCTAGCAGGTTAGAAGAGCAATTTCTGAGTCATGTGTTTATTAGGGTTTTACTCCCTATATAGCTTTTCTCCTAGTAATTAGGAATTTGTTAAGCTTGTTGATTTTGATGTCAGAATATTGTGGGTGATTAATATGTATGCCTTGCTAGTTAATGGTTGTTGGGATACTGTTGCTTGCATGTTACTATTGTTTAGCAGTTATAATATGTTAGTACTGTTAGTGGTATTTGTTAGATATGTTGGTGTGAGAAAGATGATTGCCTTGCTTGTTAAACTTGGTTGTCTCTAAGTTAAGTAATAGTTTGAGTGTCTTGTTAATGTCTCCACCTTAACTTGGTGAGATATTTTGAATTACCAAGATTAATTGGTAGTTTAACTTTTGTCTGAAGTATTTCCTGATTAAAGAAAAGTGGTTGTTAATTACCTCTAATGGAGGATGTCTTGGTGCTCTATGTTTTTAGCATGTTTGTGGTGTTATACTCCTGATTAGTATAATGCCCTTGTAAATGTAGAACTTAGTTTGTGGCTTGAGTGATTAGTTTGATACTTGTGGTTTGTTCCTTGTTTGTATACCACTTGTGGTTTGGTTTGCTTATTGCGTGTTGTTTAATTTTCATGTTGCGACGCTAGAGATAAACGCTACCGGGGTGGTATTTGGAGAGGATTTATCGGAGAAGGATGAGAATTATTTCTTTGATCAGTGAGAAGAAGCCCTGGGAACATCATGCTGAAATCAGGCAAGCTACTCTCTGAGCTTTCATCTATATACATCTATATTGGTTTACATGTTTTACTTATAAAGAGCATAGGTTATTTATGTGGTGTTTGCCACTAAAGTTATGAAATTGAAAAACCTTTTGTTTTCAAAATACAAGTATACTATTTTGACACCCTCTACGGAAATATTAGATGGAAATTCTTTTTGAAACTATAGGATGGGAAAAGTATTGTTTACTCCAAACTCCTTTGAAAATACTCGGGTGGTTGTGGAATACCGAGATGTCGGTGGGGAAATGGAGAAATGGTGAATGGAGATGTTTATGAAAAATGCACATTGTGTCTTTGTACTATGACGACCAGCCGATAATCTGTGCGACCACATTTACCCACATATGGTAAAGGGCGTAGTCATATAATTTGCTCATATTAGTATGGGATGCCTCAACAACGAGGATGACCTCGTTCAATGAGGGGATGGTTTGGTGACCTACCCCTGACCTGGGTCCTAACACGTTGGTGGGAGGATTGAAGGGTTCGCTCGCCGGGTAGAACTACGAGTCCTCGCACTTGGGGTTCCTGTTGGGGAATTAGCCTGAGTGTTGACGGAAGTTTCGTAGCGGCAGGGTCCTATACTAGCATGAGCAAAGGACAGGCTATGGTCGGCGGCTTACTTCGCATACACCTTGTATGGCGAGACGTGGCAGACACGATGAGTTGCCGGATGGGTGTGGGAAAAGCGTGCTACCTCTGTAGAGGGTAAAACTATTCGAATAGCCGAGTACTCAGATATGGACAGTTGGGAGGCTGTCCTCGGACCATGTGCAAGTTGTGCAAAGTTTTGAGACTTGAAACTGAAATGGAGATGTGTTGTATCTGCGACTATACCGTCGTGCAGATATGAGGTTGCTGGAGAAGGACTTGACCATGGAGGGCTATGGTCGAAAAAGGAGGAGTTTTGGAGAAATAAACTTGGTGATGATTTTCGGGAAAATGTTTATAAAAGAGATTTCTTACCTTTTTCCAACAAAGAAATATTTTTGGGAAAAAGTTTTAAAGGTGACTTCTTCCAAGGACAGAGTTATGGGAAAAGTTCTAAAAAGTCTTCTTTCCTTTTTAATAAAGATATAGAGATTTCAAAACAAAGTTTTATTAAACAAAAGTATATCCTTCTCTTTTCAACAAGGATATAGAGTTTTTAAAGCAAACGAAGTTTTATTTAAACAATAAAAAGAGTAGTGCATGCTCATTCCGGGGGTAGTTTGCAAGTACATTCAAATGTACTCAAATTGGTTTCGTCCCTGGCTATTTTCTTAGCCAGATTTTTGAAGAGGAGCAGTTCGAAGAAGAAGGTTTCGATGACGTCAATGCGAACTAGGGCGCTTCCCAGTCAGCTGCCTGTAGGGTTGGCAAATGGCTTGGGCTCCACGTTGTTTTGGTGATTTCTGCTGCAAGTACCTGTTGAAGTTATGGCTTCAATCAAGTAAGTATATTTATTCGGTATTTATGGGTGTTCTGTGATGCCAATTCGAGTTATGTGCAACAACAGACTGATCATGGGATTGTTGCAGGAAACAGAACGAGTATCTCGGGTAGTTAATCCGGGGTCCTCACAGACTTGGTATCAGAGCCATCCTGACTGTAACAGACCTTAGTTAGCATGGACGTTAGTTAGGAAAGAAATATTTTGTTAATAATATATTGTTACCAAAAACATAATTTTTATCTGAGGAAGTCCAAAAATAACTTCCACTCTTCTCACCTTCTCAAATATTTCCGAGTCTCATCCCTCTATTTTAAGATTTTCTAAGGATTTCTCTACTCCCTCTTACCCATTTAAAATACTTGGCGATGAACCCAAGTGAGACCTAATTAGCTAGCACCTACAATAAGAAGCTTCCATCATAAGTACTCAACATTCCACATCGAGGTGATTGATCTGCAAATACCAATATTATCGATATCAACAAAGCAAGAGACCTCCGAAGACCTCAACTCAATATCAACAAATCCACTCAGTTACTACCTCGACAATCTCAATTTCTCCAGCTGAAGACTAAGGCGACAAGGTGAAGACCTCATCAACCATATTTAACCAAGGCCCATAGGAAAAACATATGATAGGAACCTCGGTTGTATTACCCGACTACCACGAGTATTAGACGTCCGCTGGTACTAGACGTACCTTGTGTGCTCTTTGCTTGTGTGTACTCTGCTTATGTGTTGTTTGTTGTGAGTTCTCTGTTTGTGTGTTGCTTTTCTTGTGTGTTCACAATCACGCCTCGACGGCAACACAAAGTAATACCAAAATTCTATTTTTGTAAAACTCCTTTTTGCCACCTAAAAAGAAACTAATTTTGACCGCTTCGCCATAGTTGCACCTTGTTGCAGATATAAACCCGCCTAGGAAAAATCTTTCTGAAAATATTTTTCCTCTCATCTAAACCATCTCCCGATAAGAACTGACAGTTCCGCAAGATACAAAAGACCCCCGATCTTTAACCAAATAGCCTGAAAGTTTTGCAACCTAACCAGCAAATCAGATAATGGCCCTCATGCACCATCTGGAGCAAGTGCGTCAAGATCTCGAAGGAAACTGCAATTTTACGCCAATCTCGTGAAGACACGAGCCTTACCTCACAAAATTAACTTGTGAAAATTACAAGAATACTACACTAACTTATCGTATCTAACTTTAGATTAACATCTGACTCAAGTCCACAGTAGTACCAACTGATTTCTAGGGCTGCAAGCCTTGACAAGAGACGAGGACATCAGGAGACTCATTTAGGATTGGTAACTAGAAGAACTCAAGGAGTGTAGGGGAGTTGCTATGAAGATTCGAGCTCAGAGACCGCAAGAAGGAGGAACTGCGACAAAGAGACTTTGAAGAGAGATTTCTGAAGTTGGCAAAGAAGTAATAAATATACCATACTATCCTTGAGTATGTGGAAACTCATATATCAGAATCTACTATTATAAATCTCTCTATAAATAGTGTGATATTTTAATGTTCGTGTTATATAGAAGTAGTTTGGTAACAAGCCTCATGAACTTGTTAACAAATCGCTTTTGTATACTCAAACAATTGAGTGTCATATACAAATAAACAGAACGTCAGATAATCCAGTACATCTCAGCCCCTGGAATATGAAAAGTAGTTTGATGACAAGACTAGCTACCTTGTTAACAAATTCTTCTCGTGTGACTAAGGCAATTGATGTTATAAAAGACCACCACATTCTTATAACAGCTAACTAATAGAAAGCTCCGCTCGGACTAGTCGATGTCGTCACCACAGGGGTAAAGCAAATGATGTTAGAACTCAAATCAAGGACAATAATATTTTTCTTAAACCAAGTGTATAACTTAGGAAATACTCAAGTTCTAAGTAAGAAAATCACATGAAGATTTATAGTGTTTCCTCAAGGATATGATTTCCGAAAACAAGAAAAGAAAAAGGTACCCTTTTGAAAAACAACTGGTGCGAAGGTTCCTCACTAACTTTTCTAGGGACCATTAAGAGGTGCCAGTGGCCGACTCAAAACTAGTAGGTGGAAAGGAGACTTTAGGAAGATCTAAGGGTGTTGAATTGAAAAGTTATTAGCCAAAAGTATCTTGGTGAGATCAAAATTTGGTGGATGCTATTGGTAATATCAAAAATTTGGGTTTTAGAATAGAAGTGAAAACTTGGAGTGGATCTATATATTAATTGGGTTTGAACGGATGGTATATTTGATTAATACACTGGGGCTAACCAGTTGTGGTCCCCAACCATTGGTGGTTATCTGGAACTAGAAGACGTGACCCTTGATTTAAGGTTTAGAAATAAAGGTGAAAGTTATTGGATTTTTAGGAAGCACTTGCTGATAAAATGATGTTTGGATTGGTTAGAAGCAAGTAAATTAAGAGGAATACTCCGGTGTTGGAATGTTTAGGGTGATTCTTAGCGCAAGTGACTCTTGTACTAAATTCTTATGGAATTATAGGAAGTGGTCAAAAATGAGTTAGCAAATGAATAGATCGTTGTATGCAAGACATAATTGGTGGAGGATAAGTGAATGTTTATCGGATTCTAGGAATCAATATGACTTGGTCTAGTAGTAAGACATTCTAGGTGACAGTAGTTTTCAGAGCTTGTCACGCTCTGTTTGGATTATTCTTAGAAAGATCATTTATCTTTGATTATGAGATCAAGGCCCAAAAGTGTAGAGATAAAATCTGAATTTGGTTAGAAAGTGGGTCAATTCAGGATGATATGATCACATGATTGTAAGATGCTTTATTTATTTTTGATGATATGGTCGTGGGAAAGGACAACCTGAAGGAGTCAGATAATATGAGACTATGCCTAAAAGGTTTGATGGGTGTTTGATAGATTGAATTATACTATGATAAAGAGTTTATGCCGAGGAAGATGATGGTGGATTAATAACTTTAGCTTGGGCAAAGACCATGATTCAATTAACTAGCTGATAGTAGTGGCCTTACCGGAGATGTTGGAATGGTATTTTGAAGACTCGAGAATTAGAGGCCTATGTAAAGTTGGTTGTTTTGGATCTTAGGTATAATAAGTTTGATGTTCAGAGTATAGCACCCAACTCCCTTGAAAAACTAACTTAAGTCCCTCAACCAGAAAGTTTTCCCGAAAACCCTAACTATTCTGGTGCACTCTAACTTACTTGTGAAGATCACTGCGAAGCTCCGTAAAGACCCAGAGCCAAAGAAGTCTTTCAGGATCAGCCTTTTTCCTGCCAAGCCGAAGGAAGAACAGCGTGAAGAAGATCTACCGGAAGTCACAAAGAAGAATCAAACAACAGAAGCACTTACTGTTAGCAACATTAACCACCAATCAAGTTCAGATGCCCTTAGAAGTTTATAACATCCCTCTACTAACTAGAAACCGGAGAGAGTCGAGTGCTCAGACTTGACGCATGCTGAGAACAATGTGTCCCCACCTGCGACCCTCGTAAGGCGGCAATATCAGGAAGTGATATCTGCACCGACCCAAGCACCGAAGAATGACACCCAAGACAAAGATCGTCACGCTACTCGGAAGAATAATGCCTCCAATTCAACTCCAGTTGCAACCTTCAGGATGAACCTTCAAAACCCTTTTTAAGGGGGAAGACCTGCAATAGGTATACGAGAACGTGGTAATAATTAGATCCGTGCACTCTTAGCCTTGTAGTATCTGGAAGCAGCCAACCAAGACTACCCATCATCAAGGATCTGAGTTCAGCACAGAAGTCTATCGACAAAGAAAGCCTCGCATCATCAAGTAGTCAAGATCTCACATGGCAACCTCACTAACGAAGCAATGACCTCGGAAGTATAGTCAGCCCAAAACCCGTGCCCTCGTACTCCCCTGTTACCACAGGGCAAATCTCGAGGACGATATTTATCTTTAAGGGGGGAAGAGCTGTCACATCCCAAATTTAGAAACTAAGAAAAACTTAGTTTCACAAGACCCAAATTACAGAACCAACAAAAACTTTTTGAAATGTTTCACTGATGGTTGTGTTTTCCTTCCAATTGCTCTGTTGACCTTGTGTGACTGGTTGTTTAAGTTGTGTGACTTGTTGTGATGTTGATCTTGTTGTGTCTGTTGCTTGTGAGGACAATTCCTCAGCTGTGCCTAGCACTAAAATAAAACCCACTGGTCACAAATTTGGAATGTGACTAGAAAATAAAACAAGACCTCTATGTTTCCTCACACCCTCAAAATAAAATCTTGATTAAAAGAAAGAATCTTATTTAATTTCCCTCTCCACCTATTCCTCTAATTTGTTATAACAATTATTTTATCTTATAAAATCCAGGAATGAGATGATAACCATCTCATTATCATATTACTCTCTCCTCAAAATATCTAATCTCAAATTATAAAGATATTTCAGTTGTCAAATTGGTTTTATCCAAAAATAACATATTTAAACTTTGTGAACAAATGTGGTTCAAAATATTTTATTTTGCAACACCAATTTTTGTGTAGCTTCTACATGTATTGGGGAGGGTACAGGAATATTTTCAAATTTTTATAAAATGTTTTACTGCCTCAATAAAATCCCCAAAAAGCTACTGGATTTTATAAAGAAAATAAAAGAAACAGCAAAGGACCTAGTTGTGATTGGGAAAAGAAGTCCAGGGGGTTTTCTGGAAGAACGTCATCTTCAGTGTAGCTACAGCGCCGCTGTGTTCCTCGTTCTTGCTTGTCGTCGTTCGCCACCCGGACCCCCTCCCGCTCCCCTGTCGCTCGATGAGGAGGATAAGGAGGCCCCCCAGGCGCTCCTCTGCTCGCCCTCCCGCACTCCACTCCTCACCTGCTTCCTCTCTCTCTCTCTATTTCTCCCCCACGAAGCCGAACCCTAGCTTGCGCTCGCCGACGCATCGCCGCCGTTAGCTAGCCCGCAGAGCAGATCGGAGACCGCCATTGTCTCCGCCACGACGTCTACTTCATCTACGTCCAAGGAATGGAGCTCGGACGCTACACATCGAGCTGGGCGTTTGCATCCTCTTCCGCTCCGGCCGCCGCATTTCCGAGAAGCTCACGAGCGATTGCGTCTACCATCCGCCGCCATTGTTGCTTCCCTGGGATCCCCTCCTCGCGTTCTAACTCGTAGACATCCCCTTTGCTTTTTAGGACCACCGGAGCCGCCGCGTCGACCTCGCCGTGCTCCTGCCGTGCCTCGCTCGCCGCGGTGCGTGTCGAGGAAGGAGACGAAGGCCCGTAACACTTCACTGACGTAAGTGGGCCGCAAGCTGGGCCGCTCTCTGTGCTGCTCCATTGGATCTGGGCCAGATCCAGCCCGTTTATGTTTTTTTTTCAGTAGATCTAATATCTATTTCTGTTTCCTGTTTAATTTACAGTGAAACTTTAATTCATCTGTGACAAATCTGTGGTAGCTATTTGAGTGATTCAAATTTTGTAGTATTCCTGTGTGTTTTCTTAAACATGCCACACTGGCTGTTTGCAAAAATATAACTCTGTGTGCCTTCTAGATTTAATCTTATAAAAAGTATGTTTTGCACTAAATATTTAATATCTAGAGTTTTACAAATCCAAATATTGCAAACTAAAATTCCCTGGATAGCTTGAAGTGATACCTTTCTAGATCTGTTGGTCTTGTATGCAAATGAAGTCTAAAACAAAAGTTCTATTCATTCTTGAAAACACACCAGTAGCACTTTGGTGATTTTTGTAGATTTTTGTGAGATGTATTTTGGAGTAAATCCAATTGGTTTCTCTTCTATATGTGTAGGAGAACATATCCCTAGCTTGGTTTGAATTTAGGAGTCACTGATTGACTATGGTGCTAATTATAAGGTTTAGGCATTTTCAGCCTATTTTTATTAGGACTTTATTAATTGTTGTGTTATAACTTTATTGTTATAAATGTGTTTCCTAGCATGTCTAGGGTGGTAATCCCCTGTTGTGATGTGTTTTCTTAATCTTGCTAGCATGTTAGAAGAGCTGTTTGTGAGTCATGTGTTTATTAGGGTTTTACTCCCTATATAGCTTTTCTCCTAGTAATTAGGAATTTGTTAAGCTTGTTGATTTTGATGTGAGAATATTGTGGGTGATTAATATGTATGCCTTGCTGGTTAATGGTTGTTGGGATACTGTTGCTTGCATGTTACTATTGTTTAGCAGTTATAATATGTTAGTACTGTTAGTGGTATTTGTTAGATATGTTGGTGTGAGAAAGATGATTGCCTTGCTTGTTAAACTTGGTTGTCTCTAAGTTAAGTAATAGTTTGAGTGTCTTGTTAATGTCTCCACCTTAACTTGGTGAGATATTTTGAATTACCAAGATTAATTGGTAGTTTAACTTTTGTCTGAAGTATTTCCTGATTAAAGAAAAGTGGTTGTTAATTACCTCTAATGGAGGATGTCTTGGTGCTCTATGTTTTTAGCATGTTTGTGGTGTTATACTCCTGATTAGTATAATGCCCTTGTAAATGTAGAACTTAGTTTGTGGCTTGAGTGATTAGTTTGATACTTGTGGTTTGTTCCTTGTTTGTATACCACTTGTGGTTTGGTTTGCTTATTGCGTGTTGTTTAATTTTCATGTTGCGACGCTAGAGATAAACGCTACCGGGGTGGTATTTGGAGAGGATTTATCGGAGAAGGATGAGAGTTATTTCTTTGATCAGTGAGAAGAAGCCCCAGGAACATCATGCTGAAATCAGGCAAGCTACTCTCTGAGCTTGCATCTATATACATCTATTTTGGTTTACATGTTTTACTTATAAAGAGCATAGGTTATTTATGTGGTGTTTACCACTAAAGTTATGAAATTGAAAACCCTTTTGTTTTCAAAATACAAGTATACTATTTTGACACCCTCTACGGAAATATTAGATGGAAATTCTTTTTCAAACTATAGGATGGGAAAAGTATTGTTTACTCCAAACTCCTTTGAAAATACTCGGGTGGTTGTGGAATACTGAGATGTCGGTGGGGAAATGGAGAAATGGTGAATGGAGATGTTTATGAAAAATGCACATTGTGTCTTTGTACTATGACGACCAGCCGATAATCTGTGCGACCACATTTACCCACATATGGGAAAGGGCGTAGTCATATAATTTGCTCATATTAGTATGGGATGCCTCAACAACGAGGATGACCTCGTTCCATGAGGGGATGGTTTGGTGACCTACCCCTGACCTGGGTCCTAACACGTTGGTGGGAGGATTGAAGGGTTCGCTCGCCGGTAGAACTACGAGTCCTCGCACTTGGGGTTCCTGTTGGGGAATTAGCCTGAGCAAAGGACAGGTTATGGTCAGCGGCTTACTTCGCATACACCTTGTATGGCGAGACGTGGCAGACACGATGAGTTGCCAGATGGGTGTGGGAAAAGCGTGCTACCTCTGCAGAGGGTAAAACTATTCGAATAGCCGAGTCCTCAGATATGGACAGTTGGGAGGCTGTCCTCTGACCATGTGCAAGTTTTGCAAAGTTTTGAGACTTGAAACTGAAATGGAGATGTGTTGTATCTGCGACTATATCGTCGTGCTGATATGAGGTTGCTGGAGAAGGACTTGACCATGGAGGGCTATGGTCGAAAAATGAGGAGTTTTGGAGAAATAAACTTGGTGATGATTTTCGGGAAAATGTTTATAAAAGAGATTTCTTACCTTTTTCCAACAAAGAAATATTTTTGGGAAAAAGTTTTAAAGGTGACTTCTTCCAAGGACAGAGTTATGGGAAAAGTTCTAAAAAGCCTTCTTTCCTTTTTAATAAAGATATAGAGATTTCAAAACAAAGTTTTATTAAACAAAAGTATATCCTTCTCTTTTCAACAAGGATATAGAGTTTTCAAAGCAAACGAAGTTTTATTTAAACAATAAAAAGAGTAGTGCATGCTCATTCCGGGGGTAGTTTGCGAGTACATTCAAATGTACTCATATTGGTTTCGTCCCTGGCTATTGTCTTAGCCAGATTTTTGAAGAGGAGCAGTTCGAAGAAGAAGGTTTCGATGACGTCAATGCGAACTAGGGCACTTCCCAGTCAGCTGCCTGTAGGGTTGGCAAATGGCTTGGGCTCCATGTTGTTTTGGTGATTTCCGCTGCAAGTACCTGTTGAAGTTATGGCTTCAATCAAGTAAGTATATTTATTCGGTATTTATGGGTGTTCTGTGATGCCAATTCGAGTTATGTGCAACAACAGACTGATCATGGGATTGTTGCAGGAAACAGAACGAGTATCTCGGTAGTTAATCCGGGGTCCTCACAGGACATCCTTCTATCCTCCTCCTTATCTTTCCATAGAGTTTGAGCGAGGACCCAGGTCAGGGTAGGTCACCAAACCATCCCCTCATGCATAACGGAGTCATCTCTGTCGATGAGGCATCCCACACTAATATGAGCAAATTATATGACTAAGCCTTTTCCCATATGTGGGTAAATGTGGTCGCACAGAGTATCGGCTGGTTGACGTAAGTACAAGGACACACTGTGCATTTTTCATAAACATCTCCATACTCCATTTTTCCACTTCAACACTGATATCTCGGCATTCCATAACCACACAAGTATTTCCAAAGGTGTTTTGAGAAAACAATATTTATTTTTCCCATCCTATAATTTTATATAACTACCTTATACTTCTACATAGGGTGACAAAATAATTTCCATATACTTTTTGAAAAGGTTTTTAGAAAATCCTTGCCTTAAGAGTAAATCATGTTTATCAAAGTAGATGCATATATTTTGGGTTGCAAGCTCAGAGGGTAGCTTGCCTTGCTCGACAAAGTGACCTTGGTCTTGATCTTCAGGTTCAACAAATTCCCCTTCCTCGATAAATTCGATAGCGTTCTCGTCTAATTAATAAACAAGCAATACAAACAATCACTAATCTACTCAATCAATACCACAACATTGCAATCTTAAAGTGTTATAAATAGCCACTGCACACATCAAACAACATAATTTGGTTTCAAATTAATTGAATTAAACATTATTCGTTTATGTCTTAAATATGGCAGAAACTTGTTGAACATGTTTAATTACACAACTTGAGTTCTGTTGGTCCCAAAAATACAAACTAAATTTCTACAGACGGCTACTGATGTGTAGAAGACAACGCAATTTAGTTTGGATTAAATTGGAGTAACCAAACTCCCTATATAATTGTTTTAATCCAGTAACTTGATAATCAAGTTTTAGCTACCAATTAAGTTATGTTGCTCCTAAAATTAAATCCTTTTAGGGTTAACTAAACATGACTAAATGCGACCTAACAAAATTGGTCTTAATTCATTTGGGTTAACCATTAAACATCTTTAATTGTTTTAGTGCAGAAGAGTTCTCTAACTTCATCTTTAAACTAAACAATTATCACAACACAATTAATTCTACCAAAATTAGGGAAGCTAACAGATCACAGTACCAAGCTAACAAAATTGGTTTGGAATTATTTGGATTAGCAGAGTATCAGAAACAAACAAGTTTAGTTTTTAAACCTTCTGGGACATTTTTAATAATGCATTTTTATTATTTATCTAAATGAAATGAATCCACTTGGGTTGGTTAAACAATTTGATAAATTTTCCAGAACATTTGGATTCGATTTATTTGGATTTGTAAATTTTGAGATATTGAATTTCTAAGTTGATGCTAGTACTGAATTTCCAGAGAAACTAAATTAGAAAATTGTTCTGTTCTGGATAATGTTGAGATTGCTGACGGGTGGGGTCCACTCGTCAGTGACTCAACGTGCGTCTCGAAATGTTTAAAAATCTGACAAGCGGGGCCCGCTCGTCAGTGGCTATTCTAACCCGAAGCGGTACGCTACCGTAGATCACAGATCTAACGGCCCACGTTCGCCCACATCGACCACGAACGGCGATGACCTTATTTGGGCGGCGCCGTGGCTCCGGCGACGGCGAGGTGATGGGATAGCTCTCCTAGGGTGGCTCGGGGACGGTGGGAATGATGCAGAACGTCGACGGAGGCTCGGGGAAACTCGTGGGCGGACTCGTGCTTGCTGGGGAGGTTCCTGGCGTCGGCGACGAGCGGCTGCTCCTCCGCGGTCGTGCTCCAACTCCGGCGAGCTCCCTGTGTCGCTTCTGTGCACGAAACAGAGGGAAAATGTGGCGGGTGAGTGCAGTGCTAATGGTGATGCGAGTGAGGGCCAGAGAGGAGAGAAAGAGAGAGCAGCACGGCGTGGCCGTGTTCACCTTCAACCTCAGCACGGCCGAGCTCGGAGATGGCACAGGCAGCAGCAGCACGCTGCAGCAACGGCTCCGCCCTCCTGGCGGTGCACGAGAGGTGGTGGAGTAGAGGAGAGGGACTGGTGTGGTGTGGAGAAAACGAGAGGGCTCGGGTGGCTATTTAACCACCGAGCTCGGTCCATGGTGGCCTGGGTGCAGGAGAGGTCCAGGGGGTGCTTGGGCTCGCCATAGGAGGCGGTGAGGTGCGGCTACGGTGTCGAGGTGCAGGGGAGCAAGTTTGGTGGCGTGGCGGCGAGCCGAGCTTGCTCGTGTGGGGGACGGCCATGGCGTGCTCTGGGCGGCATCGACGTGCACGGTGCGGCGCAGTCCCTTCGGGTGCGGGTTCCTGTCGGACGTTCTGCTGCGCTGAGAGGGAGCAGAGGAGTAAGGGAGAGAGGGGGGGCACGGTGCCATGCTACCATGGCGTCGCCACCTCCGTGGCCATAGTGCCGACCATGGCGCATGGCGCATGGGCAGCTGTCCCCTGGTGGTGACCACGGCACACGGGCTCCCTCCTTGATTTCTTCGGCTCCACGGGCGCGGTGAGAGGAGAGCAAGCGAATGGAGGCAGTGGCAAGCATCAATTTGATCGAAATCGCTCAAATTGATCACGGATTTGGATCGAATTTGAGGAAGAACAGAGCTCTGCCACCAGGTGTTCGACAGTGTCCTCACCAAAATTCAAATTTGAATTTTTGCAATTTGTTTTCATATCTTGCTTCTTATATATTTATAAGGATTTGTTGTGAGGTTTTGGATTTTATTGTGCAAGTGCATCA